>JAODUO010000607.1:295000-422500 GCA_025642075.2 Ridgeia piscesae
AGTTGGTGGACATCTGGATATACCGCCATGTAACCACATAACCATGACATCGATGTGACACTGACATGGACCGGCTCAGAAGCAGTCTTCTCATCGTAGATTATCAGAAGTTTGCAGAAGATCTACAAATAATTATACCTCTTATTGTCGTCACATACCGGGTGACTTAGAGTGCGCGGTCCAGAGACTCAGTGACTGCCTCGGTGAAGTCAAGTATTGGATGGTTAAACATAAACTCAAACTAAATGAGAGCAAGACTGAATTTATGGTATGGAATGGCATTATAATACCCTTGGTAAAAAATTAATCTAGAGTCGCACGGTGTGCCGTATCCCATTATATTGGTACACTAACATACCCCAAACGATTTGTATCAAATGGGGTTCTACTATCTCTGACGCATTTGTTTACCAGTGGTGTTCTAGAAGGTAGGATTTGTACCAATGTGTACATTGATGATTTAAGCAATATGTTAAATAATGCAGGAATAGATTGCCACATACACAACTACTGCACTAATCATGCGATGTGTTTTATGCTGACGACTTGTGTATTATTGCAACCAGTCCTAGTGGGCTTCGGAGGTTCCTGAACATTTATACAACGTTTGGTTTTGAAAAAGACATACGTAATAACCTTATCAAGTCGTTATGTATCTACATGAACGTTAACAAACTCGCACATATGCTAAAAAAAATCAGTCACAATATTTAGGTGTAATACTATGCAATATTCTGAAGCATGATGAAGATATGTCGAGACATTTGCGTAACCTTTTATACCAGGTAACATTATCAAAAAATGTCACCACTGTTCCATCGTTGTTAAACTGCTTCTGTTTCATGCACATGTTGTACAATTTACTGTTCCGAACTTTGGGTAAACTTTAACAGGAGCACTGATTTAAAAGCTATAATTGCCTTCTACAACAGTATGTATAAACGGATTTGGGGATATCGTCGATGGGACAGTATGAGTTGCATGTTTGAGAATAATGCCATTGATATATGTTTGATAATGCGAAAGAATAGGTATTTATAATTTAAATAATTATCTAAAAATTATTGCAGTGCCATAGTAAATGGACTAGTGTGGAGTATATGTGGGCCAAATCTACGTACACTGCATACAGGTGAGATTATATAATATCTTGTGTGTGTGTATTATATATATATATATATATATATATATATATATATATATATATATATATATATATATATATATATATTTATAATTTATATACATATAATTTATTTATTTGTTACAGTATTATGTATTTTAATTTTAAATAGTGTTTATCTGCATGTATAAATTGCATATTTATCAATTGTACAATAATTTTCAGATATACTACGCTTTTACATTGTGTAACTTATAACCGTATTTAATCTTTATCTACTCATATATGTACCATAATATGGTACATATACGAGTAAATAAAGATTAAATATTATTAACCTTTTAAAGGTTGTTTATATGTACGTATCAACTATAGGTTTTTACTCGACATAAACATATTCGTATTCGTTAATTTGTTTTCTTAATATAAAATATGACTCTGCACAAAGCAAGGACTGTATAATGATCACGAGTATAAGCCTACTTGGGATTGTTTCTTAACACCGATCTTATCTTTAAGATATTGTACACGCCAGCTTTTCAACATGTCACAATGGTTGCTACAAAATATATCCCAATGAGACCAGTAAATTAAAGTACCGTTACAATATCTTACTAAGTTAATTAGATACATTGACTCTGAATGCCGGACCTCGCAACAATTTGCACCTATTGACGTCACCCTGCCTGTGTATTTCAGATAACAATCTCCTATTTTCCCATTAGCTCTCAGCTGATTGTAATGTGAAGCCTGTGCCTCCTCAAATATTTGACCTAGATGTTTAAATATATTGCTTGCGCCATTTACTTTGCTCTAGCGCCTTTATTATTCAATTCTCGCAATTGCATGTTGTATGCATGTTGTAGATAATAAACGTACCTAAACAGTGGTGTCAAAACTGTTGTTGTAACTTTAAAATATGTTGATCATTTCATGACTGACACTAAGACATTCTATTTTGTTTTTACAAAATATACTTTGTTGCGATGTAACTTTTTATGCTTGGCATTTTGTTGCTATAAGTTGGGTTTATTTAAAAGAACATTAAATTATGTACACACTGGTATATAATGTATTACAATACGTTACACAGTTTAACTGTATACATGGCCAACCTCCTGGCCGGAGGATATTTTTAAATGTTCGAAAACAAAAACTATTGCTGTTAAATTTTCGAAAACGCGGTAAATATTTTTGAGAACGGAAGTATCCAAAATAGCCACAATTATATTGTTATTGTCTAGATAGGTGTCGCATTTATTGCCACGTAAACCGAATTCAAACGCTGTGCTGTATTCGCTGACCGGCTATGGCCGACCTGAGGAGATTCGGGGTGATCGTCAATGCCCGACTTGAATGCTAATCGGTTATAGCTGGCTTGAACGTAAATTAACGTCAACCACGTACGCCAATTACACTGCAAAATTAGGTTATGAGACGTGCTTCTCGTGACAGCTGTAGGACTGATGGTATCCCTAAAACATCCCTTGTTCGTTATGCCAGGGCTTCTACAATTAAAGTATTATTAAACTATCACGACTAAACGGTGCTTCCCGTGGACAATCCGTCGTATAAAAACATCACTAGAACAATATATTAATCGTCATGGTTACGTACACATATGGCTAATATGCTCAAACTAATGCTGACTGATTTGTGTTGTACATGTAGATACGAAACTATTGTTTCTTGGATTTGTGCCAGGGACATATTAAAACAGGAAAACAGGCAAGTTGGGAATAGTCCAGATGCAATATACGTCTAGTTTTCCTATATTTGTTGGTAATATCGATACACTTCCTCGGAAAAACAAACTAGCTATTAACTCCAAACTACAATGGTTACCGTAACGACAAATCGGTGACGTATACTTAAGCAGTCAAATGTTCTGACTCATAGTAGTAGTAGTAGTAGTAGTAGTAGTAGTGGTAGTGGTAGTGGTAGTGGTAGTGGTAGTGGTAGTAGTAGTAGTAGTAGTAGTAGTAGTAGTAGTAGTAGTAGTGGTGGTGGTGGTACTACTACTACTACTACTACTACTACTACTACTACTACTACTACTACTACTACTATTACTATTTATGATAAGGATTAGTAATTTAATAATACTTACTAATGCATGACGCAATATTGTCCTCGAGTCTCGTCAGATGCTTTTGTTGTTCAACCACTGAATGGTTAAGCTGCTGCTGAAGCTGTTCCGTTGAGCGTTGATGATCCTGTCGCAGCTGTTCCATTGAATGTCGGTTTTCCTGACGAAGCTGGTCCACCGTTTCCTGGAGACGAGCCACCATCGCCGTCAGGACAGTGTCGTCCTTGTCGTCGTCAGCACAATATTTCGTGGTACACTGAGAACTGACCGGGGCTGGGACACACGAGAAGACGCACCGACGCCAGCAGAAAACACACGAGTGGACCCATTGCTGCGCACAAGGCTAGTTACCACGTCGCCGACAAACGCTTATGTGCGACAAACTCTTACCTCGACAATCTGAGTAACCTGCGGTGAACGTTGCTTAACTATACCCCTTTTAAAAAACGTGTCTTTCGACATTTCTCAGCATCGCGTGAAAAACCGCAACATAAGTGCCGCCATCTATATGTTATTGGTATCTTGAGAAGGTCACGTGACGACGCCCTGTTTGCGGTTGCTGCCATCTGAATTCATCAGGCATTTGAGATTTTGTGAGGACATGTCTGTTGTGTGTGTGGTGTATTTAAACCAGCAGTCAGCGTCAGTAAACATTGTGCTAAAGTACTTAAAACTTGTAGAATTCTTACGTAAGCCAAGGTTGTATATCTAATGTCTATGTATGTCTCATGCACGATGCCACTCTTAGATATGTCTGGGCGCTCGTCAACGCCGGGTGATGAAACAGTACCGCGTAGTCGGGACCAAGTGGACTGATGTACCACCTTGCCCGGTGTCGTGGTCCCAGATTCGGCACGAGTCTGCGGAATGTGGGACCGCGACGGCAGCAGGCCAGGATTCTCCGTTGTCACTAACTTAGTTTCCGTTAGTAATACATCAAGTATACCAATGTGATTGTTATTCGCAAGTTTTAAATAAAAATGCATGCGCGGTAAGCGTTTTGAGGAAACGCGGCCCGGGCGTGACGTATGTCACCAATGCTACGTCAGAGCAGATAAAAACGGGACTGCGCTTGCGCGCGCATGCGGCGTATGCGTTTAGCCGAATCTGGGCCTACCATACCAGTTTATAGGCATGCATGATTTATTGTAACAGGAATTTGTGGAAAAGACTTTCTGTAAATGCGCTACAAGGATCAACCACATAACCCGTATCGAGTTATCTACCTACTTTGTAACAAAGCATCGTCTATTTCGGTTAATCACCGTTGTTGTTGTTGCTGCATGGCTAGAGTGGAGGCCGAAGGTACACGTCGATAAGATTGTATCAATGCAAGTTGAAAGAGACCATTGTAGGTGCAATGACTAGTCGTGAGAAATTGTAGCTGTCCTGGCCAGGCTAACGAAAGAGTGTGCAGATGTCACGGAAGCGGTTGACGTCAATTTACGTTCAAATCAGCTAGTAGACCCCTACAGGAGATTGTTATCTGAGTGAGTAGATTGACGTCAGCAGGTGCAAATCGTGGCGAGGTACATGTTAATTGTGGTACCAGATTCGGCACGAATCCGCCAAATCTGGGACCGCGACGACAGCGGGCAAGGATTCTCTACTAACATAGTTTCCTTTAGTAACACATCAATTATTCCAATATGATTGTATTATGCTAATTTTAAATAAATAAAATCATGTGCGGTATCCGTTTTGAAGAATCTCGGCCCGGACATGACGTACCAACACTGCGCGGAAGAAGAAACAACCCAAAAGCGGGTACTGCGCAAGCGCGTGCATGCGAGATATGCGTTTTGCCGAATCTGGACCCGGCTAAAACTGGGCTTACGTCACCGGCATTCAGAGTCAATATAGCGAATTCAGCTATTAATATATTGTAACGGTATTTAATTTACTGGTCCCAGTAGTGAATATTATTTTTGTTGCACCCATTGTAGCCCCAGTGGGCTTAAGGTCGTGATAAGTACAGTCTTAGCTAAGTACTGACTCAGAGTGTATAATTAAGCCATCAGCACTCAGCCGATTTTAACGTGAAGCCTGTGCCTCCTCAAATATTTGACCTAGATGTTTAAAAATATTGCTTGCGCGATTGTCTTTGCTCTAGCGCCTTTATTATTCAATTCTCGCAATTGCATGTTGTATGCATTTTGGAGATAATTAAAGTACCTACACAGTGGTGTCAAAACTGTTGTTGTAACTTCAAAATATGTTGACCATTTCTTGATTGACACCAAGACATTTTGAAACATTTTATAAAATATATATTTGTTGCGGTGAACTTGTTTATGCTCGGCTTTTTACTGCTACAAGTTGGGTTTATTTAAATGAACATTAAATTATCTACACACTGGTATATAACTGGTTATAATATGTTACATATTTTAGCTGTATACGTGGCCAACCTCCTGGCTGCAGGTCATTTTAAATGTCAAAAAAAAACTATTGCTGGTAAATTTTCGAAAACACGGTAAATATTTTCGAGAACGAAGTAACCAAAATAGCCACAATTTAATGTTATATGTCTAGATAGGTGTCGCATTTATTGCATCTCTTAATCACTAGATGCAACCACGTAAACCGAATTCAAACGCTATGCTGTATTCGCTGCCCGGCTAGGGCGGACTTGCGGAGATTCGGGGTGACCGTCAATGCCCGACTTGAGTGCTAATCGGTTAAGAACATAAATTAACATGACTGTATATTTAATAAGGCCCTGTGCGGGGCGGGTTTCGGCCCGCAGCCCGCGGGGGCGCGCAGCCCGCGGGTTGGATTTTTTATTTGTTGCGGTGCGGGCTGCATGCCAGACCAGTTCGGTGCGGGCCGGGCTGCGGGCGCCCGGGGGCTGGTATTCACGGGGCGGGCTGCGGGCCAGAATATGGCAAAATATGGGGGCGGGGCGGGCTGAATGATATAGTTGCGGGGCGGGTGCGGGCTCAGTTTTTTTAGCCCGCGCAGTTCCTCTCAAAATGTGCACATTGTTTGTGCCTATTAATTGGGGGATTACTTGATAGAGCTCTCTTTGTGTGTGTGACACTGTGTGTTGCTTGCACGACTGCACGTGTGCGACGAATATACACTGTGCATGCGTGCATGTGTTCATATATGTGTGCGTGCAACTAGATGTCGTGCAAAGTTGCATGTGTGTGTGCGTTTAACTATGTTATGATAACATGTGCTAACCATGAAGTTTTGGTAAACAACATGTTGCCGGTGAGCATTCTGGTAACATAACACTTTGATAACACTGTTGAAAACACTCATAATATTTCGCTGTTTTGTTATTTTGCCCGGCCAGCTTTAGTCATTCATTAGAGTGTACATAGAATAAGTCACAATAAAAGAAATCACAGACAGAAATTACAGTTTAGCCACAGAAAATATGGTAAAAAATAATGTTATTCGGACACTGTCTAGTTAAAGGGCAAAAAAAGGCAACGGTTTCGTGGCGTACACCTAATAGAGTTAATATAAAGTAACAATTTCCACATATACACAATTTTTTTACGTCAGCCGTTTACCTGAAAAATATTTTTGAACACCCAGCCATCGAAATACTATGAGCTACGCCATTGTCGACGAAGAATGACGTCAGTACGCTGAGGCTTCTCCAAAGATTAGTTATTCATAAATCCGTCTGGAGGCGCTGTGCGCAGAGAAAAAAAAAATGGCGTGTTTGTTATGGATTATCTAAATCGGATCATTTTACGGATGCAGAAGTATCTGGATATAGATTCAAGCCGAAAGACAAAGGCACGTATTGGAAGATAACACTAGAGGCGAGTGACCACGAAAAGAAAGCACACGGGAAGCTGAACGTACAAAAACAAAACTAGCAGAGACGGTGTCAACTGGTGGCGGTGCCGAACCAATTTGTTGATGCGGTGACAAGTTTGTCTGCAGTCATGAAATGGCTGCAACTCGGCAACGCGCGGAGCATATTGATGAAGGTAAATATTAAGTTGTCTATTATTGTTATTGCTTAAATATTATTATCCTGAGGTCCGGACTGCGTAATGATCGTATTATTATGACAAGCGAAATATGATCGCTTAGCTTGGGCCAGCCGGGTCACATCAGTAACCTCAGGCTTGCCGCATTCAACTATTAGACTAAGTATGTGTCACTTATTACGTTTTATGGTAATAACACATTTGTTAAGACTTGGTGGGGTTTATCATTTAACATAAATTGTATTGAATAGCTCCAATGAAATTAAATGAATCAGGTCCCACACTTGTGCAGGTGTGTCTATTGTGGAAAAAAATCCATACAAATGAATAATCAATACGTTGCTGTTTTTTTGCATCCACCAGGTGTGGACACCCATCACATCTGTAATAATAGCAGCTATATTGATTCATATATCATGATCTAAATGCACCGCCTACACAGCAATGGCAGGCAGTTACGATTATTTTATTTGAACATAAACTGCAGGGTTATCTTCTCATCATTTTGCATGTGTCTTATGGATTCATATATAAACATAGATAATGAGTTTGTTTCAAAGAACCCAGAGATATTAGTGACGAGATGAATACAGGAAATGTGTCAGAATTCATGCTTTGTGAAATTATGTTCATTCAGAATAATAATCCATGTTTGCAATGATTTATATAAAACATTTCTTAATGTTCGATTTTTTTATTACAGGTGGACTGCTGTGTATTACGAAAAATCAGATTTGAAATTCTCTGCTTCGAGAAACTGGTGCTTCGGAATGTATTGTTGCACTGAACCATATACAGATAGATAACTGGCAACTAGATCATCAACACACAAGTAAGTACACTGTGCATACATTTTATATAATTGTGTTGCAATAAACGTTAATGCATCAAATAAGAAGCAACAATACAACATCAAACAAAGTAGCACTATAAATAAAAAAATAATAGTTATCATTACTTATAGATACAACACATGGAACCATTATAATTTTTATGTAGTGAAAATGGCAGGTATATTTGTGAACATAGTGCATAGTTCCTACTACTGCCCAAAGTATAGAATGGATCATAGAGTAAATTATAGTGCCTAGTCTTTTCACAATAATAATCTAATTGACATTTTCTCTGGTTATCCATTATGAGATGACAACCCAAATATGTGAATGCAGGGACTGGAATTGCCATTAGAGGTTTTAGACAAGATGTTTATGTTTGACAGCTTTCAGAATGGTTCAATCAAATTAATAAACATTTCTTGAGCTTACTAGCAAAACCCTAATTCATTTTATTCCAAATTATAGAAATAGACCCTCAATGGTTTATAATGCCACACAGCGATTTAAAAGTGCATATTGTCAACATTAGATGCAATATGCTATAATACTTCCACAATTTTTTTTCTTAAAAAGCACCACATGTCTTTAATGATATATTTTAAGTTAAAAGGATCATTGATTAATTTTCATCTTATTTACAATGTCTTATGTATATTTATCTGAACACGTTTATTTCAGGTTGCTCATGTTTACTGGTGGGTTCACAGCAAGTTGGGCCGGAGTGTTCATCGAGTACTGCCAGCATGCATCAGCCACCTAATCAGGACAAAGTTCCCTGTCTTCGCTTGGAGAGCAGCACGAGGGATATCACTTTGCTCTCGAAGACTTGACTAATGTACAAAACGATTGAGCCATGCAGCCCGCATATCTTCCTTACTCGGTTTTGGCACATTTGCCCCAATCAAGCAACCGCTGTTGGTACAGTGATTAGTGGCAGTGTAACTTTACCCATCACCACATGGATTATGTGGCTCATCAGCATGGGTAGACGGTTATGTCGGACGTGTGTTCTGTTGCGCAACCTCCAGTTTAATCATTGTTTCTCGAAGATGACATCTGTGTTAACAGGGATGCATGGGACAAGACGTGGCCGATAATTCCCCGCAACAGCAGATATCATCAATCGTGATTTCATTCATACAATGAATATAGTGCTTGCATTAACTGATTACCGGTAGTATTTAGACAACTTTGAAACTTTTTCTACATGATTATAAACATGTACTAATTTTTTGTAATTTCATTTGATAATCATGTAAGAAGTCATTGTTTTAGTAACCAAACATTAGCCAAATTAGTAACCATTAGTTAAATAACAACACGTTGACCAGGAATTCCACTATCACATTCCACTCCCAATTATCACTTGTTGTTCTAATCTTACTGTTTCACTTTGTATCATGTATATACAGTGACTGTATTTTTGTGTATTTTTATATTATATTTTAATACATTCAGTGATAATGACGTGTTATTTATTTTATCGAAAACCGAGAAGTTATTAATTACACAAGTAGCTGTATTCATAAGTGTTTACAGCTGTGTTTTGTCCCCCCATGACACCGTTACTAGGAGTTCATTCAAATGCCATACCTGTATTATCTTAGAAATATGAAGCAATACTGCAATTACTGTGTGCTACTTTATACAGCTAGGGGCAATGTGAAGAGAACTGTACAAGCAAGGATTCAAATGCAACTTATCGCAAAAGTCCTCTTGTCGCAAAGTCCCCTTGTAGTTACGACTGCTGTCATACCTTTGAAGTGCTGTCTCTTGGGGCAGGTAACTCTGATACACCTCCACTGGCCAGTATGACAGAATTTAGTGAGCTAGGGAATGGCTCCCAGAAAGTGCCGTGCTGTGATGACTGACTTCAGGCAGCGCATTGAATGCTGCTGAACTTTGCTCCAGATACATTGTCGTATCTTCTTCCTCAACAATTGCAGCGTGTGCACATGCGTGTGTGTGCCACAATCATGTTTTCTGTAACCAACAACAAAGGAATGTGAAATAAATTCCATCTCACCTAAATTTGGGATTTCCTCTGGTTATTCATATGAATTACCAGAAATTGAAAACACAGCCATATTGTGAGAATACAAGACAATATCAATCAAGTGTATGAATTTTCACTATATAATTATCTAGAATAAAAGTTATTTTTCAATTATCACTTACAGGTGACAATAGATCCGACGTCACATCTAAAAGCTAATAAAACATCAAAATAAACACAACTTGTTGCAGATAAAATGAGTAGTTTAAATGAAAATTTAGTTTAAAACATGCATGCAGCAACTGTCCATGGATTTTAAACAATCATTGAATTCCACCAACCATTAAACAGTCATAAATACTGCTATGAAGGTGAAACTAATTTGAGGGGCAAATGCATAGAAATTGATAAATATAGTCAGATGTGTATCTCATAATTGGAAACTAACAGAAAAATGCAACTAACAAAACTTTGTAAAAACTTAATGTTTAAATAAATACTGACTGAATTTATAGTTTTCAGCATCATAAAATTTTCATTGTTTTTAGCATATATCTGAACACACTGATCATAAGTTTTACTAGCTGTATTAATCAATGTCACCTTACTTGACATAGTCTACATTTACATCGATGGAAATAAATGTCTATGTCACTATGAGCGGTTATGATTTACGAAGAAGTGCCAACGACAATCCAAGGCCACGGTCCCTCCGCCGATGACATATTATCACCCATGAGACGTGTCGTGTTCAAGTTCAGTTATTCAAGTTTCTTCTAATGGCTAAATTATTAATTCTGCATTGTACTAAATTATGCGATGATATAAATTTTGCTATTGTCCTAGCTTGGTTCAAGTATATCTTAGTCTTTACACATGTGGACGTGATACCATAGAAACAGATTAGCTGTCATCGATGGACATCGCCATCGGCATCGGGCTTCGTCAACACATCGATGACCGAGCCATCATCAATCGATAGCCGGTCTACGGCGGTCAACACTACTTTTAACAGCACAAAAACGTTACGTGTGCTTGACGTCTGCAAAAAACACAATTAAATACACATCATACTAACCTTCTTGCGATCTGATCATTGATGTCTCGGCCAGCTTGATATATGCGTTGCTTCGACGGTTTAGCTTTTCGGTCCATCCATGGCTAAATATTGTCAGCCCTGCCCCGGGTTTAAGAAGACGACGTTTTGTTGGATCTTGTTCCATCCACTGGTGATGTATGTCTACTTCATAATTACTTGTTGACCACAGATTTAGGTCTAAGCAGCTGCTACATGTCACGCCAACTAAACGAAGACTCGATGTTGTTGTGCCGTAGGCAAGCGTACTGACGTCGCAGGAAGCTGACCGGCCTCAGCAGAGACCTAGAATTCCGCGCGCTTATTGGCCAGGCCAAGCCAAACGAATACGTCACCGGTTAAGACGGTGGTGTCTAGGCCATCATGGATTTCGTTAGATTTTTAGACTTTAAGGTCACATTCTGAGTAAACCGCTGACGTTAAAAAATTGAATATATGTGGAAGTGTTTAGTTTGTAGAAACTCTATTAAGTGTATGATACGAAACCGTTGCCTTTTTTTGCCCTTTAATACAAAGGTTTGGTCTTACATACACGAGCACCATACAAATCTTTTGAATCTTTGAAAACAGTAAGAAATAAGGTAGCAAAATAATGTTACTGTGGCACGGATCGCTACAGACTGCCATTTTACACAATCATAGCAATGATGACAGACCGAGCTAACAGCCAAGTTGATTTGGGTTCTCTCTTTAGGTATTTATTGTGGTGTAATCACTGCTCACATATCTACAGGCATGCCTTTAAAAGGCTTGCAATAAAAAGGGATTCAGCATTGAGTTAACTTGATATTTGGATGTCAATCCTAGTACCTGTTAATTTTTTACGCCACATACCCATGAAACAGATCAAGTGTTACAAACAGTGAACATCTGGAATTGATGGCTCTGGACGATGGACGAGTTTCATAGTCTTTGAGTAACTTCTTAAATATACATATACACAGCAGGACTAGAAGACCCAACCATTGACATAAGACACATTAAAAACATTAACTTAATTTGTAATCATTATTTATCATGTGATTCATACAAATGTATGCATATTTGAGAAAAACAACATATTTATACGAATGGTATTTAAGATGATCCAATCATTGTAATCAGCGTGTCTTCTTCCTGCAGATATGAAACAAATCACAGACAAATGCGAAATTACTACTTTGACAAAATCAAGTAAATGGCACACGATACAGTTTTTTCACCAGTTTGAACGAATAAGAAACTGGACATTACCACAGTGCAGCTGAAACACAGTGGCTTGATTATAATCACAAGCTTCATACATTACAATGACCACGTCTATTCAATCACAAACAGCGAGGATTTCGACCGTGTTCCCGACAGGAAGCCGTCCGTGTTTGATATAGCAACTGTAGCTAGTTGACGGTGCACAGTTGGATGACACTGTTCTGTTGAACAAACACACTGAATGTCTGTACCTTGTGGCCACGTCTCTCTCCTTTTATTCTGTCTGTTAAATATAGGAGGGATGTCTATGGGTTGTAGAGCTATCAGAGCGTGTCACGTGACGTGACGAATTCCCTACTGCGACTAAATCTTCTGAAACTATGGACACCTTTCTTAAGAAATTGAAAAGTGTATTTGTTTGAAATTGCTTTTCCACCGTAGATTTTCGGCGGTGCCATGTTTCAATTGCCGACTTTTGCCTGACCCAGTGTATGACTAGCTAAATACCTTTGTTTTTTGCGCCTCTGAGTTTGAATAGTTTTAAGGATATAGACGCAATAAAAGTTTTACAATTAGTATTATTATTCGTATGGTGTACATACAGTGTCACCACCTGGCGATTGAAGTGGAATCAGCTGGCACACTTGCATAAGTTGTGACGAGTAGCTTCTAATTCCTGCAACAACCCACAGTAACACACGCACGTGCAAATTGCGTGTCTCACAAATATACATACACGCAAACACACGGGCTGGACGCACGCACACCACAAACACGTCTGCTCTCACGTTCACATACACAGATGCACACGTGCACACATATACGTGTGCATATACGTATAAAATACATATACACATGTATTTGCAAACATACGCACACACGAACGCGCACATACGCGCGCCACACACACGGACGCACAGACACACAGACACACACGCACACGCACGCACGCCCACACACGCACGCACGCCACACACACACACACACACACACACACACACACACACACACACACACACACCACACACACACACACACACACACTCTCTGACCTGTCTTACATATTTAGCACTCAAGAAACTTGTTTATGACCTGTGTATTTTGAATTCTTCTCGTCTCCTTCTTCAGCGCTGTCGCGCTTAGGTTTTTCCATTTTATCTCCTGCTAATTTGCGACAAATAATTTTGCTGGAAGGTTATATATACCTCCTTTCTCTCACAGTGGCCGATAAATATCAAACTAAAGATATTATTTACATGAGATTCAGCGGGGAGCGTTAATGAAACTAATGACGACTGGCTCGCGCATGCGCAGAAACGTCACCCGAGTAACTGTTAACGCTTTGAAAATGTAGACGCTACGCGGCGCGGGTAAAGAGCGCGATTACGTCACAGGCCGAGTTGCGTATCAGCGCCCCTAGCGATCATTAGGTTCCCCAGTATTCGTCGATTGCGATAATTTTCACCGTCATCAGTACGTCGCCACTGTTTGTGTCGTAATTCGTTAAGTCAAAGGAGTGGTTGTCTTTAATATCATAATGTACAATCTCGCGCACACACATGCACTTACAGATTCGCGCATTCGCATATACGCATGCACGTGCATACACGCATGTACGTGCATACACGCATGTACGTGCATACACGCAAAGATGGAAAAATAACGTAATGCAATGGTCACTGTATTTCACAGTAACTTTTATTCAGTGCTATTATTGATACACACAATACGCATGGTTTAACAACACACACAACACAAGCACTAGGCCTACATGTAACAAATATACACACAATTAAGGGCGCTGTTCATCAGACGCGGGGTTCACACCCCACTAAAGTCGGCGTGTCTCGATCACGCCACGAAATGTGGTGTGTGACATAACAACAATGACGAGATATCACACCCAACCGGAAACTGTGGTGTCACATGACACCAGTTGTTATGACGTCATACTATTCTAACAATGGAACGTAGCTCCCGTCACCGAAGGCGGATGTATCGGACAACGAAAACATGCGTGTAAAATATCTTGCATAGATTTTAACAACAAGGTAACAGCCATTTACCAAAATGTCTCCTTATCAAACAAAACAATGATGAAACAAGATCTCACCAATACTTTCTAGGCGGCGCAATGATCAGTTTATATTATAAACGTTTTGGCAAATCATGTTTAATGAAACCTACATTGTCAGAATGACAGCATCCGTCCTATCATAACATGCATGTCACACCCCACAGAAGGTAGGGGTATCACACCCAACAGAAGGTAGGGGTATCACACCCCACAGAAGGTAGGGGTATCACACCCCACTGAAGGTAGGGGTATCACACCCCACAGAAGGTAGGGGTATCACACCCCACTGAAGATAGGGGTATCACACCCCATAGAAGGTAGGGGTATCACACCCCACAGAAGGTAAGGGTATCACACCCCACTGAAGGTAGGGGTATCACACCCCACAGAAGGTAGGGGTATCACACCCCACTGAAGGTAGGGGTATCACACCCCACAGAAGGTAGGGGTATCACACCCCATAGAAGGTAGGGGTATCACACCCCACTGAAGATAGGGGTATCACTCCACACGAACGGCTGGAGTTTTATTTTATTTTTGCGTCGTTCTCTCCTTGTGCCCAATCACTTCAGTTATACATTTATCTACACCACCTAACAGGAAAGAAACATTGAAAATATTAAACAGAATTAACTACAATCTCACACATTAGTTTGCCCACTGGTGGAGCTATCCATCAGCTAACACTATCCCTTACCAAACATATTGAGACAAACCCTTAGCTAAACAATTGTGCAAACTCAAACTACAAGTTTATTACGTTTTCTCTTACATAATTCTATTCACGGCGAATAAATTGTATATTGTTATGTCCGTCACGTTGAAGCCCTGTCAATTGATTACGATACTTTTTTTGACAGATGTTAGGTTATATTTGCTAGTTTATATTTGTTAGCTACGGTTTAATAACTACATGCAATACATGAGGGTGTGTCCTTTAACCCGCAGTGTTATGTGGATGTCTGCGTGTGAGACGGTGCACGTGAATATCGTGTATGGATCACTCTCATCGACGTAGTGAGTGAATCTTTTAGAGAAACGTGACGCGTGGCGAAAGTTAGAAACTGTTGCGTTGTTGGTGGCTATTTTGTTGTACCTGCTTTAACCAAATATTTTTTTAGACAAACGTTTCCAAGCGTTATTTGCATGAATCAACATTGCCTATTCCATTAGGTATTATGGTCATTAGAATGGTTCTGATGATTGTGTTGGCATAGCTTTTATGTTCGGAATTGGTTTTGCGAAGCTCGTCTATAATTTTAAACCTAAACAATATATTTTCACCACAAATATAAAAAGCAAGTTTGTTTTAATATTGACAGATTACGAGTGTCCCAGTAAACATTATCGTTACATTGTATTATATAATTTTGCCAGCAAAGATGTTATCCATTTGTTAAAATAAAATCGTTTATATTATTTTGCTGCACTATTCCGACAATGAAGTAATTTAGTTGACAATAGTGCCAATTGAAATAGTTTCAGATTGTACATTTCAGAAAAGACACAGGTAATGTATCAGCATTGGATACGATTTCAAGGTTCGTTCAGGGTTTTTTCATGTCGGTCTGATCTTCATTTCCGATTTTTGGAGTGAGATGTGATAACCAGAAAAGTGGATCCAGTGGATGCCCTTTGTTGCCACAGGCTTAACGCCGTGTTGATACACGCCGTTCAAGAAGGCCTCGCTACACAATCTGAACCACCACGCGCCCGTGTGCGCCACGGCGCAGTGAACCGTGGACCAGTGATCATTATCACGATCTTTCGTGGAGAACACCATGCCATTAGTGTAGCGCATTGAGTCTCCTGCAGCACAAACAGCACGATAAACCATTGATAATAGTTCAGTACAGCTTTAACAGAAACACACTAAAAGTTAAAAGGAATACGCTACTTAGCACCTACTACTTACATAATATGTATACAAATTCGTTCAGCGCCATGCATATCAATAGGGTTTGATGATTATTATTCAGATACATAATTCTATAACAGAAAAGTAAGAGTAAGAATAACTTTACTTCATAAGTAGTAAACATCGTATTAAAAATATGTTACTTGATCGGTTACAACAGAAACATTTTTGACAAAACTACAAAGCTAATCTCTATCATACCTAAGGTAACAAGGGTAATACAAACATAAAGCATTTGAAATCGACGTACTAAACTGTTTTATAAATAGTTTACTGTTAAAGTTGTGGCGTATTTTGCAACATACGGAAATACGGTAAGAAAAGACTTTACCAGCGCCAACTTTAGAAAGAGCGAATATATCAAGAGAAAGGAAGACTAAATCTGAGAAATTGTTTCTCTCGAATCTATCTACAAAAGCTGAATGTATAGCATATTAAAATAATTACATGTATATATATATATATGTATATATGTATATATATATATATATATATATATATATATATATATATATATATATGTATATATATATATATATATATATATATATGTATGTATATATATATATATATATATATATATATATATGTGTCTGTGTGTGTGTGTGTGTGTGTGTGTGTGTGTGTGTGTGTGTGTGTGTGTGTGTGTGTGTGTGTGTGTGTGGGTGTGTGTGTGTTTCGTACTCACCAGCAGTGCCGTGATATCCCGAAACCGAAAGTCGGTACTTGGCGCTCTCATCAGCGACTGCGAAGGTACTGTACACTGCGAATCTTTTAGTGCCATTGAACGCTGTCAAGTCGACTCTTAATGTGTACCTTGCTTGTGATGTAATTTCATGTAGGTAGTCGTTTCCTAGAAAAATAAACATGTGCAACATGCAACTTCTTTTGAGACGTAAACAAATTACAATTATCAATACAACCAATTCGCCAACGTCAAACACTTCTAAACCGTTGTAGCTTATATAGATGTCTAGGCGTTAACAAATATCAGGGTGACGTGTCTGCGCATACGCCCGGGAAAATGTAAGTGCGGCGCGGTATACATCAGATCTACATCGTTGAACCATTATTTTGTTGTATATTTTTCAAACCGGTTTTGAGAATCAGTTTTCCATACGGTATCTTATATCGCCAACAGACTACACGACAGAGTCTTGAATCTTCCATGACCATATTAACGTCATACAAATGTAATGAAACGACGACATTCCAGACATCCTGGCTTCCGTTCGTCCAGAAGAGGCAAATGCCTCTTCTTCTCAACCTCGAGCGCTACCATTTCAGGAGTTAGAATATCACACCAATAATGACGGCCGTTGTAATTATTTTCAAGTTACTGCAGATGTTATTATTAGTTTTATAAGGCTATGAATTCATAACGTATAACGTTACAACGCAGAGATACTCACTCACTTTCAGGTAATCTGACTTTTGAATTATTAGCATTGTGCTACTGACAATTTGCACCATTGTTCAGTCACTAAAATATGTTATTGGACTGGCTGTTTGGCCATATGAAACTTGTCATTCACCTGATAGCCACTGACATAACAGACAGTGTCACTTCCCGAAATAAGCCGACTTAAGAGACAATGCTAAGCCGTGCGCCATGTTCAGAGCATCCGACGTCATTGGAGTGATACTCAGCAGGGACTTGCCAAATAGAAAGCAGAAAGTATGTCGACAGTTTGAGAAAATATGTTACTATTCGGTTCACTCACCGAGCCAGTATTCGCCACCCACGTCACCGAATCCTTCCTTGTAGTGTTTCCAGTCGCGATAAAAGTCGACCGAGCCATCTTGCCTTTTCTGGAAAACCTAATAACAAACATATATCTGTAGGGAACGTGTCGTGATACGTTTGGAGGGGGTCACACACACACACACACACACACACACACACACACACACACACACACACACACACACACACACACACACACACACACACACACACACACACACACACACACACACACACACACACACACACACACACACACACACACACACACACACACACACAAACACACACACACACACACACACACACACACACACACACACACACATCGACACACTCACAAAAAACACATAAACGACTCAACAGCTGCAGTCATCAGTAATGACCACGTACCGTCCACCCCCCGTTATCTGTCTCCTGGTCACAGAAAACCTTGACCTTCCGTTTCAATTTCGCTATGTAGATATAGTACACGCCGCTGGTTGTGTAGCCCTTCTTCTGTAAATCAGCGCAGTCCCGGGCATCTGTTGAGCAAAGAGTCACAAAGAGTAGAGCCTACAACTGATTTTGCAGAAACTACAACGTCAATGCTCCATTTAGTGTTGCTTTACTAGCGAGTTGTTTCCGTCCAACAACGTTGTATCGGCTATAACAAAAGCAAACAAGTATATGTCATAGCAAAGGACGATTTGGCCATCACGAGTGCTACACTGCTTTTAAGGTTGCTTTGTTTGTAACCGAAAACACTTGATATTTCAAATAATCACACACTAACATGTTGGAGTTTGTGGTGCCCCGTTGCAAACTACAATAGCCTGGATTAACCAGGCTACGTGAGATAGTGGAAGCACATTTTACACCCTCAACTACCCCTGGGGCAGTTTTCATGAAGCATGCTTACGATGTCGTAGCAGGCAATAACTCGTCGATACCCTAACATGTTGCAAAGTTACGCTAGTTGCGTTTCACGGGTCTGCTCCAATGTTGCACTTAACTGCGCCATCTATTTTAATAATCATAACTTTACGCTAGTTGATATATCTACGGTATGATCCCGACGTTCATTGAGTCTCCCGGCATGCCCACTCACAACATAATTATTTTAACGGTAAGTAAACAAACCCATTAGCACTCAAGTCGGGCATTGACGGTCACCCCGAATCTACTCAGGTCGGCCATAGCCGGTCAGCGAATACAGCACAACGTTTGAATTCGGTTTACGTGGATCCCTCAAGTGATTACGTGATGCAATAAATGCGACACCTATCTAGACACATAACATAAATTGTGGCTATTTTGGATACACAGGTGACATGCAAATTTACGTTACGTTTGGTTATAACCGTTTGATTTTGGTTACGGTTAAATCTCTAACATTCCCGAAACATTAGTTTTTGGTTGTTTTTGTTTGGCTAGAAACTGAAACGTAGATCTACGTTAAAAAAACCAAAATAACGTGAGAAAAGCGTTCGCATTTAAACGTTAAACCAACGTTGCTGCTAACGTTACATTAACGTTATAAATTATATAAATGTTTGCATGCTACCTGGGTACTTCCGTTCTCAAAAATATTTACCGCGTTTTCGAAAAATTTACAGCAATAGTTTTCGTTTTTGGACATTTAAAAATGTCTTCCAGCCGCCGCTTTTTCACCGCAGCAGAGACAGCGCGTCTAATTCACGAATAGACAAGTGAACTTGACGATGTCAATTCCGACATTGAACTCGAAGTGTGTTGGTGTACATCTGGATATACCACCATGTAACCACATAACCATGACAACGATGTAACACTGACAGGGACCGGCTCAGAAGCAATCTTCTCATCTGCCTGACTCTGATTCCAGGGAGAAATTATGCTGAAATATTATCAAAATTAGGAACGAAATTGATGTTTCGAAAACGAATATGAAGACATTGAAAAACCAAAACAGATAATAATTGAAAATCCCGTGATTGATATATGTGCAGCAACTATGTGTGAAGTGCAGAACATACTAAGCCTAAGTCATAAGCCGCTGCTAAAGAGCACTCTTCCTGCTCATATTCAAAATATAAACTCATCTTATCAACACCGCTTTCAAATCGGGCACTGTTCCACGTGAACTCAAGAAGGCTGTCGTAACACCGCTGCTGGAAAACCTACATTGGATCGAAAAATTACCGTCGCCTTTCAAATTTGCCATTCCTATCTAAAGTGTTTGAAAAGGTTGCATCCAAACGATTTACTCAACACATAAGTGACAAAGGCCTTCACGAGGAGCTACAATCGGCGTACAAACCCTGACACAGCACTGAAAGTGCACTAATGAGAGTGCAGCACGATAACACGTATCAGACTACGGGGGTGTCCTGCTGGTTCTTCTGGAATTATCTTATGCATTTGACACCGTCGATACTGCTATTCTACAAAAGGCTATGCGTATCCACCTGGGAATATCCGGCGCGGCTCTTGCATGGTTCGGTTCATACATCTCGGACCGTACCCAGCGTGTCCGTATTGGGACGGATGCATCTGAAGAACGCCCTGTAAAATACGGTGTTCCACAGGGATCGGTGTTAGTTCAACTGTTGTTTACTGTGTACACAACACCATTGCAAGGCATAGTAACGAGGCACTCTGTGGACTATCATAAGTTTGCAGATGATCTACAAATGTATACCTCTTATTGTCCTCACATACCGGGTGACTTGGAGTGCGCTGTCCAGAGATTCAGTGACTGCATCGGTGAAGTTAAGTGTTGGATGGTTAAACATAAACACAAAACTAAATGAGAGCAAGACTGAATTGATGGTGGCTCTCAGTTCTTATCATCTAATGAAATATGGTCTACCAGATGACCTCGCTGTTGGTGGATCTAACGTCGAACCTGTTGTCTCTGTCAGGAACGGGAGGGCTCACTTTGTCATTCATGAGCATGGAGCAACTGATGTTTTCAAGAAGTGTAACTACCACCTGATACGTATATATTATGGTCAATCGGGACCTTTGTCACGAAGCATGCAAGTCTGCCATTCCTTGGTCATTGCGCTCGTGGTTTCAAGTTGTGCTGCTGGCCCTAGCTGAATATCATTTAACACGTCCCTCTCCAGTATTCGAACAACTGCACTGCGTGGTTGCCTGTCAGAAAACGCATTGTGTTTACAGGACTTGTCGCCAAACACATCTGCTACATCCACAAACGCGCAACCCCAGTCTTCGGCAACTTCACTACCTCTGACGTACGTATGTTTCCAGTTGTGTTCGAGAAGGTAGGATTTGTCCCCATGAGTACATTGATGACTTAATCAATATATTAAATAATGCAGTAGCAGTAGTAGTAGTAGTAGTAGTAGTAGTAGTAGTAGTAGTAGTAGTAGTAGTAGTAGCAGTAGCAGTAGCAGTAGTAGTAGTAGTAGTAACAGTAGTAGTGGTAGTGGTAGTAGTAGCAGCAGCAGCAGTAGTAGTAGTAGTAGTATTAGTAGTAGTAGTAGAAGGATTAGTAATTAGAAAACACTTACTCTCCGTGCGTGACGCAATAGTCTCCTCGAGTCTCGTCAGATGCTTTTGTTGTTCAACCACTGAATGGTTAAACTGTTGCTGAAGCTGGTCCGTTGATTGTTCCTGGTCCTGACGTAGCTGTTCTGCTGTAAGGTTAAACTGTTGCTGAAGCTGTTCCGTTGATCGTTCCTGGTCCTGACGTAGCTGTTCTGCTGTAAAGTTAAGCTGCTGTTGCAGCTGTTCCGTTGATCGTTGATGATCCTGTCGTAGCTGTTCCATTGAGTGTCGCTGTTCCTGACGAAGCTGGTCCACCGTTTCCTGGAGACGAGCCACCATCGCTGTCAGGACAGTGTCGTCCTTGTCGTCGTCAGCACAATATTTCGTGGTACACTGAGAACTGACCGGGGCTGGGATACACGAGAAGACGCCTGACGCCAGCAGAAAACACACGAGTGGACCCATTGCTGCGCACGGGGCTCGTTACCCCGTCGCCGACAAACGCTTATGTGCGACGAACTCTTACCTCGACAATCTGGGTAACCTGCTGAGCAGCGTTGCTTAGTTATACCCCTTTTAAAAACGTGTGTTTCGACACTTATCAGCAAAACACATTCTGCTAAAGTACTTTAGGCTTCTAACGTAAGCCAAGGTTTTATATCTAATGTCTATGTATGTCTTATGCACGATGCCATTCTTAGATGTCTGTGCGCTCGTCAACGCCGTGAAACAGTACCGTGTAGTCGGGACCAAGAGGAATAATGTTCCAATTTGTCCCGGCTTAGGCATACATTATTTATTGTAACAGAAACTTGTGGAAAAGACTTTCTATAACAGTGACGTGTCCAGTATATCAATCATAATAGTACAAGGGTAAACCGCGTAACCCGTATTGAGTTATCTACCTACGTAAGTAACAATGCATCGACTATTTTGGTGAATCACCATCGGCGTTGTTGTATGGTAAATGGTGTTGCTGTATAGCGAATGTAACGAGAGTATTCATTCGGGAGTCGAAGTGCTCGTCGATAAGATTGTATCAGTGCAAGTTGAAAGAGACCACTGTCGGTGCTGTTTGTAGACATACCAAATCGCAGCATATAGCCTATGCACTAGACTACTATGGCACTTGCAAGTCAGTTCTCCAGATGGCTATCAACACGTATAATGGACTGTGACCATTTGACTTATTAACTGCATCTCCCCAGTCTTCGATTTGTCGTTACGGTAAATTAACAGTTATGAATATATGAATATTAGACACATAACGCATCCGAACTTGTCCCATCTCGCCTATGATACGGTTATAGTGAATTAATGTTTTTGTAGGGAAGATTGTCCACGGGAAGCACTGCCTAGTCGTGAGAGTTTAATAACATTTTAATTGTAGCTGCCATGGACTAGAGAAAGAGTGTGTTACTGATACCATCAGCCCTACAGTTGTCACAAGAAGAATGTCTCTTATCATAGTGTACCTGAGTTCGCGGTCGACGTCAATCTATTGGTGCCTGGCAGCTTGTAGGCACCTACAGGAGATTGTTATCTGAGTACGTGTGTAGAATGACAACCTCCGGACATCCGGTGTTGTGGTCCCAGATTCGGCACGAATCTGCTGAATATTGTAATGGTATTCAATTTACTAGTAACTGTAGGGAAATATTATTTTCATGGCACACATGAATAAGTTAGATCGAATAAGTTTGTTATTAAGAAAGACCCCCAGTGGGCTTAAACTCGTGATCATTACAGTCGTAGCTATGTACTGAAACATAGTGTATATTAAGAACATAAATTAACATGACTGTATATCTATTACATAAAACAGTAACTGCTTGTGAGCATTTCATATAATGAACCAACTCAAAGATTGATCGCGCGAGATTCATAGAAGATCCATGGCCAGCTGGAGGCCATCCGCTAAGACACCGCGACAGCTTCAAGATAATGTTGAAACCTGCTTGAAGAGAAACTTGTCTACAACTCATGAGTACTATCACGGAAGCATAGAGCCACCAATTATACAAAATACATCCAAGTACGGGTACACCTTTTCTTACCAACAAACGGCAAAACATTTCCTCACAGTGTGACTGACTCAAGACACACCTGTGATATGCTCAATAGTGGGCAGGCAGCACAAAGGAAATTGACCTACAGTGAAGTTGCCGATCAAACATTAGCATCAATGAAAGAATGTGAAGTCAGTGAGGTTATTCACCATCCATAGACACAAGAGCAGGTTTTTACTAGGAATGTTCTTCAAAGAATCCTGCTGTCGCCTGCTGTGTAAACATCCTGGGCTAGGACAAAAGAACCCAGACTGAGTTGGATCATTTAAGATGAAATACATTTCAGATATAATTAATAAATTGGCTGAGGACAAATAAATATATCCGAGGGTTCCCAGTATTTCTACTACACATTAATAGCCCATCTCTATCAATAAAAATACTTGCAGATCACCCCACACGACTACACAAAATCTATACTGTAGAATAAGACAAAAAAATCTAATAACTCAGCAACAACGCAAATGTACAACTATATTTAATAAGAACATTCCATTCTGAAAAAAACACCTTTCATGACAACTTTGCGTGGTTTCAGTACAACAAACTATTATTAATTATTGGGTCTGCTTTCATGCAGATTTCGTAATGTAATAAGTATTATTCATTAAACATCTAAAAACCCAGCATATCTAACAATATGAAACTTTACAATAATGGTATTTATTGTGGTGTAATCACTGCTCACATATCTACAGGCATGCCTTTAAAAGGCTTGCAATAAAAAGGGATTCAGCATTGAGTTAACTGGATATTTGGATGTCAATCCTAGTACCTGTTAATTTTATACGCCACATACCCATGACACAGATCAAGTGTTACAAACAGTGAACATCTGGAATTGATGGCTCTGGACAATGGACGAGTTTCATAGTCTTTGAGTAACTTCTTAAATATACACATACACAGCAGAACTAGACGACCCAACCATTGTCATAAGACACAATAAAAATTAACTTAATTTGTGCTAAATGAGCATCCGTAATCATTATGTATCATGTGAATTATACAAATGTCTGTATGTTTTAACACCAGATGCATGTTTGAGAAAAACAACATATTTCTATGACTGGTATTTAAGATGATCCAATCATTGTAACCAGTTTCTCTTCTTCCTGCAGATATAAAACAAATCACAGAAAAATGCGAGATTACTACTTTGACAAAGTCAAGTAAATGGCACACGATACAGTTTTTTTCACCAGTTTGAACAAACATCTTCACCAATAAGAACCTGGACATTAGCACAGTGCAGCTGAAACACACTGGCATGATTATAATCACAAGCTTCATACATTACAATGACCACGTCTATTCAATCACAAACAGTGAGGATTTCGGCAAACCACATCTGATTTCGGGAAACACGATCGTGTTCCCGACAGGAAGCCGTCCGTGTGTGATATAGCAACTGTAGCCATATGATGGTGCACTGTTGAATGACACTGTTGGATGACATTGTTCTGTTGAACAAACACACTGAATGTCTGTTCCACATAGCCACGTCTGTCTCCTTTTGTTCTGACTGTTAAACACCAGAAGGATGTCTATGGGTTGTAGTGCTATCAGAGCATGTCATGTGACGTGAGGAACTCAGACAGAGGCAGCAGATGCAAGACACAGAAGCCAACATTTTGCTTACGTCGATTCCCCATCATGAGAGCAACTTTTCGATTCAGTTTCCGACCTGCAACAATACGGGCAACATAACCAGGGCTGCCTACTAGAGAAAACAACATGGGTGGGTACTGCCTTACATGTGGGTAAGGGTGTGCAGCTGAAGGTCACACATCCAATTTTGACCTGGTCTTACACAACTGATAAGCCTTATCATAACACACAGAAGAGTTTACACAGTTCACCACAAATGGGCGGTGTGGAATTTTATATGGGTGAAATCAGGTCTATATTTTTATGACTACTATAAAACAAATACCACTAACCGAGACGACTTAGTAACAAAACAATTTATACTGGGCAGAAAATAAAGTATTATCTTTACAGGTGCATATATAAATTTTTTTCACCAACAAAATGTGATGGATAAATCTCAAATATTGGCAGATGACAGAAAATAAATAAAAATTCCCCATCAAATATAAAACATTGCAAACTCAATGTCATACCTGTAATCCTACATAGCTTCCACAATATACCTTACCTGTCTCTAAGAGACGTCACCAGTCAGTACTGCTCCAGCGGTGGCGGCTCGGACATATGCACCATTCTATTCGATGGATGATGCATCGACAGTGCTGCCATCTCTTCAAAAATTTCGCCGTCTGCTTCAAGTGGTGCAGGCTGCGAAGTGTAGCTGGATGTCTGCACCAGCAGTGGTGCCCTCTGGCGGCGTGGTGCATGCTGGGATACACCATTGACAGGCGTGTTCACTTTTTGCACATGTCTCTGAGAAGTGGCCTCTGCGCGGACAAATGAAAGTGCCGTGTTAACTTACAACACGAAGTTGTTATAGACAAATTCAACTGAATACCATCTTGACTTCTGGGAAGCATTCAGCCAAATTGCTGTTAATATACAAAGACTAGTCACACACAAATATCCACATGTAGATGAGTAAACTGGACCAATGTGAATTGAACAACATCTGAATAAGTCCAAAACAGCAGCACACGATTATTTCAACCCTTTCTCGATTGATAGCCTAGCTGCTATGATCCAATAATTAGTATTACACGCTACACCATTTTTTTATTCCAGCAAACGTGCAGACAGCCATAGTTAGGATGGACATCTAATAATTTCTTACTAATAATAAGCACCAAAAGAGCTCATGTGTGGACAGGTGCACATCTATGCAACTCTGTTCCCGGAAACAAACAACAACATTCAGTAAATAAACTAAGCTGAGTCGGTTATGTGAGATATAGCTGTTTGATTTGATAAGCATTGCTAAACAGACACCCACTGCATCAGACAGAGGACATCAATAAACATACCAGGATGTCCTCTCTCTGTCTGTATTGAATCAGCACTGGAAATGGTAAGTGGAAAGTGTTTGTTTCAATTCTAAAGACCACCATCTCCAAATAGTAGAGAGGGATGAATAAAACACAAGCTGCCTTCCAGCATTGACACCTCACAGCTCCAAGTACAGTGAGATGTATGCTTCCCGTACCTATGTCGGAAGGCACAGTCACAAGAAAATTCTCGTGAAAATCGTCTGCTGGTGGTAGAAAATCGTCTGCTGGTGGTAGAAAATCGTCTGCTGGTGGTTGAATTTGTACGCGCATCGCAAATTCCTCCTCGGGTGTTTTCGAGCTGTATGCAATGTTGACCACCAGGGGGCGGTTCTTGAAGCAGGTGTCGTACGCATTGATGAAAGCGACGTCTCGCTCTTCTTCGCTGTTGAACGTAATCAGTGCCGATGTCCTATTGGCAACAAAACAGATTCACTGATTTTTTTGGATTACTTGTTTTTTGCCCTTTATTATTAATTATTAAACAAAATAATAACCTAACAGCCTTAATTATTACAATTATTTATGTTACAGTCTTTAGTAACCAGTGCCTTGTATCGTGTGGTTATAAGTACATTAGTAAGTAACCACTTTAAAGAAATGTTAATGGCATTTTTTACTTATTCAAGTCAGTTTAGAAGTCTTCCTCAGAACTAGACAGCAACACAACACTCCTTCAGCATAGACCTACTACTGTGTCGCCATCTAGCGACAGCCATCCGAGGAAGACTTGAAAACTAGTGAAAGGTTAAGGAAAATAAGTAAAGTGAAATATGTAAAAAATACCACTCAAAACATTTCTTTGTTATGTACATATATTTTGATGACAACCAACAGAAGACATTGAGATATGAACAGTAACAACATTCTTACGATCTCTCCACATTCAAGCTGTTTTTGATCCTGACGTAAACAGCTCCAAACTCAGCGAAGAGTTGCAGCAATTCCATCTGAAGGCAACAAAAATAATCAAGACTCAATGGCATAAAACTATTAAAACAACAATTCACAAAGTGTATACAATATAGCCAGTAACTTGCTATAAATACAACTGAAGAGTTAGACCAAATGTGACTGTATACATAACTGAATAACCACATTATGGGTGACTTTAACAGCAGCTTAGATATATCAGCCATTATTGATACAATTTGGAATAACATTTGCATTTACATTCCTCTTATCACTACTGAGTACTGACATATACACGTACACATCAAGATTAAAGAAGACAGTCATCCAAAGATGTCAAACTTTAAAATATATGATTATATTTTATCCTGCCCATCTGTCAGTTTTGTATTTATATTTTACATCCATGCTTCAGAATTCGTACTTTCTGATATATAATCTACAAAAACGTTACTTCCAGTCTTTCTTAAATGTCATAAAATAATTCCACATTAATAGCATTTGTCATAAGCTTCATGGGACTGTGAAATTAATCCTGAAAGTTCAGTCGAACAACATTAAGAATTCTGAGAAAAATCTGCAATACCATTTCAAAGCGATAATAACCATATCCAAAACAACTTACATGTGTATATGCTGATACAGTAAACACTACTTACTTCATTTGTTCCAAATGGAAAGTTGCTCACAAATAAATGCGACCTGTTATTCAAATGGGGTCTTCCTGCAAAAACAGAACACTGTCCTAGTTTGCAGTGGATAACATTACACATAAAATACATTGATTGTTGCTTTTCATTTTAATTCCTATTTTTATAAGTTGATGCTCTGCCTTTGAATACTGAACTTTGCTTTTATGCATGTACTTGAAACATGTTATTTGAATAAATAATAAAAAAATAAACAGAAGTTACAGAACATGGAAAAATTGTAGTGAATATGTAAAGGGACATATAGTAATCCAGTTGGTTTAACCGTATCTCATTACAAAATGTTTATCGTTATTATTCATCAATAGTTACAGGGGTGGGGACACGGGGTGTGCCTCCTAATCCTGTTAAATGTGTCCACGGACATTTAAAATATGCAAAAAGACCTGTTAACCATGTCCACTAGATTTGCTAAATGGGTCCTCAGACTTGTTAAATGTACCTCCAAGACCTGTTAAATGTGCCCTCAGACCTGTTCTGATGAAGGTGTCCCCAGACTTGTTAAGTGAACCCCCTGCATGTAATAAATGAGTCCTCTAGATTTGTTGACTGTACCCCCATGTACAGTTCAGTTATGCTGCGTATCCTCCTCCGCTTCCTAGCACCTCCATCCATCCATCCATCCATCCATCCATCCATCCATCCATCCATCCATCCATCCATCCATCCATCCATCCATCCATCCATCCATCCATCCATCCATCCATCCACCCACTCCATCCACCACTCCATCCCACCCACCACCACCACCCACCCACCCACCCATCCATCCATCCATCCACCCATCCACCCACCCACGCATCCATCCACCCACCCAGTGATTAAATTACACCACCCACCTCTGCATATCACACATTCAATAATACACTACAACAGTTTTAAATAAAAAATAAATAAATAACAGTATTTGTCTTTGCCAAATCTCTAGCAATAAAACCATACAGAGGCGCATAATACTTTACAGGAATATACAGATTACATTAAAGTTAAACATATAAAGAGATGTAGTTGTAAAATAAATTGATCAGTATAAATTGTTCAATATAAATCAATAATATTAGTCTTAATAATACTAAAATACTAATACTGATAGGAGTTAATTATATTACAAGCTAAAAACAAATAAATAATAAAATAGTTGATAAATAGTAGGTTTTAAATGTGTTCAGATATTTTAAAAACAATGTTCTTTTAAAGTGAAAACGCTCTTTTAAACAGTAATGTCTTCAGCTGCTTTCTGAGTGAACTGAGGCAGTAAAATGTATACAAAACACATACGACTGTATTGGTTGGCAAGGTATGTGACGGGTTCTCTGTGATAGTGTCCCTGCTGGTCATACTCATCCCCGGCGTATTCCAACTCTGGCATTTGAAGATCACTTTCCAAGTAAGGCATTTGAAGCTCACGCTCTAGCTCAGGCATTTGAAGCTCACGTTCTAGTTCAGGCATTTGAAGCTCACTTTCTAAATCAGGTATGGGAAGTTCAGTTTCCGGGTCAGGCAATGGAGGGGCCTGATGGTCACCATTCGAATCACAGCTGAACCTCTAGTAAAGTAAGTACAGTAAGTAAGTAAAGCTGTGAAACAGGCATGGGTGAGATAGCTGGAGGATAGGCTTCAAGGTGTGGAATTTTTCAAATGATAAAATTACTTCAGAGTTATTACTCATGCAGCTAAAAGCAACAAAACTGCATATTTATACAGGCTTGCATAAGCCAGCAGAGCTATGTAGCATACCATTATACTGGTATGTTTGTACAGTTGTGAAACCAGTTTTTAAAACAGTTATTCAATATGGTATGTTTCTAATCTATTCATAACCATAATCATTAACCCAAATTATAGTTTCAAAAATTATATTAATATCTCACTTTATTATTAATGTATCATGTATTTTACTATTCATTAACTAATTTACTTATTAATATATATATGACAAGTTAAGTTTACCCATTATGATTTTTAGAAGCTTAATTTAGTTTTCTATTCATTTATTATTATCATTTGACATATTGTCTTTACCACGTATACTTAATTTATTATATACATTCATTTTTGCCAGTATTATCTTTTATGCGCCACTGAGCGAATCTATATTTCGGATATACAGCGTTTTATAAATAAAATTATTATTATTATAACTTACCTGTGTTTTCTGTGGTGTATTTTCATACTTCGGGAGTCCGTTTGATGTGGGAGACCGCGTTGCGTCTGTATTTGTCCGGTTTATTGCAGTTGCTACGACTAGGTCAAATCTGCCATGTTTCTTCTTGTGGAATTTCTGTACGAGCGACACAGACTGAGCTGATGGAAGCTTCACGAACGCAAACCTAGGAATGAGTCCCAGCAAGGCGTCATATCATGTTCATAAGACGTCACAAACATGTCGTATTAAACACTGGTTCAAATTAAATGTTATAGTGCTTTAATATCCGTTCCACTCAATAGATGGCACCAGTAGAGCTATTATTTCCCCTCTGATATGTTGTGATGCCTGTTGACCAACCCACCCCAATGTATGGCTATTCAGGGAACATTTGCCTCTATTTCGAAACAGCAACTGGTGGAATTGAACGACTGTTCTGTCAGTCCAGTGTGTCACCCTCTGACCTCTAACCTATGACCACCAGTGTCTACTTGGTCAAACAGACGACTGATTACAAATTAAAACTGATTCTGAAAACAACTGACCTCTTCACATCATTACCACGCAACCGGATGTCGACAATGTTGAAATCACCAAATAGGGTCAAGAGGTCATCCTGTAAACACAGTTAGGCATAATTAATGAACAATCCCTGCTTAACATTTACCTTTCCATCAGACAATTTCAAAAGTTTCATAAATCCAACAGTAAGATGCTAATGCATTTGTTCAAATGTTCTCTCGATGAAATTATCACAAGAACTAATAGTAATAATCAAGTAATTTTGCCAGTATCAAATACAAAGATGCTAACACATTTGTTAAAATGTTGGTTTTTCTTTTGATGAAATTATCACAGAACTAACAGAAGTAATTACGTAATTTTCACAGGATGTTTAGAAAATTAGCAGACGATGATACACAGGATCAGACTAAACTATGTGTACCTCAGAAGCGTCGAAGGGTATGTTTCCAATGAACATTTCAACCTGATCGTCACCTGTGGAGCGGCAGCAGAAGGGTCAAAACATCGCTAGTCACCGACTCAGTTCACATATCCATATTGACCCTGATGTAGACATGCATAATTCTGCTTCTAATAATGCTAGAAAGACATCTCTGCAAAGCCAGTAAATAGGCACATAGTTACATTATAAACCTACACTAACAATCGTATAAATAAGTCCTGTTTATTACAATGTCATAAAACTGACTGATCTGAGACAAGGTGACATGCATGGATGAATTGTGCACTCTTATAACAAAATAAACATGGGGCAACTTTGGGGGTATTCCGGTGATGGTATGAGACCCCAGTAGGTAAGTGGAGCGAAAAAGGTTGGAAAATGCTGATATAGGTGGGATAACAAACCACTGGTGTGTCTCACTTTAATTCTGAGTCATTATTCTGGATATGAGTGAAACTGCACCTGAATTCTTCCTGGATTCTGGTGACATACCGGACTTCTTTGGATCTCCGTAAGATGATGGGCCGTCCGGGTTTCTGACCCCATTATAAGGGCTGGATCCCCATTTTGGACCACTGGATTGTGAATCAGAATCTGAGTTCCTGTTGTTATATGTTCTGTTTGTCTTGCATGGCGAGGGGTTATATCGTGAACTGGTGTCAGGTTTCCTTATACCATCCTGCCTTGAAGAAGCGTTCTTTTCCGTGGGAATAATCAGATCGACCTCGGATCTTTCCAGACACACCAGTGCTCGTAGTGCTTCTTCCTTGGTTCTGTAGCGAATAAACGCGTACCTACAAGAGAGACATGTGTCTGTTATACAGGTCTTTATACAGGATTACATTTTTGCCATTTGATAAAATCCGGGTATATGCATTTAACCCTTCCATTCCTTCCTCCAAGATCATATTACAAAATTCAGCCATGGTCTTCTGCAGAACTATCAAAACGTTTGACAATATAATAAATGGCCTTGATGATTTTTTATTATGGAATGGGCATTAGCATAATTTGTATCATGCATATAACAACGATATCGCCTGCCATCGATAGCCAATGTGTAACAAGATCACTTAATGGCTGAATAATTAGTGACCTCTGCTGTTCGCCATTCAAGTGCGCGTACACAAACTATTAAGTTCAAGTCTCAATTTGGGACGTAAAAGAACGACTGAGGACAAGCACCCTAGCAGTGACCACACCTCAGTGCCAGTAGAGAAAGGTCGGCTTGGTGTAAATATTCTGAAAAAGACTGACTATTTCAATGAGACCTCTTCATAAGATCATAACATTATAACCACAATACATACCAGAGATGGAGTGAGTACAATACAAATGTACTCGAGTACGAGTACGATTACTTTGAACATGCATGAGTACGAGTACTCAGAAAACAAATGTACTCGAGTACGATTACTTTACAATATACTCGAGTACGAGTACTATAGAATATAAGCATGATTACTTTCATGATTACTTTAATGAATATCCTGTTTCTAACATAAAGGCGACTTTCATGGAATCCCTAGGTGTCATTCTTGTTCTGTTGTGTCACTAATGTTCTAACTGATTACTGCTATCCACTATCCAGGTGTTATTGTTATTAATAATTAGACGACTTTCTCAGGTATTGGATGAATCATTTAATGCTGGATTAATAATTTAATTTATGGTTTCTGAATCAAATACAAATAGGAGGCATTTATAAATTTCAAATACACATGATCAAATACATTACAATAACAACACTTTAAAACCAGGGGGGCATATTCAAAAGAGTAGTATATCAGATGGGTCCAGACATGGGGTCAAATACATTTGTATTTGAAAGTATTTAAGTACTTTTTAAAATATTTGTATTTGATGTTTAGGAATTAAAGTATTTGTATTTAAATACTTTCCTAAAGTATTTGACTTGTTCAAATATTTTTTTGAAATACATTGTCAGTATCAACATTCCTTTTTCACTGTCACATGTAATGCCTGCCAAACTGATTACCTTAATACACTGCAACTTCACCCAACAGTGTTAATTACTGATGAAGACACTTAACAGTAGGCTTCCCCCATGGCCCTGCAGTGACCACAACTTGTGTTTGCTCAGAGCCAACAGGATGGACCTAACAGTGACCATAGGTCAATATCCCCTTTTGTTCTTTAGTCAGGGTTCAATTTGGCATCAGGTTATTCTGGTTTCCTGGCTGACTTTGAAGTTGAGCCTTCCTCACAACATGGTAGCAATGATTAGCAGTGTCTCTTCTGTGGCATAGGCATTATATTATTATGGACCTCCTGGCGTAACATACAAACACTATATTTTGGCCTTTACCTCTTTCAGTCAGTTGTCACTGTGATGCAGTTAGCAATAACAATACTCCCTAGCACTGGTCTGCCTGTCATCATATGAGCAAAACACTAATTATGCCTATAAACTAGATGTCTCAATATGGATCCATGACATTTTGGTAAAGGACACTTTGGTAATGGACATTACGGTAACAGACATTTCAGTAACAGGACATTTCGTATTGCTTTTCTTTTACCTACATAGTAATACAAAATGAAAAGTATTTGAAAAATATATGAACAAGTATTTGAAATACTTTTCAATGTATTCATATTTAAATACATTTATATTTAAAAAGTATTTGTAATCCCTCAAGAATATTTGTATTTAAATACATTTCAATGTATTTGACCCCATGTCTGGATGGGACAAACACAGAATGGTTGTGGATTTAGACAGGTTTACAGTTTGAACTTAATTAAACATAATAGACAGGGATTTAGCAGCTAACCGCCCAGACCAAGTCAGGAAATATGTTGGAAATATGACCAGTCATTCACACCATACTGACAGAGCAAACAGTACAGGTGGGGCTGAGGCCTGGCTTCTAAAATTACAAAGCAAGATGTTAGGGGATGCTTATCTCCTGCAGTGCTTCCCAGGGACTGTCACAATATAACTTGTATGTGATGTGGCTTCTCTGGGAAGAGAAGGTATTAATTAGGGAAATCTAACTGAATATTTATTTAACTGAAATGCTCAACAGTAATAGAAAATGAATATCTTGATTATTATTACATTTATTAGATTACTTCTATTACTTATATTGCCATTTTTATCTGTCTAATATATTTGCTTGCAACTGTTCATATGAAAAAAATGTAATTGTGAGAAGTAATCGTGAGTACGATTACTTTGGTAATGTACTGTAGTACAAGTACGATTACTTTCCTTCGTACTCGAGTACGAGTACTCAAAAAGTACTACGAGTATGAGTACAAGTACACGAGTACGATTACTCCATCTCTGATACATACATACATACATATATATATTCACACACTAGTCAGTTAATAGAACCCTGAGTGCTGGAACCAACGAGAACTATAAGAACATTACGTACCCCCTGGTACTAGCATTTTAGACACTGTTGTTTAATTAGTTATATATATAATACAATAAAACAAACAGTCGTCCGTCATCAGCCGGATTGAAACCAGTGGCCTACCAACACAGAATTTATACTAAACAAATTGTACACATGTAAGATGACTGGAACACCCTTGTCTGTGAAATCACAGCATCACGCACCTATCTGTTTCATGTAAGTTGACAACCAAATGAGCACTGTTATTCAAGATAATCCTGATTTTGCTGTTATTCACTGGGTATTCTCAATGTGGGTTTGGTGGCTGAGTGACAAAGCACCGGGCCATTCTGACACCTCAAATAAATGAGGTACATATTTAAGTGTATACATTTCCCCCCACTTAATGCCTACTTTGCTGTGGCAAGTCAAATAAATGTCGTGCACTGGATAACAGTGCTTCATTTATTCATCACTGTAACATCATCACGCAAGGCAATCATAGTGAATAACGTCATTATGCAATTGTGTAAATAATGACAGCAATGTAATCTATGTTACCATAAATTACTTATTTCACTTACTTTGCAGCAAGGCCCACATCCACAATGTCGCCAAACTCCGAGAAGATTTTGTCAATGTCCTGTCAAACCATCAGACAAGTTTTGGTAACAGGTCAAAATTATTCATTCATGTCAAACAATGGATGAAAGCTGAAAATAAATATCTAAGGGAACACTGATACTGGTTAATTTATACTTGTTATCAGTGTTAGTATGATGATTATACAGACACATTGGCTACGATCTTGTTAACCGTAATACATCACAGTACCTGAAATGGCTGAATATCCCAGGTAGATAATTTTAACCACTCATTTAGCAACAAAACGGTTGTGATTACAAAACTAACATCTTACTCTTCAGCATTCTGCATGTTACTCTATACTGCTAACATGACATACCTATTATTATTTATTTTAAACTGAAGATTTAATGTAAGTAATTTGTTTACTAGTTTTACATATTTTAAATTATGTCTAACTTAAATTATGGTAGAAAGCCCATGTGAGTGTGTGCACATGTGTATTTGATGTTCTTTTCTACTACACTGCATGTACGTTTTTTTTGTTAATCTGTCACTTACTGCATTATGAATGGATATTTTTATTCACTGAACTGTATTCTGTCACCTCTTCAAGATTACAATGATGCTTAGCACATAAATCTGTGTTAACCACATCTGTGGTTAAAGTAAGCACCTTTGTGGGTAAAGTAACCATGTTTGTGGTTAAAGTATTATCAAGGTCAGGTAGCATGCAAGGTAGTAATGGTTTGTCTACTGGTTACTCTATATCACGTTTATGAAGTTACACATATTAGAATAGCCAATTATTTCTCCTCCTAAATTTAATGTTTAATTTTACACATGTAGCTTTAGGCCAAAGATACATGTGTAAAATAAAATAATTTTAAAACAAAACAACAAATACCCTGGTATGCATATATTGAACAGTTAAAATACAATTTAAATATCAAGGAAGTAAACACCTAAAACATATTTATGTGCAATAAATAATTTATGTATTACACAGAAACCATCAAATAACAGTAACAATTTCTTTTGTGCGTTCTGTATTTTACTATTTGCTTCTGAAGAATACATGTTTGTACACAAAGATGCACGGGAATGTTTGGACATTGCAATATTCACTGCTGGTTGCATGAACTGACACAGCAGTGCATGTTGATGTTATGTCCACAAAGACTTCACTGGGTCACCAGACCCAAAACATAGTCTAGTAACTATTGTGCTATCATACCTCTCTAATCATGCTGTTTTTGACACAGCCCACAGCATAGAGACCTTGGCGGTTGGGTACAAGTTCCTTGCTCCATTGCTTCACAACTTCCGAGTTCATGTCTACTTCCACAAAAGCTGTCCTCCCATCAGCTTAACATAAAATGTATACTTTGTATATGCACGATACAAAAATTCCTATATATATATATAATTGTACGGTTAATATAAAAACAGTGAACATGAATTTTTTTTTTAAGTACCTTTAAGTTGGAGTGATGAAGTCCCTTACACTAATAATGACAACAGTATTTGTATGCATGATACGATTGTTTAAAATAATCCTTAGGAAGAGAAAATAATGGCAGAATAAGTCTGTATACATTATGATTATTGTTCTGGTTGCCAGATATTCAAGATTCAAAACTGTATTGTCCGTTTAAAACATCACATTAAAAATGAAATTTTTTCTTCAGTTACGCTTTAACAACCAGTAATAAGATAAGTGATCCATATACTGTAGATAAGGCACATTAAAATGATAATAATACTAATCAGCACTAAAATGGGTAAAGGAAATAAATTAAGTATATAAATAAATACTTTAATAAAAAATAAGCAAGTAATATTTCTTAAAAAGTTCTTTGATAAGATATGATAGCATTTATAGTATTTACTAAAATTGGTAAATAAATAAGATTAAAGAAATCAATGCAATAATGGAATAAAAAAGTATACAGTACATTAAAATTTAGTATTCAAAATTAAAATGGCAGAGGGTATAAACGACTGATAAATTAAAAATATGCATCAAATAATAAACCAAACACTAAACCGAGGGCCGGAACCACTCTCCAGTTAAAGAGGAGAAACCAACAACAATCACAGGTAATTATAATTGTTTTTCTGTGGATTTTTATTATTATTTATAATAATTTACTTCTAACTGAGCAGAAGTCACAGATGCACCTACTTGACTTAGTCGCCTGTGATGCCACATCTCCTGGCCTGGGTTTGTACTGGGCCTTGCAAGCTGTCCTGTTCATAAACATTTTTGGATCCTTCACTCCACGGATGTAGTCGAGACCATCCTTCTCATTGCGAGCGATTCTGTAAAAGACACATCTTAAAGGCAAGTTAAAAAGGCAAGTTCTTATACAGCGCAGTATCCAGTCCTCAGGACCATTCAAAGCGCTTTAAACTTTACTTCCCTGACAGACCTGTTCACTCAGACACCATTTCGGCTTCTCTGGAATTAAAAAACATGCCCTAGGTTTTAACACTGCAGCACAGGATTCGAACCCGGGTTCTCATAGTTGAAGCTCTACCCCTGAGCCACTGCGATCTACATCTTAGACAACACCTGTACATACAATTTACGCATGATATACCTCAGCATGCTGGTGTGGAATTCACATCAATCACAATCTGTTTTTTCAATGGCAAATAATGCCATTTGAGCCATAAATGATAAATTAATACTTATCCATTCACTACCAGTTCTCACAAACATTAATCCCCATCAGCCAGTAGACTCGTCATAATAGAACTTTTTATTTCAAACATGCATATGTTAAACTGATTTGTTGATATATAAAACTTATCATATATAGCATACTCTTGTTTTCATACAGAAATGTCTATTAGTGATTGAAGTAATCAATACAAATATAAAATTTACATTGAGTAGATAGTCAAACCAAATGAAGCTTGAGTGTAGCATACTAGGGATCAATGATATCCAAGTTTAAAAAATCGTTCAAACATATTATGATATACTTTGGCTCCATGCTAATCGAATCATGGTTACATATCCTCTACATGGATTAGGCAATGATTGTTAATGCGTTTCAGCCCTATTATCCAAAAAATTAGCCACACTAAGCAAGCTGGTCCCAAATAAATTCTGCCACTCTTATCAGCTGTAATTGTCCATCTTGGTCAGTCTTGAAGACTGGCAGACATGTCTCTGACAAAGTCCTATATCATTATGCCATGTTACTGATTTAATTACATATAATACTTACACTGCGACATCAGGAATCAGTGCGATCAGTTCGGCCAACCTGTTTAACTTGAGTGCTTTCAGGTCAAGCGGATGTCCGATGTAACGAGAAAAGTCTTTCTGGAAATCAGACAGACGCACGCCTCCGATCTTTGAGAGCAAGATGGATCGGATCTCCTTCTTTACCTCTTCAGGGATTACAACAGAATCCATGGTGGCCTTCCTCAGTTCACTCTGGGAAGACAAATGTAACACTTAGCAGTCTTCCGTCACTAACAGTAACACTGATAACGAATATGTAACACTGTAGAAGTGATTTGAAAAATAATTATATCATGTTGTCAAAGGAAACATTACATACATCTACATACATGTAACTTGATGTAAGAGAATTTTGTTTTGGCATGGATTCTTTTCGGATCTGACTTTGACTTAAGACTAATATATGAAAATCTGGTGGGATTTTTGAACAGTGTCAATGCCAGTGGCCCAAACTTGAAACTGGCATGCTTGTTTGGCATCAAAAGTGCCCAGAGAAACAATATTCAATTATTGGTGTTGCGCTTTATACAAGTGTCGACGTCATGTCATTTTTTTTTTGAGTCCACACTTACCTAAAACTAAGCCTAGCCCTGTAGTAGTACTACCAGCCCTGCCTAGCCTGGCCCTATGCCAGACTCACTAGTGAAGGCGAAATTCGATGATTTTACGCAGTACCACACCGGCAGTTTAGTACGTATATTATCACTCGGTAGAGAGTCTGCTTATTAGACATAGAATATGACAATGTCGCATTTCACATGTGAATGTTGTTGACTATTAACAGGTAGAGATATCGGATGCTTACAAAAACAGCGTCGGCCATGCACAATCCGGAAGTACACGGCTCCCTCTGGCGATTAATAAGTGCACATGAAACATTAGTGTCGCCGTGTTGTGATCAGTGAGGAAACGAACTCTGTTCGTGTTATGTACCTAGCACAACTCTGTGAAACACAATCTGGTAAGAATACTCGTGTGAGTTAAGAGAGCTGATAAGAGAAACTTGATGAAATGAGAGTGGAGGTTAGAGTGAAGGAACGTTCTAAGAAAAAATTGGCGAGGAGTACAAGCATATGGCTGGTCGTGGAAAAAATGGGAGATGAAAAACTGGCAAAGAGGACAGATGCCCAGAAAGTGGAGGTGAAATGGAGGCGAGGGTGACCGAAATTGCGATGTGGGATTGCATTAAAAATGACATAGAAAGAGTGGGAGAAGAATGAAAAAAATGATAGATAGATCGAAGGAATTGGAAACTGCTGACACAAAACACAGTAAGAAAAAAGTGAGAGGAAGAAAAGAAACAAAGGCATGGTTAAAGTTCTCACTCCTGACGACACTGATGCCAACAAGATAATAAATCCTTAATAGCCATTAGCCATCACGAACAATACAAAATAATGACATTTTCATTTAACTGTCAACACTTATGCTGCATAATTCCTAACTTAATCCTATTACAATGATGACAATGCTTTGCGAAATGGTAGGACTGGGAAGGATAATCGTACACAGGCATCATTAAACCCACTGTACTGTGTGACTCTATGAATCAGGCAGCCAGTTTGGTTCTCCGTTCCCCACCATCCTAATTTTTTCCGGGTTTGAGGGGTCATGGCCCCCTGGACCCCCCTCTGGCCACGCCACTGGTATGACTAATATATATATATATATATTAGTTTTTCAGATTTTGCATAATTTGTTGTCCTTTTGTCACTTGCTACGTTCTTTCTGTAATTGGTTTAGACTATATCTATATAGAAACATGTTCTATTCAATCCTACCAGACTAAATTATAATTGGAGATGGCAAATGAGATTGACAGTCTCATAATAAAAAAAATTGGTAAGTTGAATTACAAGTAAACCAAATTTATTCAATTTACTGTAATGTCGGTTGGGAAGGAGAATTACACGCAAGCAGTACAATACTATTTACACACTTACTTGAAAGCCATTTACACACTTACTTGGAGGCCATTTACACACTTACTTGAAGGCGTGTACACACATATATTCTGGCAAGTGTCTGTGTAAGCGCATTCGTTCTCTTCTCAGGTCGGTTTGTGGGTGTTTGTTTGTTTGTTTGATGTTGCTTGCAATCGAAGCCCGACATGAATATCATGCCCCAAGGCTCTGTAGTCTACGTATAATCCTCTGTTCTGCCTTCTTCGTTCATTCACTTCAAATACAGATCAATTTTTTACGGATGTTTGAGTGATTTAGTTTTATATATGTAGTTATTATTAATAACAACTTTGAGGGAACAGTACATTGCAACATATTATATAATTGAATATATATTTTGTGAATGGCATCAATTTTTGATAGTTTGACAGTTCCACTGCTAATCAAAAGTTCACGCGAGGAACAAACACACAAATACATATACATACATACATACATACATACATACATACATACATACATACATACATACATACATACATACATACATACATACATACATACATACATACATACATACATACATACATACATACATACATACATACATACATACATACATACATACTTATGTACGTACATGCACACACATACATACACGTACGTACGTACGTACATACATACACACATTCATACATATACATACATGCATACATACACATATACATTCATACATACATACATTCATACATACATAGGCAATCAATCAATTAATAACAATATATTTACGGCCTTGTTAGAGTCAACTTCGGATATTCCAAATCTTCACAGACAAAAGTTTTCGTTTAATCTTCCTCGGTTCGTCTCCGCGGGGCCAGTTTCGTCTTCCTCTTCAGAGCTGTCCATCTCAAGGTCGTATATGTAATGGCTGTTTCCAAGACTTTTGAAGGACATAGTCCAGTCATCCCCACACTCTTAGGCCTACTTTCATCGCTTTCAGCATATTTGCGATAATTATTGATACGTGTGTTCCTAAGTTTCAATGAATTATCTCGCTAATCGTAATTTATTGCACGAATCGATATATATCACACACACACACACACACACACATATATATATATATATATATATATATATGTATATGTATGTGTGTGTGTGTGTGTGTGTGTGTGTGTGTGTGTGTGTGTGTGTGTGTGTGTGTGAGAGAGAGAGAGAGAGAGAGAGAGAGAGAGAGAGAGAGAGAGAGAGAGAGCGAGAGCGAGAGCGAGCGAGAGAGAGAGAGAGAGATAATATTTTTAATTTTGCGATTTAAAACACCGTGGGTTGCTTATATTATCGAGTAGCTCACGTTCAATGTGTTCCTTCAGATACTTCTTGCGTAACTACTCGAACGTTTGTCGTAACAAATGGCGTAATCTATTCTGCCTCCGGAAGATAATATTTATTAGGTTTTTCATCACCGAGCGCCGGGTGTCTCTACTGCTAATTACGCCAGTGCCAGACAGCGGTACCCTTGATTGATAATACCTTTTGAAAACTCAGAATATAAGCTCAGCCAATTAAATAATTCAATAGGATAGGGGTTTGGCATCCGGTCATGTGATATAATTTCGAATTATTTCAGCCACACGCTGTTCATAATTTATTACATGCAATGCTTGGAAAGAAGAAACAAATATTCCAATTCACAAAACGCTTCAGCTGCTCGTGCAAACGGCTGAACGGGTCATTACATTGAATGGTAATTCGTATAAATTATTTATCGCTCTTCAAATTGTGGCGGGCATTTACATTGTTCATGCGGCTAATTCAGTCGCGATTGGCGAAATTTGACACTTTGCATAGTGGACTAGCTTCAGCAAACGGCTCTAGCTTTCTCGAGATTGTTGGCCAAGTCGTCGGTTAAAACGTCGCCATCAATGTTGTAAGTGACACTGCTACCTAATTAGGCACCACGTGTACACATGCCGTACGTCATGCAATTGTTAGACATTCAGTAACCCACCCTACCCGCTGGTCGTAAATTACACCGCTGGTTAATTATTATGATCGTTGCATAACTTGTTGTGTAACTTTGCATAAAGGCTACAAAAAACTAGATTATTATTCACGTATTCACTCATCATGGTAATCAGGCTGCAGTGCAGTAGGTGCGTACGAACCCCGTGCTGAGACAAACTGGTTCTGCTTGGTGGAAAGTTCTACGGTTGAGGAAAATAGATCTGATCCTTTCAGTAGCCTCCGCCGATATCGATTTCATTTGAAGTATTACAAAGATGAGATAACTCGCCGCGAAAATCGTCACACCGTGTACTGACACCATGTTCAATCAACATGAGCTGAAGCTGTAGGAAATTTGAATTGGCACAAAAAAAAAGATAAGTTCTCATATAGCGCAGTACCCGGTCCTCTGGACTGCTGAAAGCGTTTCTACAGTTTACTTCCTGACAGACCTGTTCAATCAAACACCACCTCGGCTTCTCTGGGAAGCATCCAGCGATATGCTACAATTAATGCGCGAAGGCTGCTAGTACACATATCCACCATTGTCTATGGCCAGGTACTCAGTTATACTGCTGAGTGAACTGGAGCAATGTAGAGTGAAAAAACTTGCCCAAGGTCTTAACACCGCAGCAGAAAATTCGAACACGGGTTCTCGTAGTCGAGAGTCCGAAGCTCTGCCCCCTCAGCCATTCCGCTCTACTATAATAGCGCATTAGGTCAAAACACATTAGTCATATTTGGTGACGCATTTCAGGCAAGGTTTTGAGGGCAAAATCAATTGTTCAGTGTGACAAAGAGAAGAACAGGTGCACATGGACTAAAGTGACTAAAATTAAAATAATCTCTCTCCCGATGTCTGAGCACTCAACCGGCTGAGGTCAGGCAATTATTTTGCACTTGCAAATCCCAAAGCGGCGTCACGGGCATTTGAATGACATTTTAATAATCAATGTATCTTTCAGGCCAAATCGCGCGAACACAATGCACACATACTGTGCACAGCGTGAGAGCGTTTTGGCTCGCTATTATATCTGGCTAATGAACCTTTTCAGCGTTAAAGTATCTGACGAAAAAGCCTGACGGTTGCAATTAGGTCACCACGCTGGTGTTAGCACATTACTAACTAAGTAAATAATTAATTGTGTATTAATATTCATATTGGCTACATATATCATGAGGGTGAATGGACATACTTCCTAATTAAAGCTTAGCACATATCAAGTTTCTGTATTTCTGCGGAGTGCTTTTATGTGGAGCTTGCATTATAGCCTCCTGTCTTAGTAAGCACTGAACTACTTTCAAACAGAGAGACCACATAAGGTAAGGTTTCATGTATCACTTATATACGTCTGAGCGTTACTGCTGTATCGAGTAGACATTTAACGTTGATTTTCGCTGGTCAACAAAATATGTTGTCTGTTACTAAGAGACATGCAGGCGTCCTTGACTATATCTGATTCTAAATCTGCAGTCATAAATTTTGGCTAGTGCGTCAGCACGTACCGCTATGCACATGCTTCAGTTGCATTAGGTTGTCTATATACTGTCAAAACAGTATATAAATAGTTATTTTCTGTAGGTTTTAATTAATTAATTAATCTAGTGTTCTCTGGGAAGAGGGAAATACAAAAATCACGTCATATTGAAAACACTCCGCCGCGTAGTAATATTACTGTTGTTATATATGAAGAAGAAGAAAACCCACCCCGTGTGACCAGCGCATGAATCTGGCTAAGTGTGAAACCTGCTTACATGCATTATTTTGGATGTAGAGTTGGAGACCAATACAACCCAGTAATCCAACTACACCTGCAGTAGTTATATATATATATATATATATATATATATATATATATATATTATATATATATATATATATATCATTATATAATTATTTATGTACGCGTGTGCGCAGGCGTGTATATATATATATATATATATATATATATATATATATATATATATATATATATATAATATAACGCCTGTATGTAGATCTTCAATAAATAAAATGGCTTCTTCTTCTTCCATTAAATGACTTCGGTCAAGTTACTGACCATTATTGTCATTCGTTTTTAGAGTTGTCCTTCTCTAGAATTAGTGACTCCACTACAGGTTACACATTTACCCCCGTGTGGTATATTTTACTTCCCCTGGCATAGACACCAGATAGAAGGGACCACCAACTTTTAGTGTCTCTTCCGAAACACACAGGCAAATATGGGGTGGACGAAATTGCCTATGTTTCGAAATGGCGGTTGGTGGGATTGAACCACTGTCCCATCGATAGTATATCTTATGTATACTTTATGTTCCTGTCGCGCACTTTATGTTCATGTCCACATGAAAGAGACGCACGAGTCTATTGAAACCATTTTGAAAGTGATTATTTATTCAGATCATAGATGGAACATAATTACTGGAGATCTAAAGGTGATTTAACTCCTCACAGAACTGCAGCTGGTGTTTACAAAAAACATGTGATTCTTGTGCCTATGTGATTTGTGTCGTGTTGGCAACAACCATATACAAAGTCTGGTCTGGCACACATGAACACAGAGTTGACCGGTACAACTTACAACTTAACCCATTGGTAGACAGCGCAAGAAAGTCTTCATTCCACCGCTTCACATCAAACTGAGCCGTAGCCTTTCCTGGGTATCAAACGTAAATCCACTTAGTCCTACTATCGATGAATCCGCCAACATCTAAGAGTACTTCGCACTCTTTATTGCAAAATGTGTTATTTATGATTAAATAAAATTTGCATATTCCTTTTTGGCGAAGCACGATTTTACAAGTATAATGGTATGTTGATATTACCAGAGCCAGTAAGTCTCAGAGCTGGTTCCCTTTAGACCGCGCCATTTTGTACTTTGACAGCGCCCCCACACGGATGGAACCAATTTGTTTGCCCAATATTATAAAGCAGTACCAAAAAAAAATCGTAGTACTACTTTCGATGAGTTTTGCGAATAAAATACTAATGGTCACTGAAAAAGGAACATTAGTAGGAAATAAAAGTTCTGCCACGGATAGACCGACAACTGATGACGTCGCGGAATGTTTACGTCACAATCAAAATTACGCGCGAGGCCTGCGTCAAGTTTTGCCTTTTACTAGAAAGGTTGATAACGGTTGAATATATGACTATGTTACGTTGCTACTGTCACATAGCATATTCTACAACAAACATGTGCACAAACCGTTACCCTTGTGAAATTTGTAAATTGTTCATGTTTTGGTTTTCGACCCATAAAATGGCGCTAAATCGACGAGACGTCCGAGATTAAGCGAGATCTCGGATCGAGATAGAACCCAATTGGTTCTATGGGGGGGTTCGAAATGGGTCCTCAATGTTTAAATCCTATAGTGCACCAGCTCCCTTTCTAATATTCCAACAGATCTGCTTGGATATTAGGCAACAATGAGAACCCACATGACAACGTAACGGGAACAGTGGCGCCATTGGACGGGTTTCGTATAATTGCTCAGTCTGCCTTCAAGGCTGGCTCGGCGGCATAATTACTGCCATTCCATCAGGTACGCATTGTTCAAAATCAATGCGTCTTGACATTAGTTGTCAGACGATCTGACGCGTCGGACCAAAGGCCAATCGAAGCTATCATTAGTCATGATCATGTAGAAGTTTGGCAATGTTATGGCATTCGGCGTGCGAAGAGAGCAATGGCGGCATGTGCATGGGTTTGCAGTTACGAATTCCGGCCTAGTTTTTAGTACTAGGTAGGCTTTGACACGCGGATATATACAGACAAATAAGTGGTAGGTGGTAATTGCAGCGTCGATCTACGTCGTTTTATCAATGCGATTGTTATGTTGTAAGACTATTAAATAATATGCAGCCACGTGCAGCTTTCTGTGAGTGTACCTATGGTAGCAATGCGAATTGTACAGGTGTATGTTTATCGAACGATTCCGGGTTCGAAGTTCTAACTATTGTTTTATATAGATGTTGTGTTTACAAAGATGCTACTTGCGCTTTTCTCGGTGACGTATGTGTTTTAGGCGTGTAAGAGAATAGTTTGTTTGCACTATCACCTACTACGTAATTGGCGTATTTACTCCCGCTCGTGCACGTACGCGCGCACGCATGCACGCTCGTATTACACTCTGTTGCGGATTACGTATAGTTCATGTCAACTTGTTTGCGTCTGTACATGTCTATACACGTGGTAGCTGATGGTGTGTTTGCTTGTGTCAACGTGAATAATTTATGAGTGAGAATTATGCAGGAAATCTGCATTTTTAACTCTTCCCTTCTCAGTGCCATGTAATGTTAGTCATTATGCTAACATTTCCAGTTTATCCTATTGTGAGCATCACTGCGTACATTCAAACATGCACCCGACTTATCGGAGTGGCTGTCTTCTTGGTCACACGTTGAGCCGGGCATATTGCCGTTAACCGACGTATTCGCTGCAGCGAAACAGATCAACACGAGTCTTTATTAACGTGCACACAATTCGTGGTTATGTTACCTTAGAGCTGATAATTCGCACGCAAATAAAGACTGCCCGTTAAAATAAGCCATTCAGAAGGCTCATTGCTGTAACTGATAAAAAGTATTAATAGCGCCATGTAAACACGTGCATACAATGAGCAAGTCGTGCATTTATTTCGAACAATAACAGTTTAGGCCGGTATTCACTGCCTTCGGCTATCACCTGCTCGCTAAGTCGTGCCTTTCAAGATATGAACGCATTGTTATCATTTAACGTTGTCAGACGACTAGTATAAATATATGGCGTAGTACCACCCATTAAATACGCTTTCAAACTGTATATTAAAAATAATATCTTACCTATTGAACATTTCTTGCCACCTCAAATTACCAAACATTTTTCTACGCAGGAAACACGCTTTTATTTTATATTATAATGCAATACGATAAATATGCTCCTAAATCGCCTACCCAGCGAATGTTTTCTGTTTTCCTGTGACAATTTCAAAACAACAACAACAATAGACTTCCAGGTAAATAAATTATCACTGACACAAGAAATCGTCAACTGGAACAGGTAATATTATACTTCGAAGAAAATGTTGCTTTACACATGCCAACAGTGGCGAGCAGCAGTTATAATATTTTAATATATTTTTCTATCGCCACGATGGCAGTAACATTACTAATGTGTCACTGCAGGTGAGAATGAATGGAACATTGACAACTCTTCACTACCTTCAGAAGACGAACTGAAAAAATCAATGTGATCTCGTTAATAAGTAGTCTTTATGCCATTCAGAAAAGACAATGATAACATATTATTAACAGTAAGCTAGTATTTAGCTGTTATGTATTTCAACACTAATGGTGTTTGCTACAGGCAGACGTTGTTTCGCTTCTTGACTATAAGTTGCATGCGACGTAGATCATTTCAAAAACTGTTGCAATACAACAAATGAGCACAGACAACATCAGACATATCATCACGACTCATAGCTCCTAGTTATAACGTTCTCTTATCTGATTAATAGTTTAATACCACCACAATTTAAAGCTACCGAAGGCGCAATATTGGCTACAAGGGACAACAGTAGTCTGTCGAAAGCCGCCTAGTGTTCATGCCAATTACTTAAGGCGATGATTACATTAATCCAACAACACGTTACGTATTGACTTAATGCCGTGTAGAATATTTGCACGACGGTTCGCAGTAATACGCATCGATTGACACCGAATCGATCGTCTGGCCGGAAAGGCCAAGTAATAGGCTTTGGAACCACATGGGTTGTAACGGGTAGTTGACAATAGTTCACGGGAAGACAATTGGTGTCATATCAGTGGAAACCTTAACACAGTTTCTCCGTTATTAAAAAAATACCTTTATAAACTTGTTCATACGTCATAGCTCACTTACGTATGACGGTCGAAACGTCTACGTGAGTTGAAATGTATTATTTGTGATAGAACTCTTGTTTAAATAATTACAGTACGCACGCACGCACACGCACGCACGCACGCACAGACACACACACACTCTCTCTCTCTCTCTTTCGTACACAGTTGATTCTCATTTATATGTATACATATTTTCCGTTTCAGAGTTCACACGGAACGTCATGTCTGTTGGATTAAGACGACATTTAATGAAACCAACCAAGTAAACACGCGGCGTGGACAGAAACCCAACAGTGCCCAACAATGAGGTATCGGACAAGGAAGTGGACACCTCATCCTTATCTACCCCAACCCGGAGACAGCGAACGCACGTATTGGCACCATTGATTGGAATCCGTAACGATAGCCTGCTCTGATTCTCGTCACGATGTCGTTGCCGCAGGATGTTTCGACACGGATCAACAATGTTCACTTCCGGCAGCCGGTTGATCGACGCTTCAGCATGTACAATTCGATGGACAGCTACCACCGCAAAAACCGCGGCTTCCCGTCGCGTCAGCAGGCTCACGCGGCGCTCGCGCCGAAGCCAGATCCGGTCAAAACGACGCCGTTTCGATATCGCCTACTGCCGCCCGATTATCGCCCACCTAACCCAATCGCTACGCATACGTGGCGGCGGTCAAACGATGACCCGTTGACCGATCCGATGCCGAGTGACGCCCGCAGGTTTTCACACGCACCTACGTCATCTACGGAAGAGACGCCTTATGGAACCATGGGGCGTGCTAATAATCCCAACCGATGGAACCGTCGCGGAAAGAAAACGGGGGAAACAGGTCGCAAGACACCGGAAATGCTCGTTCTACCGAAGATAAAAACTCGTGGTATAGTTAGCGGTACAGAGGCAGATAATCCGACACTGAGTTTGGATGTGCTGACGGTGTCTAGACCTGCTGTCATCCCGAGAAGATCGGACTCAATCACCTCCTCGAAACGACGAAGTCACGCATGCGCCGATCGACTTCCGCCCCTATCGACGCGCTCCGACGTTTCGCAATACGAGGAACAGAGCGCCGACCAATGGACGGAGTATCTGGCGTTACTTCGCCAACGTATCATGGAGAGACACTACACCCAATCACGCAAAGGCGCCGATGCCACCGACGCCCCGGCATGGACAACCGAACTGCTGTCGGTGTCAGCGTTCATAGACACCGACTCGTACAATCTGTATGCGCGAACTGCACCAACCGACAAACAGCGTCGGGGTTGTCTCGACAAACCGTGGAACTTTAATACATAGCCCTTGGTTATTGTAACTGACGTACTGTGTTTGCAAGCCGCTTCTCTACACAGCAAGCTAGTGAGGTTTCAGTAAAAACACGCATGTTCAATGTGTAATCGACATTTATGGATAACGAAAGCCAATCACGTGGTGGATACTGTTTTGGCAACTGTGTTCCGGCAGAACCCTGCGTCTATTCACTGTGTTTTCGTGGATTACTCAAATCAACAATTACCATATTACACAAAGGTGGCATTGAGTGATGAGTTATTCCCTGTCTACTCGCTTTGTAGCTTTCTGGATTTAACGAACTATTTAAACCTACTGTTTACGTACCATTGAACGGGACGTACGGCATCTATTGAATAATATTTTTAAGTCGGTCAATCCAGAGAGGGTAGTATAAGTGGCCCAAATAATCAAATTTATCTCTTGAGGCTCGCCAGTAACAAACTTCACTGGCAGCCAAATAAATATATTGGGTGGACTGAGCCGTAGCTTCAGCATATCGAGCTGTCTGTGGGGGTATGGGGTACTTTTGACAACTGCCGCTGCGCGGCCGGATAAATCATATTCATATGCAAATTTCAGACATACAAACAAATTCAATGCATACACTCATAACAATATTCCCATTTCTTAAAGAGCGTTTTAAATAAGTACCCATCAAAACGCCCCACGTATTAACATCACTTGTTTATTTTGTGCTAAAATATAACTTATAAATAAAACAAATGAACTCAGATTAACCAACTAAATAAAATGAATATAACTAAATTAGCATGTAAAATGCAATGTCAAACAAAGAAAAAACCAGTATCATTTAGATGTGGGAGCAACCAAGGCATATAGTACAGGCGGAATATAATAGTATAGGTTTGACGTTATTTCTGGAAAGGCGCCAGTGTTCCAATCACAATGTTACCCAATCAAATTGAGCACTGGCTTGACAGTTATCACAGTTTTTACTGATTTCCTCATGTTTTTATTTTACCTTAGTATGAATTGTTTTGCTAGTTTAAAACCAACTGGCATTTACCCGTGATACACCAGTGATGAAAATAATAAAGATAGAAAAACATGTAGTTTGTGAGAAGCATGAATAAAGTGATGGCTATATACCACTCCATATACATTACATCTGCTACTCTTAATATGCGAAATACCGCTGTAAACGTCACCTTCTAGTATTCTCACCGTCATCTTCTTTATTATGCTGTTTTAATAATGACGTCACGTCCTCTTTGTTGTAGGCAACTAAAATATACATAGTGTTCATAGTCAGTGCAACATTTTTTGAATTTATTTTCACCTATGATTTCATCTACCGCTTTGGGTCACATAAAATATTATTGTTCTTTGTAAATTTACCTACGTTTTAAGACGACACTGTTTTTATTTTCCAGTAAAGCTATCGCCAAACTGACTTTTAACTTTATTTTGAATACGGTTAACAACCCGAATTGAGGGCATAGCGAGGAGATAAACAATCTTTCCATATATTGCGCCAAAGCACGAGGCTCCTCTGTTTGGTATAAAGTGCTCATTCCAACCAGCTACTACTTTCAAATTTCCTTGTTTTAATTATGTGCAATGGGTTTTTGACAAGCTCGCATACAACACTCCGATATAGAGTTATGAAATATCTGCGCATCAACTTACGTTGTATAGAACGGTTTTTTAATAGAACGGTTGACGAAATATCTATACAATGATAAACATTGTCCTAGCAGGTCTAGATGTATACATTATATAGGAAAGTGAACAATAATATTTAAATTAAACAATTAATAACATCGTGCATAATATACTGTTCTAACATAATATTATGGTAAACGAGTCCGTTGTTTGACAGCAATTGGTCAGTGATTATGAGTGATTGCTTCGGCTTCACATACATAATTTATACATTTCGTAAAGTTCGAAAACACAGACAGTCGTCTTCAGGTCAACTCCAATGGTGACATTGGAACAGTTCATAATAGGACATGTATTCATAATGTCAATCAATATATTGCAGTACAAATCATCATTATATTTGATATCCGAAGGCATGTACACATAACAAAATAAAAATGGCATGATTTGCATAATTATATTAACTGCACATATCCCATCAGAGAATACCGAGGGTTCTTCTGAACCGAATCCAAGGCTGAGGGAATCCTAGCAGAACAGGCAGGATCTCGACCGAAAAGCAGTACAATAGAACAAATCATCAACATAAGACTGCTGGTAGATAAACATCTGCAGCATCGACGTGTATTCTACCATAACTTCATCGACTTCAAGAAAGCATTCGATCGTGTACGGCACGAAGGCCTGTGGCAAGTCATGAAGAATTCAACTTTGACACTAACATCACTGAGTTGGAGTTCGCCAAGGATGCCACTTCTCTCCAATATTGTTCAACATCTATCTGGAGAACATCATACAGGAGACCCTCCACAACCTCCACACCTCCATTTCCAATGGAGAACAGCCGCTGTGCAATCTGCGCTTTGCAGATGACATTGACCTCATGGGAGGCAGCGAAGCAGAACTCCAGGATCTCTCCACCAGATTGGAAAGAACAGCAGGAGCACATGGAATGGAAGTAAGCTCGGAGAAAAGCAAAGTCATGGTGAATAGCCGCACCCAGCCAGCAACAACCTCCATCAAACTTAAAGAAGTGGACAGCCTCAATTACCTAGGTTCCAACTTAACAAAGGAAGGCAGCTCAACAAAGGAGGTGAAGACAAAACTAAGTTTGGCCGCGTGGGCCATGACGAGAGTCAAGGTCATCTGGAAGAGCAACTCCATCAGCTTTCTAGTAAAGTTGAAAATGTTCTAGTCCTTAGTGGTCTCCATCCTGTTATACGGATGCGAAAGCTGGACCCTCACAGCCGATCTGGAGACAAGAATGCAGGCATTCGAGCAACGGGTGCTACAGAAGACTTCTGCGCATCTCATACACAGAGCACAGGACGAGTGAGTTCGTCAGACAACAAGTCACCAACTTCGTTGGCAGCTAGGAACCTCGCCTTGCCACGGTTAAGTGACGGAAACTGGCTTTGTATGGCCACATCTCCCGTCGGGACCCTCTGGTGTGATCATTCTGCAAGGCACAGTAGAGGGAAACAACGCAGAGACAGACAGATGGTAGTCCTGGTTGGACAATATTAAAGACTGGACGAAACAGCCCACTGCCCGATTGCTGCGCGTGGTGCAAGACGGACAGCGCTGGCGCATCATGGGTGCGAAGGCAGCCACCCTGTCACCACAATGAGTGTCACAGTGCTCACGGGATAGAAGAAGAAGAAGATCCCATTAGAATTCATGACGACTGGGGAGAAAATATACTTCAAAGAATGTTTTCCTATAATATGGAACATCCACCGTATTTCAGTAAATTAAAAATGTTAGATTTTCTATTACAGACACATCATGAGATAAAATGCTAACATTGCTATCACATTGATCCATAAATCGATCGATCAATCGATCAATCGATCAATCGATCAATCGATCAATCGATCAATCGATCAATCGATCAATCGATCAATCGATCAATCGACCAATCGACCAATCGACCAACCGACCAATCAACCGACCAATCAACCGACCAATCAACCGACCAATCAACCGACCAATCAACCGACCATCACCGTAATTCAATAATTAAATAATTTTATAATTAATATCTATACAATCATGGATAAAATGCTAATCAATTCTACTAATTAATTAATTAATTAATCAATCAATTAATTAATTAATTAATTAATTAATTAATTAATTAATTAATTAATCAATTAATCAATTAATTAATTAATTAATCAATCAATCAATCAATCAATTAATTAATTAATTAATTAATTAATTAATTAATTAATTAATTAATTAATTAATTAATTAATTAATTAATTAATTAATTAATTAATTAATTAATTAATTAATTAATTAATTAATTAATTAATTAATTAATTAATTAATTAATTAATTAATTAATTAATTAATTAATTAATTAATTAATTAATTAATTAATTAATTAATTAATTAATTAATTAATATAATTAATTAATTAATTAATTAATTAATTAATTAATTAATTAATTAATTAATTAATTAATTAATTAATTAATTAATTAATTAATTAATTAATTAATTAATTAATTAATTAATTAATTAATTAATTAATTAATTAATTAATTAATTAATTAATTAATTAATTAATTAATTAAATAATAATTAATTAATTAATTAATTAATTAATTAATTAATTAATTAATTAATTAATTAATTAATTAATTAATTAATTAATTAATAATTAATTAATTAATTAATTAATTAATTAATTAATTAATTAATTAATTAATTAATTAATTAATTAATTAATTAATTAATTAATTAATTAATTAATTAATTAATTAATTAATTAATTAATTAATTAATTAATTAATTAATTAATTAATTAATCAATCAATCAATTAATCAATTAATTAATTAATTAATAATTAATTAATTAATTAATTAATTAATTAATTAATTAATCAATTAATTAATTAATTAATCAATCAATCAATCAATCAATCAATCAATCAATCAATCAATAATAATCAATCAATCAATCAATCAATCAATCAATCAATCAATCAATCAATCAATCAATCAATTAATTAATCAATCAATTAATAATTAATCAATAATCAATAATCAATCAATCAATCAATCAATCAATAATCAATCAATCAATCAATCAATCAATCAATCAATCAACAATCAACAACCAACCAACAATCAATCAATCAATCAATCAATCAATCAATCAATCAATCAATCAATTCCCAATCAATCATCAATCAGTCAACTAGCAACATACAACCAATCAATCAATCAATCAATCAATCAATCAATCAATCAATCAATCAATCAATCTAATCGAATCAATCAATCAATCAATCAATCAATCAATCAATCAATCAATCAATAATCAATCAATCAATCAATCAATCAATCAATCAATCAATCAATCAATCAATCAATCAGACACACCATTCAGTATTCATCAACGAATCTACCAAGCAACTTAATCAATCATCAATCGATCATCATCATCAATCAATCAATTAATCAATTATAACCAACTTTCAACTTAACCATTTTTCATAAATCAGTCGTCATTCACTAACAATTTATCAGTTTTTCCAGTTATACATTTTGTCATCTCGGATGGTATCCACCTAACCCATTTTCATTAACCGTCTATTTCTTTCATCCTAATTACTCGCCCACGCATCAAGCAATCTTCATTCATCGTTTTTCTCTCTTTCATATTCACGACAAACCATGGTAAAATATTTTCATAATTTTGTTATGCAGACCAGTATGTTTTTTTCGTAAGAAAAACAGGTCATATTTTCATAATGTTGCAAACCGTTTTTTTTTCGTAGAAAGCACGTATACTTGCTCATGCCACGTAACACCAGCAGCTGCACGCTAACACACCATTAGCGTAACAAAGACAATGTTATCTATTACATCAGCGACGACACCCTCTGTCTCACCTAATACAGCATAGGGGTCGCTGCACCCCGGCCTCGCTGACAGACATTTCCATCAATACCCGTTGTGTGCCTGAACATGTTGACGTATGGCTACTTTAAAAATCGCGATTGTTACCCATTGAAAGCGTGTCTTAAAATAGAGAAATGTTTTCGTGTTTTATGCCTCTGTAGAACACATGGAGAGAATACACTCAGATATTGCTGATTTTTTTTAAAAATAGTTCTTATATCCTACCTGACTCATGTCCTTCTCTACGACGGCATTATTAAGGACGGACGCAAATGCACAATGTCGAACAATAGCGACTCTTACAATACATATAAAAATATACGTACGAACTAGTTTACAGAAATTAGTTAGTTTAGCGTTTACTTCTACATGGAAAAGCGTCTTTGAGTCCAAACGCACACATTGTGCGTCTTAGCGAATTGCGCATTGCTTCTTCTGCAGCGAAGTCAGACATCGTGGTCGAGAGATGCTGTTTTCTCTTACGTTGCTTCCACCATACCAGCCTTTGCTTCTGGCACTCTCGTCCATCTCACTGTTGCCTTCATCAGTTCTCCGTGTCGATGGCATTTTCCAGGTCCAAAAAACCTGCTGCCATTTCCCCTTGCATCTGAAACCTCTTCTCCACCAAATGTCTCAGTGCAAACATACCATCTGTCGTCCCTCTAACCGATCTCAACCCCTGTTGGTTTTCACCCAATTGTTGTTCTACTTTTGCCCTAATCCTCCCACCCAGTTTCATTACTATCAACTTCATGGCGTGATTGAGACGTTTGATAGCTCGGTACTTCCATTTGTCTTCCATAACACGCCCTTCAAAACGGGGACAATTTGCCATGTCCACCAATTCTTCTTGGGCTTCACCTTATCTCATACAGATGGTCAGTAATATCATCCATTGCTGTCATCATATCCCCTCGCAACTTGACTATGACACATGCTATCCCCTTCTTCAATCATTTCATCGCCGTTCGCATCTCTATATCGTAACACAAGCAACCTCAATTTTCCCTTCTACAGAGGACGGTAGAACCAATTGTTGTCATTACCTCCCGGATTCAGTAGCACTTTGAAGTAGCTTTCACAAACCTTCAACACTGCTTCTTGTTCTGTCAGTAACGTTCCACTTCCGTCTTTGATCGCTGTCCCATCTTTCACGTCCTTGCTGTTTTCATCCCTGTCTCATGTCAATCTGTAAGTCACTTTTGGTTCACTATCCTCGTGTAGCAATTTTCATTTAGCTCTGTTACGTTGATTACAGCAATAAGCCAACATTATAGGCTCAATCATTTGCACTGTTAAAATTAATCAAAAGAATGTTTGTTTTTGGATTCGCACCTACAGGAGTTAACCAAATTCAATCAAGTACACTCAACATTTTCACATCAATTATTAACTCGTAATGGTGTAGACAAATAGAAAATACTAATGCAAATCACAACTATACCCACATCAACACTTCATACATCATCTGTGGCCTTCATCAGGAACTGAATTGACACTGCTCGCTAGATGGCGTGGCGAGCAGATTGTCCAAAACGTGACTTAGTATGTAGCCCTTATCCAGATGGCTTCTTTTATCCAACGCGCACACCTGTTCGTCTATCTACCCACCACTATGGTTTCAACAGTGTTGTGTGTTTCTCTAGGCTCAAATGCTCTCCCTGTTGCACCGATGTGACACATATTACAGGTCTTACATAGGATTTGATACACACAATCGGTATTTCGTTTCTCTTTAACTTTTTCTTTTGGATGCACTAGTATTTGTATGAGGTTTCTGTGTGGTCGGACATCATGATAGGACAATCTGCTCGCCACTCCACCTAGCGAGCAAGGACAATTCAGTTTCTGATGAAGGCTGCCGATGGTGGCTGAAACGTCGATATGAGTAGACATTACTAGTTGTGTAATCATAAATATTGTATAATATATATATATATATATATATATATATATATATATATATATATATATATATATATATTATTATATATTATTTTAATTGGTTCATATTTATGTTGATTAGACAGTTTACTATTAATCTTAAACAAGTAATTGTGTATCATTATAAGCCTTTATCTAGGCATGTTGAGGTTTGGTCTATTTTTTATGTTCAGCAATACCTCAGAGCAACTAATTTGAGGTTTGGTCACATTCCACTGCACAAGATTGTGGAAGCGCGCCGTAAAGTCTAAAGTTTATATATACATCTCATAGGTCTAAGTGGGTTTACCATTGTGTACGACGTGTGTGTGTATGTGTGTGTGTGTGTGTGTGTGTGGTGTGCGTGTGCGTGTGCGTGTGTGCGTGTGCGTGTGCGTGTGCGTGTGCGCGCGAATATTATTGAGTATGTAAGCTGCAAGTCAGGCGGCTGAAGTCAGTTATGGTTTAAGCCTGAACTTGCGACTGGTTAAGTTGATTCCTATCAAATAGTGTTTTTACAACAACAAAAATAGTTCTTAAATTGGTCAGCATGGGTTGTGGGTACTATGTAGCATCTAGTGTTGTTGGTTGCTAGCTGTTGTACGAAGTTTGAGGATCCATGATCCGGGAAGTGTTTAAGTTGATTGCGACTTTTGTTAGTTTTCTGGGTTCGGAAAAGTATTTCAGTGGGGAGCACTGGGATAGATCCTTTAAAGATTTAATACATATATTTAAATTTTCATTCTCGTCGCCTATTTCTAGAGTGTCGAGATTGAAGCCGGTGAGCATGGTTGTGACAGATCGTGGGTGTCTGGAACGGTGGGCAGTATAATGACGTGTTTTGTCATCCATTGTGAAATATGCTAAATTTACGACTGATATTTTACTATTCTGTGAGACATAATCATGTTTAGGCCACAATACACACACCTACTGAATCGGTTTACACAGATCGCCGATTAACGAACCTTGAAATTCAAGTTGGTTTTTGACAGTTGTTACTATTGTTAAACTCGCGTGCGCCCGGCATTAGCCATGACATAGTTGGTAGTAAACACATTGACACTGGTCGCTCACGCTGTGAATACAGTTTACCACAGCGTGAATGTGTCTAATTTTATTAATGATATTTATCTCTAAGCGAGTGTTTGTTGTTTGTTGTTTGTTGTTTGTTGTTTGTTGTTTGTTGTTTGTTGTTTGTTGTTTGTGTTTGTTGTTTGTTGTTTGGTTGTTGTTTGGCGTTTGGTGTTTGGTGTGCTTTGTGGTGTGTGCGTGTGTGTGTGTGTGTGTGTGTGTGTGTGTGTGTGTGTGGTGTGTGGAGTGTGGTGTGTGGAGTGTGGTGTGTGGTGGTGTGGTGTGTGGTGTGTGGTGTGTGGTGTGTGGTGTGTGGTGTGTGGTGTGTGGTGTGTGGTGTGTGTGTGTGGTGTGTCTTGCAGCGTATTCAAATAGCAGTTGAGTTGTTTATGTTATACACGTGTTTGTTGTTTGTTGTTTGTTGTTTGGTGTGCTTTGCGGTGCGGTGCGTGTGGTGTGTGTGGTGTGTGTGTGTGTGTGTGTGTGTGGGGGTGTGTGGTGTGTGTGTGTGTGTGTGTGTGTGTGTGTGTGTGTGTGTGGTGTGTGTGTGTGGGGTGGTGTGGGGTGTGTGTGTGTGGTGTGTGGTGTGTGATGTGTGGTGTGTGGTGTGTGGTGTGTGTGTGTGGTGTGTGGTGTGTGGTGTGTGTGTGGTGTGTGGTGTGTGGTGTGTGATGTGTGATGTGTAGTGTGGTGTGTCTTGCAGCGTATTCAAATAGCAGTTGAGTTGTTTATGTTATAGATTATTTCGACTCCCGCGTCAAATGTCCTTCGCGCTATCTCTGGGAACATAAATGAAAACGATCTGTTTTTTAAATCAAACATGTGTGTCTCACGACGCCACTTTTGATAACAGGATATCTAGTAATGCTAATAAAATGTCAAGCAGTGTTTCCCTTCATTGTCGGCGTCTTGAACATAGTACAGGTTTAAAGTCTTACATAGTCTGTCCTCACGCACAGTCCTTACTATTTCTCAATATATGTCACACGTTACTATCTGCATGTTTTTGCAAACTAGCAACATCCAGACCAGCGGATAATCTAGACCAGCGGATCATCTGGACCAGCGGATCATCTAGACCAGTGGATAATCTAGATCAGTGGATCAGCTAGACCAGCGGATCATCTAGACCAGTGGATCATCTAGACCAGCGGATCATCTAGAAAAGTGGATCATCTAGATCAGAGGATCATCTAGACCAGTGGATCATCTAGACCAGTGGATCATCTAGACCAGCGGAACATCTAGACCAGTGGATCATCAAGACCATCGGATCATCTAGACCAGTGGATCATCAAGACCTGCGGATCATCTAGACTAGCGGACAATCTAGACCAGCGGATCATCTAGACCAGCTGTTCTCAACACGGGGTTCCCGGTCCACGGGGGCCCCAGAAAATTGCACAGTGGTTCGCTAGATGACAGTGTAATTTTATGTAACCATGTACAATTAAAACAAAGCAGTTGCTGATATAACTATGAAAACGTCCACATATAGTCACGAGATGTCTCCTCGTGTAACTAACACATACGCCGGGCTTAGATATGACGAGGTTTATCACACGAAGGCCATATGATTTCTTATTGGCAAACTTAACGCCGACCGTCGGGTTATGAAAAAAGCGTGCACACGCCAGTCGACTCGTCGGCGTAAAGTTGCGCACACACCTACCGACTGCAGTCGGCCGACTGATTTAATACCAACTAGTCGGTAGGTGTGTGCGCCCAAATCGGCCGTATCATTAGAAACAAATACACACAAAAACACACACACACAACACAAAAACACACACACACACACCACACACACACACACACACACACACACACACACACACACACACACACACACACACACACACACACACACACACACACACACACACACACACACACACACACACACACACACACACCAAAACACACAACACACACACACACACACACAACACACACACACACACACACACACACACACACACACACACACACACACACACACATTTCGTTAACATTTGCTTATATATATATATATATATATATATATATATATATATATATATATATATATATATATATATATCATTACTATATAAATAACTGTTGACAACGGGTGCACCAAGTTTACATGTGACGTCGTATCTTATGCGGAGGGCCCCGGATTGTTGCTTGTACTGAACATTATTGCCCTGGTGTCCAATAAAGTTGAAATCCGTTAATCTGTACTTATGTGATAGTTCTTAGGGGCTTTGTAAATATGAATAATTCCAATAATTAAACATCACTTGAATGTGGGTGGGTGAGCGAAGGGTCCACATGGAATGTTTTAATGAGTTTAATACTCCACAAAAATAAAAATAAATTGAACAAATTCAGGTCTTTATATTATACTTGTTTCAGCTATGCCTGTAAATAAGTGGGTAGTAAAGCAATTGCAATTCACTGATGTATAATGTCCTGTAACCATCCTTTTCAATAACAGGAAATGGGACCCTGATTCTGAACTGACGAAATCGGATTAGTTATAAGTGTTTACTAAATGTAAATGGCATCAGAACACGTAAGACTCTGTATACGCATTGGTTAGGGATTTATATTGGTCGTGATAAAACATCCTTGCAGTGCATTCACACAACGACGACAACACCCGAAGACAAACATATCTCTAAACCTCCAAAATATATAACATACAAAACACATTGGGTGTCAGTAAAACGTTTTTATTTCGCCGACGATGCATTATGTTGCATTCTAGCGGCCGTTCTTGTACGCACTAGATTGCATGACATATTTTAATCAATGCTCATCTGGTTTAATACGATGCAGTGGAAAGCAAAAAAGGCTTTAACCAATTTGGTAGCACTTAAGTAACCTAGGCGGATTCACCCACTTGTAGCAGTAACACTGGAACAACTCACGGGTACCTCGCTGGAAGACTTTTATCTTTTTGAGGTACCAATTAGGAGAGCTGCCCGTGTTGTCATGTTTGATGTACAGGCGCTTCACGTAGCCGAGATGGGTTGCTCGCACGTAGAACCGGTTGTGTCTGAACAAAGCATACAGTCTAGTTACATTTATCAACGTAATCGTTGTTTGCACTGACAGTTTATTTTAACACATATCTGACACGTCCATGCCGTAATATTTATCTTTGAATTATACACGCAATGCGTTTTTACACCGCGCCTACACAATGATAATGGTGATGATGTTAAAGGTAAATTATTATACAGCCCACTACCCAATCCCCAGTAATGAATAAAAGGCACTTTATACTTGTCTCCCTGGCACTCCTGCACAATCAAACTCTGGGAAGCACCCAGCCGCGCTGCATTTATTGCAATTCATTTGTCAAAACGTAGAGTTTGATTTACTTACGCGCCTGGCTTGAAATCGTCTTTTCCTGGGTTGTTAAGTTCGAACTGGTACGTCGATTGCGCGGGGGTATGGTAAAGTCGAGCCGCCACTTTTGCGTCAGTTCCAGCTGTAGGCGAATTTCCGGTGTACACATCTAGTTTGTAGTGCACTCCTGAAAGACACAGGGTAACTTAGACCGCACTTTCCCACGGACAGCTTCCTATACTATCGCAATAGTGTGGATATATGGTTTGTGTATCACATTTATATGAATATTCAGTGGTTAATAAACATAAAACACTTATGACAGCCAGTAAGCCATAATAAACAATTAAAAACATATTAACATACGCTATATACAATTTGTTGTGACAACAACGGTAAAACATAGCATACCAACATGTATCCCTATATTCATACACTGACATATACGTACACTTATACATACATACAAACATACATACATACATACATACATACATGCATACATACACACACACATACATACATACATGCATACATACACACACATACATACATACATGCATACATACACACACACACACACACACACACACACACACACACACACACACACACACACACAACATATATACATACATGCAGTGGAGAGAGGGAGGGAGACAGGTAGGTAGGAAGGGAGGCAGGCAGGCAGGGATGGATAGGGGGAAGGAAGGGAGGGAGGGGTGGATGGACAGGTCTTTTGTCTTCAGACATGGTGTTAGTAAATCGGTAAAACACGGACCAATACCATTAACACCCGACCAGTAATGCGTTGAAATTGCTGGTCTGATTAACCAGCACTTGTGTGTATGTAGTGCGTGTGTGCGTGCGTGCGTTCCAAAAGAATACTTAAACTCACGAGAGGAATTCCTCCAATTTGTTGTGTTGTATGGCACCCACTTGTTGTAGGTATACGTGACGTAATCGGCGTAAGAAGGATACCACATTCTGATGCCAACCGTCTTTAGGAACCAGGTTGGACTAGGCCCGTAGTTGTCACGACGGATGGCTACGAACCGGTGATAGCCAACGCACCTCGTCCTGATAGTTCTGCTTTTCGTGCTGAATTGGAAAGAAATATTTGTTTTCACAATATAATAAAGCATTTTAACAGACGTGTTTGAACAAGTCAGAGGACGGAAGTGGAACGAGACGACGGAGAGACGAACTAGATGGCTACAGTAAGGGTACACACACACATACTAACACACACACACGCACACACACACACACACACACAACACACACACACACACACACACACACACACACACACACACACACACACACACACACACACACACACACACACACCCCAAACTCACACACACACACTCACACACACATCACACACACACACACACACACACACCACACACACACACACACGCACACACGCACACACGCACACACGCACACACGCACATACACACGCACTCACACACGCACCCACGCACCCACTCACACACACACACACTCTCTCTCACACACACTCGCATACATGTACATGCACACATACACACACACACACACACACACTCCACAAACACACTCGCACACACTCACACACACATACACACACACGCACACACACACATGCACATACACACGCACACACGCACACACACATACACACAGCACACACACACACACACACCACACACCACACACACACACACACACACACACACACACACACACACACACACACACACACACACACATACGCACACACACGCACACACACACGCACACACACACACGCACGCACACACACACGCACATACATTCCTACTGTCCTATCGCTTAATGTGCTGCTACTGCAGACGAAATATGAAAATTGCCACTGATATTTAATTTCTAGCGTCTATGTATTAGCATATGCCAACATTTTCCCAATTATCAAATTTGGCATTTGAAATTTGACATCAAAACGTAACATGTAGCATAGGCGTGTCTGGTATATTAATTTCAGGCGGAATTGCTATAAAGTTGACTACCTAACACATCCACAAATTGTTGATTCCACTAATCCGTGACGTTAAGTAACTGATTCAAACGAAATCACCTTCTGCAATGATGAACCAAATTATATTTAGGATATAAATCAAAAGTAAGACAAAAGTGATAGCGGGACATACACAAACACATACCTATATCGTGGAAAGTCATTGCCAATGAACATCCACGGAGTTGTAAGTACTGATCCAACCAACTTGATATAGACATTTGCCTTCGTTCCAGCAAAGAAGTTGGTGCCCGTCTCTGTTCTAACGACGTATCTACATACTGGACATAACAAACAACACGTTTTTGATAATATGTAATAATATATGTTTTCACAATTTAGCACGGCTTTTTATAATATAGAATAACATAATTATGCTTAAGTGCAAACATGCACACAGGCAAACGTGCACACGTGCACATACGCATACATGCATACATGCACACATGCACACATGCATACATGCACACATGCACACATGCACACACACATGCACACATGCGTACATGCATACATGCACACATTCAACTATGCACGCATGCACATATGCATACATACACACGTGTACATATGCACACGTACACACATGTACACATATACACATGCACACGTATACACATACATACATGCATTTACGCATATTGACAAACACGCATACGTACATATATATATATACGCACACAAACACACACACATATATATATATATATATATATATATATATATATATATATATATATATATATATACGTATATATATATATATATATATATATATCACATATACACCTAAGAATACGTTCATGCATACATTCATACACACACACACACACACACACACACACACACACACACACACACACACACACACACACACACACACACACACACACACACACACACACACACACACACACACACACACACACTCACTGCAGTGCAGTGCAGTGCAGTGCAGTGCAGTGCAGTGCAGTGCAGTGCAGTGCAGTGCAGTGCAGTGCAGTGCAGTGCAGTGCAGTGCAGTGCAGTGCAGTGCAGTACAGTACAGTACAGTGCAGTGCAGTGCAGTGCAGTGCAGTGCAATGCAATGCAATGCAATGCAATGCAATGCAATGCAATGCAATGCAATGCAATGCACTGCAATGCAATGCAATGCAATGCAATGCAATGCAATGCAATGCAATGCAATGCAATGCAATGCAATGCAATGCAATGCAATGCAATGCAATGCAATGCAATGCGGTGCAATGCAGTGAGTGCAGTGCAGTTCAGTGCAGTTCAGTGCAGTGCAGTGCAACAACAGTATAATACAATAACTTTTAATCGTCCGAAATGGGAAATTCACGGGGTAGCAACATAACAATATTAGTCCATACACACATACAAACATTGACACACGTACACACGTACACACGTACACACGTACACACGTACACACGTACACACGTACACACGTACGCACGAACGCACACGTACGCACGTACGCACGTACGCACGTACGCACGTACGCACGTACGCACGCCTACTGCTACGTACGCTACTGTACTGCACGTACGACGTACGCACGATACGCTACGTACTAGCGATCGCACTGTCACTTTTGTGCACTCGATACGCACGTACCAGTACGCAGTACGTTACGTACGCACGTAATGCGCAGTGACGCACTACGCACGTTACACGTACGCTACGTACGCACGTACCTGCACGATACGCACGTACTGCGACGTACGCACGTGATACGCACTGCTACGCACGTACCACGTAGCTGCCTGACGTCACGTCTGCACAGTACGTCACGTACACGTACGCCGTACCAGCAGATGCGCGCGTACGCACGTACGCACGTACTGCACTACACACGTTGCAATACTGCATACATACTGCTTACATACGCACGTTTTTAGCACATAGCACAATACGCACATCGCACATACGCACATGCACACTATACTACATACTGCACATGCACATGCCACATACGCACATATGCACTACAGCACATCAGCACATGCGCACATGCCACATAGCACATAGCACATACGCTACATGCCACATACCAGCACATGCACATATGCACATACGCTTACATAGCACATACCACATTACCATATACGCACATAGCACATACAGCACATGCTTTACGCACATACCGCATACGCACATACGCACAACACGCACATACCATTATACATGCACATATGCACATACGCACATACCACATACGCCATACGCACATACGCACAATACGCACATACGACATACGCACATACGCACAATACGCACATCGCACATACGCATGCATACTTGCACATACGCACATACAGCACATACCACATACGCACATACACACATACGCACATACGCACATACCACATACAGCACATACACACATACGCACATACGCACATACGCACATACGCACATACGCACATACAACATACACATATGCACATACGACATACAGACATACAGACATACGTACATACGCACATACGCAATACGCAATACGCCATACGCATCATACGCATCATACGCACATACGCACATACGCACATACACACATACTGCACATACCACATACCTACATACACACATACATACATCACAGCACATACACACCCATACGCACATACGCACATATGCACATACGCACATACGCACATACGCACATACGCACATACGCACATACGCACATACGCACATACGCACATACGCACATACGCACATACGCACATACGCACATACGCACATACGCACATACGCACATACGCACATACGCACATACGCACATACGCACATACGCACATACGCACATACGCACATACGCACGTACGCACGTACGCACGTACGCACGTACGCACGTACGCACGTACGCACGTACGCACGTACACACGTACACACGTACACACGTACACACGTACACACGTACACACGTACACACGTACACACGTACACACGTACACACGTACACACGTACACACGTACACACATACACACGTACACACATACACACATACACACATACACACATACATACATACATACAATGCCGGTGGTATCATGGCTGGGGTGTGCGAGAAATGAATGGTCTGGTTGTGTTTATATCATCGGGGATGGTCGGCCTAGTTCGGATATTAGCGGCAAAGCGCGCGGACCACTTCGGGCGTGGCAGGCTGTGCCTGTTCATTTCGTTGTCCGGTGTCGTAACATACGGATCAAAAAGCAAGACCGCGCAGTATAAGGCAATGGTCGAGCTATATCCTCCGCCAGTACAAGTGATGTGCAGGGAAGAAAACTCATTCCTGCAGTCCAGACATTTCTCATTGTGGACATCGAGCTTCGAAAGGTGAGTGTATTGATCACCAGCATTGATTATTGGTCATGGCCACGGCATGAACGATGGCCGCATTCTAAAAGACATCCTTTGTGGAGAACTGGCATCAGGGAAGAGAACAATTGGCCGCCTACGGCTCCGATATAAGGACGTCTATATGAGAGACATGAAGGCGCTCGATATTGATGCAGCATCCTGGGAGCGCCTTGCAGTTGACTGTACCCTGAATCAAAATCTCAAGACGGGGAAGAGAAGCTGATGAACGCAGCACAAGACAAGCGGATACGCAGAAAGGAACGCAGCAACTCTAGCAGACCAGAGACCACACCCAGAGGCGACTTTTGTGGTAGAGGATGCCTATCCTGCATCGGTCTCTGCAGCCACAGACGACGCTGCTCCAGCCGAGTAGACAGAACAGTTAGGATGCTTCACCCATGGTCAGCCATGACCGAAGGAGCCTACTACTATGTAGTAGGCTCATGCATGCATACGTGCATACGTACATACATATATACTATTTACATACATACATACATACATACATACATACATACATACACATACATACATACATACATACATACATACATACATACATACATACATACATACATACATACATACATACATACACACGCACATAAACACACAGACACACACACACACACACACACACACACACACACACACACACACACACACACACACACACACACACACACACACACACACACACACACACACACACACACACACACACACACACACACACACACACACACACACACACATATATGCATATATGCATATATGCATATATGCATGCTATTCACTATTTGTAGTCGAAGATGACAATGATGTTATGAAAATAATTAGTTATGTAATACATTTATTTTCATAAGTGTGCATAATGACATATATACAAGAACCCGTAGATTTATAAATATTTCACGTTTGAAGTGTTGTGATAGTTAATAATAGTGTATATTATTATCTATACCACATGATCGGATTGCATTGTATATTCCAATGTTGTGATGTGTATAAAAATTCAAAATTCGAACATTTCAAAATACTATATGAAAACCTCGCTCTAACAATCAACTAAGAGTATATAAACCTCGATGCCATTTCGTTTAATCGTGACATTTGTCTTTAAAGTTGTCTTACTCACGCGGGAAGTACAGTGTCCTTATCAGCGTCGGGACTGACAACCAACTTGCAAACCACTGGTAGCAGTAGTACGTGTGTGGATTGTGCAGCCAGAATTTTGTAACAACGATCTCTCTCACGTACCAGTCTGGGTTCAAACCTGTGTTGTCGTGTTTGATTTTCAGTTTACGCTGTTGTCCAAAACATGGGCACCAGATGACGAATGTCTTTTTCCTGGACAATATGTAATGAATGACAAAAATAATTATTTTCACAGAGAAGCATGTCTAAAACACTGAATGAATGAATGAATGAAAACATTAATACATGAATGAATGAATGAATGAATGAAACGGACGGACGGACGGACGGACGGACGGACGGACGGACGGACGGACGGACGGACGGACGGACGGACGGACGGACGGACGGACGGACGGACGGACGGACGGACGGACGGACGGACGGACGGACGGACGACGGACGGACGGACGGACGGACGGACGGACGGACGGACGACGGACGGACGGACGGACGGACGACGGACGGACGGACGGACGGACGGACGGACGGACGGACAGACACGACAGACGGACGGACGGACGGACGGACGGACGGACGGACGGACGGACGGACGGACGGACGGACGGACGGACGGACGGACGGACGGACGGACGGACGGACGACAGACAGACGACGGACGGACCGGACGGACGGACGGACGGACGGACGGACGGACGGACGGACGGACGGACGGACGGACGGACGGACGGACGGACGGACGGACGGACGGACGGACGGACGGACGGACGGACGGACGGACGGACGGACGGACGGACGGACGGACGGACGGACGGACGGACGGACGGACGGACGGACGGACGGACGGACGGACGGACGGACGAACGAACGAACGAACGATGGAACGAACGATGGAACGAACGATGGAACGAACGATGGAACGAACGAACGAACGAACGAACGAACGAACGAACGAACGAACGAACGAACGAACGAACGAACGAACGAACGAACGAACGAACGAACGAACGAACGAACGAACGAACGAACGAACGAACGAACGAACGAACGAACGAACGAACGAACGAACGAACGAACGAACGAACGAACGAACGAACGAACGAACGAACGAACGAACGAACGAACGAACAAGAACGAACGAACGAACGAACGAACGAACGAACGAACGAACGAACGAACGAACGAACGAACGAACGAACGAACGAACGAACGAACGAACGAACGAACGAACGAACGAACGAACGAACGAACGAACGAACGAACGAACGAACGAACGAACGAACGAACGAACGAACGAACGAACGAACGAACGAACGAACGAACGAACGAACGAACGAACGAACGAACGAACGAACGAACGAACGAACGAACGAACGAACGAACGAACGAACGAACGAACGAACGAACAAACGAACGAACGAACGAACGAACGAACGAACGAACGAACGAACGAACGAACGAACGAACGAACGAACGAACGAACGAACGAACGAACGAACGAACGAACGAACGAACGAACGAACGAACGAACGAACGAACGAACGAACGAACGAACGAACGAACGAACGAACGAACGAACGAACGAACGAACGAACGAACGAACGAACGAACGAACGAACGAACGAACGAACGAACGAACGAACGAACGAACGAACGAACGAACGAACGAACGAACGAACGAACGAACGAACGAACGAACGAACGAACGAACGAACGAACGAACGAACGAACGAACGAACGAACGAACGAACGAACGAACGAACGAACGAACGAACGAACGAACGAACGAACGAACGAACGAACGAACGAACGAACGAACGAACGAACGAACGAACGAACGAACGAACGAACGAACGAACGAACGAACGAACGAACGAACGAACGAACGAACGAACGAACGAACGAACGAACGAACGAACGAACGAACGAACGAACGAACGAACGAACGAACGAACGAACGAACGAACGAACGAACGAACGAACGAACGAACGAACGAACGAACGAACGAACGAACGAACGAACGAACGAACGAACGAACGAACGAACGAACGAACGAACGAACGAACGAACGAACGAACGAACGAACGAACGAACGAACGAACGAACGAACGAACGAACGAACGAACGAACGAACGAACGAACGAACGAACGAACGAACGAACGAACGAACGAACGAACGAACGAACGAACGAACGAACGAACGAACGAACGAACGAACGAACGAACGAACGAACGAACGAACGAACGAACGAACGAACGAACGAACGAACGAACGAACGAACGAACGAACGAACGAACGAACGAACGAACGAACGAACGAACGAACGAACGAACGAACGAACGAACGAACGAACGAACGAACGAACGAACGAACGAACGAACGAACGAACGAACGAACGAACGAACGAACGAACGAACGAACGAACGAACGAACGAACGAACGAACGAACGAACGAACGAACGAACGAACGAACGAACGAACGAACGAACGAACGAACGAACGAACGAACGAACGAACGAACGAACGAACGAACGAACGAACGAACGAACGAACGAACGAACGAACGAACGAACGAACGAACGAACGAACGAACGAACGAACGAACGAACGATGAACGGACGGACGGACGAACGGACGGTCAGACGATCGGACGAATGAAGGAACGAATGAAGGAACGAAGGAAAGAACAAACGAAAAACACGAACGAATGAAAGAGTGAATGAATGAACGAAAGAACAAGCGTACGTACGTGAATACGTACGTATGAACGAACGAACGACGTCATTGGTGTCCATGCTACTAATGAATTAATAATAGCACACCTAGATCAATGTTTGTTACCATGTAAACGTTACCAATGTGTAATCTACCACGCGTTTTTATATTGTTGCTGGTTCAGAGCTATATAAGCAAACAAATGAATTACCTTTAAAATGTGAGAATATTTGACATATGCCGAATGTGGGGAATTTTCATAAAATAGTAGCGCTCACGGTGGAAGTCGTCCATGAAAACTGTGATTCACCCACATACTTACGCTTGCGCGATTGTAGTTCTATATGAAATCTATTGTGGTTTTTGATCGAAACTCAAACGTCAAAAATTGCGAAACTATTGCCGCAAAATCAGCTAGTGAAATTAATCGCGTTATGTCAGTCAAAAAACACTTACAACAATAGATGATGATATGCAAAGTTGAACAAAGTAAGTATATGTTCATTGTATTGTCATCAGACTATTGAACATGTCGCCGATTGCATTATATAAGGTCATGTAGTTCACTAGCATTTATTGAAGTATGTAAAAATAAAATAAATAATTATAAATTTCATTGATTTGTTATACGACAATATACAAACATTCTATCAAAAGAACGGCATGTCTACTGATGCGTTATGTTAAAGGAATTACACCTATACATTGCGAAGTGTTTAATTTGTCTATGGTCCCTTTTGCAAGCGACGTGCAGAAAGTATTGAATGATATGACTTACGATCCCGACGGAAAGCCACCTGGTGACACCAACTGTCTCCACGGACACGTGGCCTCCGATCCATACAACCGGATAGAAACTTTGGCATGGGTCCCGGCAGTGCCTTGATAGCCCGTGTTAACCCTGACATGGTATCTACAATCTGTGACAAAGCTATGACACAAAAAGAAGGCAAGTGCGTCACATACACTAGCACCTACACAACCTGATTGTGTAGGTGCTAGTAGTGTTAATATATTTAAAAATAAAATCGACATATACCTAAGACGGGCGGGGTATACTTAGATAGATAGGTTGGACTCTCGATAAGCCAAATGGCTTCTAGTCCACCTGCCATCTAGAGTTGAATCTCTAGGTGGCAATCTTGTTAAATCTTGTTAAATACGACACATATACATCTAGCAGAGGTACTCAGCAAGGCTCGGGGACAAGGAATCACCGGCACTAAAACTTTCAAATATTGTGAATGGTAAACCGACGTATGATAACTATATCTCCAACCTAAACCTTACGGAGCGCTTCCATAATCTAATCATATGCACTTGAAAGTGACCAGACGTCAAATTAGTTGCTCTGAAATCTACCATAGGTATTGTTGAACATTAAATATACACCAAACCACAACACCCCTGCGTCTGTAGCTCATCTCAAACTAACAAAACCAATGCAAATCTTATGGATAAAGGCTTATAATGATACAAAATTACTTTATTCAAATTAACTTTAAACTGCATAATCAAAATATATATGTACCAATAAGTGACCAGATGTTTTCATATATATATATATATATATATATATATATATATATATAAATATATATATATATATATATATATATATATATATATATATATATATGTGTATTATGTATGTATGTGTGTAGTTTTTGTATGTGTGTGTGTGTGTGTGTGTGTGTGTGTGTGTGTTGTGTGTGTGTGTGTGTGTGTGTGTGTGTGTGTGTGTGTGTGTGTGTGTGTGTGTGTGTGTGTGTGTGTGTGTGTGTGTGTGTGTGTGTGTGTGTGTGTGTGTGTGTGTGTGTGTGTGTGTGTGTGTGTGTGTGTGTGTGTGTGTGTGTGTGTGTGTGTGTGTGTGTGTGTGTGTGTGTGTGTGTGTGTGTGTGTGTGTGTGTGTGTGTGTGTGTGTGTGTGTGTGTGTGTGTGTGTGTGTGTGTGTGTGTGTGTGTGTGTGTGTGTGTGTGTGTGTGTGTGTGTGTGTGTGTGTGTGTGTGAATACATCTGGTCACTTATTGGTACATATTTATAATTATTCGATGAAACCTTGGATACGTCATAACCGACGTCACTGCTCGGTGTTTATTGGACACATCATTCGCCTTGACTAAGTAACACGTCAGTCTCGACAGGAAATCAGACAGTATGAGTTAATCATTGATGCGAAAACTTTGAATATAGTTGCAAATCATTAATTTGGTCAACTCCTTTAGCTGCGAATCACAAAAAAATTATTCTCTTGTTTCTCTTTAACAATGGACATTACTGTGCCTTTAACGTTTGCTTACTGCTGTTATCAACATAATAGAGCGAAATGAGAATTGGCTCTGCCTCTGATCGATAACGTGTGACGGACGTTATTATCTATACCATGATGTTGCCGTTTATACAATGCGTTCCTATCTGGATATTATTAAAACATGTTTGTGAAAAAATCACGCACATAAATAGAATACAAATACAATAGAAATACATTTGATACCGCAAATCATACCATATTAATAGTCTTTTTTACTGACAGTTGTATAAAGCCCACGGTATAAAGGAGTTACGGAATCTATTCGTTCTAGTAACTGGTAATGGGTATACATTTTGTTGTCTAACATTATATTTGATATGTCTTTTATCAGGCATCAGATAATTTAATCTGTGTGTGCCGACTTTAATTTTATCAAAATATTTTTGACAAATGCTGTCCCGTCTTACATTCAACGTATCCAGGTTAACACGTCCAAGTATTTCCGCGTAACCCAATCCAGGAAAAATACATTTTAGTGCCCTTTTTTGTATAACTTCAATATTGTCAGACAAATATTGGGGCAAGTTAGTGTGCCATACAGGACATGCATATTCTAGAACTGGTCTCATCACACTAACATATACACTGACCAGATCTTTCTGGGTAATCCCTTCACGCTTTAACTGATATAACATGTATAAGCGTTTACCAGCCTTTTTCACAATATTATCCACGTGTTTGTTCCATAGTTCGGCATGGCAAACTTGTGCTATATCCCTCCCATCAATCTTTATATTCGGGATAGTGCTTCTAAAATTGCCATCTTGTGCAAAACTAATGATTATTTCTTTTGATTTTTCCGAATTAATTTTCATGTCATTCTGTTCTGTCCATCTAGCAGCAATATCAACCGACTCTTGTATAACAGATACACCATTTCTGTCGCATATTTCAAATAACGTACTGTCATCTACATACTTATATAATGGAACAGTCGTTCTTAAATCATTTATATAAACAAGGAAACATTTAGGTCCAGACAATGTCCCTTGCGGTACTCCCCCATTGGGATGACCAGAATGGGAACATTCATTTCCTATTTTTACTCGTTGAGCTCTGTCTCTGTCTAATAGAAATGTTGCCATCCATCTTAACATATATGCGGGCAACCCATACGACTGTAGCTTATCTAGCAACAAATGATGATTAATAAGATCAAACGCTTTGCTAAAGTCTAGCATTACAACTCTGACATAATAATTCAATTTATCTGTCGCCTTATACCACATATGAACCAGTTCGACAAGAACGTCTGTTGTGGACGTTCCGCTAATTCCCCGAAATTGCTTAGCGTCAATTTCACCTTCAATTGTTTCATCCACCCATTTCATTATTATTGATTCAAACACCTTGGCAGCTATCGGAGTTAGTGAAATTGGTCTAATGTCTTTTTCAATCGACAAAGGGGGGCTTGTTTTTGGCAACGGTATTACATTGGCCATTTTCCATTCCATAGGGAGTACACCTTCTCTTAGTGAATTGTTAAAAATAGCAGTTAATGGAGTGGCGAGAACATTTGCATAATTTCTTAACACCCATGCAGGGATGTTGTCAGGCCCAGTAGCCTTGTTGGCTTTAACACTCTCCAAGGCTTTAAAAGTAGTACATACGCTTATCACATACTGATCCGGCAGTTCCTCGTTAACGTCGAACACCTTGTGACTCTTATTTAACAGAGGCAAATGGTCACTCACAGACACAAAGAAATCATTCATTGTATTGGCCAGTAAGCCACAATCACCATCCGTTGTTTTGTTAGCTAGACCTTGCATGCATGATTTGCCATTTGTTTTAAGTCCCATTATTGTTTTCATATGCTTCCACCAATCGTGGGATCCCGATTCATGCATTTCTGCAATTTGTGTTTGGTAAATATTATACTTAAGTTTCGAAGCGGCTCGGTTGACCTTATTACGCAATATTTTTGCTTGATTCAAATCACCACTCATGTGAGCTCGCTGTCTCTTACCAATTACGTCTCTGAACCAGTCTGTGACCCATGGCTTATCAGCCGTATGCCTCGTAACAATTTTAGTAGGAAAGCATATTTCCATCAGGTTGCAAATAACCGTTTGATAATATGAATACTGATCTGCACATGAATCAAGCCTAAATAGGGGTTCCCATTTGATGGCTGATAAAGCCATACTGAATGTGGTTTTTTCTTTTGGCCCCATACACCTTACGGTTAACCGTGCCACGCATCCAGTAACAACTGAGTTTTTCGCTTTAGGTTTAAGCAAAACCATGTTATGGTCCGATGACCCCAGTTCGGAAATAGTAACAGGCGGGGTGTACACCTCCTCAATATTCGTCCATATTTTGTCTAATATCGCCTGTCCACGTGTTACAACATTAACTACTTGGACAAATCTATAGTGGGTTTTCATAAAGTTATCCCGCAACTGGTTGAAATCGCCAGTTATGATCACACCACATTCTGGGTGTTTTCGCATTACAGTGTCAATGTTGGTGATTAAATGATCACGTATTTTCAAATACTCCGTCTTTGGAGTATAATATAAACATGCTACCAGTATACATGAGAATTTTCGAGGCGTTTTCTTTGGCATAACCTTAATCCACATTACTTCTAAATCATGAACCTCCATATCATTCAATCTCTTATACATTAAATCATTTCTAATGTAGCAGGCTACACCACCGGCTCGTCCATGACCCCTATCTTTTCTCTCCAAGCAAAACCCTTGCATAGTAAGGCTACTTGAATCCATATAGTCTTTAAACCATGTCTCACTAACACATACAATTGAAACATCATGTGTTGTTACAGTTACATGCAATTCGTCCACTTTTTCACTGTTCAAAGATCTGGCATTTAAATTAATTAGGGAAGGTAGATCCCATTTACGTATTTTGTCCGCTGTTGGATTCGGAACACAAAACCGCGTTGAATCACAGTTCTCGGTTGGTGGGCTAAACGTTCCATGGAATTCCATGGCCAGATCGTTTAGGCCCATTTCCTAATCACGGGAGTGATGCTTTTCTTTATGTCCTCGTTCCCCGCACTGACGACACAACACTTTGTCAGGGTGTCTGCAGGTGGCAGTGACGTGGTTCGTCTCACCGCATTTGGCACACTTGCCCATCGACAGACGAGTACGACGTTTGACCACTGTCCACTTACCGTCAGGCGCCACTCTGGCGTTCGGCAATCGGTCGTGGTTCGTTGCGTTTGACACGTGTCGATGTTGTTGTTGATGTTGGCGTTTGTTTTGTTTCGGTGGCTGTTCTGGGAGAGACAGATTCAACAGCAATCTGCCAACTCCGCTCTCAGATGGATGCAGCCCGTCTATCTGGAAAGCTGCGTCGTCAGCAGCCCCGTTCCGGAATGTGAAATTTGCGTCGTTGTCGACGAATTTGACGTCGACTTCGTTGCACGCTTCCTTCATTTTCATGTTGACGTCCGCCCGTCGATCTGGATTGGCTCGACGCTTCGACGGCAGCACGCTGCTCACCGTGATGGTTGGTGTCAAGGTTTTCGCCTTCCGCAGTAGTTGCGCGATGTTTTCTTTTATGTTAGCAGCACTTACGTCACTCGTTGTTTCGTGAGTACCACCAACGATGAATATTTCGTCGATAGTTTCCGTTTTAGCCACGTCATCGATCATTTGTTCGATATCGGCGAGAGTGGCGCCTGATTTCCGTCGAATCTTGATGGGATTGCCACTGGACGTTTTATCAACGCGTACATCACGTAGCAGGCTGTTACCCACAAGCAGTGTCACTGCCTGTGGTCCCCCATCGTTGGATTCGGCGTCGCCGTCTTGACGCTTGCTTGTCGCTATGTCTTCTCGCAGACGTCGTATTTCTTGGCTCTGTTCACCCATCAAGGAGAGAAGCTGCTGATTTGATCGTTCGAGTTTGACGACCAGCGATTCCAGCATGGACGTCTTCTCGAGTAGACGCTCTACGAGAGGTGGTAGTATATGACAGGACGTGCAGGACCAAATGCCTATAATGTCCTTATCGTCTTTGCCCACACACTCCGGGTGCACCCACGCCTGGCACATATGGCATTGAATCATTTGATGGTTGTCCTTGCCGTTGTGTACGCAATTCTTCACGCAGTATTTCCAGTTGTCTGCGTGCTTATCTTTCCCCGCTTTCCGGCGCGCTTTTCTTGTCTTGTCACTCACCGGGTCACAAGTGACGTCTACTGGCGGCAGATGTACCGTTAGTACAGGTGATCCGCAACAGTTATCACATGAACTGTTAGCCACCGGGCTAAAGTCGTTGTCCATGATTGTTCAGGCGGAACCGGTGAAATTGGTTACAGGTAAGCTGGTGTTATTGCTTTTACCTATTGTTCGTTCACCTGGTAGAGTCACCCGTTGGGCGATAAAAGGCTCAGATATCCAGACAAATATAAAAATACTTAAAATCTATCACATCGGCTCAGCCTAATGGAAGATGTCACATATTCGTGTAATCGTAAGGTGATCAACACGTATATGATACTAAGACTTACTGTTAAGATCGACTAAAACTGGCAGAAATAGGTATTTGAAACAGGCACTTCGTAAACACGTCTTACGTCTTACAACGGCACAACATAATCAATGCAGTTTGAACATTAAGTGCAACACAGGCATTCTGTTTGCTGTGTATTATTTGTACACTATTCCGTGTTATAATTACCAACTTACTTGCGCTGTCAACGACGCGTTGAAGCCCCAGAAGTAGACAGAGCAACGTTAAACATGCAAATCGTTCGGTGGTCATCTCTTTACCACGATGTATGTCTCCGGCAACAAAATGAAGTAATGCGCAATTTACAAGGACGCATAGTGTTTTCAAGTTTCTCCTTGAAAGCTACGTGGCGTGTCGCATGTGACGCATGCGCATGGACTTAGTGGTTTGCCATTTAGAAGTAAACACTAAAATAAATAATTTCTGTAAACTAGGTCATGTTTTATCTATGCTTTTTCAATATAGTTCAAAAGTTGCAGTTTTCGACATTGTGCCTCCGTGTTAGTCGGCGTGATTAAGAATGACATATATGTCATGTAGAATGCATGATGTGTGTAAAGTAATATTTGTGTGGAGTCTCGCCATATGTTCTACAGAGGCATAAAACTGGAACACATTTCTCTATTTTAAGATGCGCTTTCAATGGGTATAAACTGGGAGATTTATAGAAGCCATACGTCAAGATGTCCGGTCACACGACTATTAAGACTCGTCGTCGGTTATTGGTGGAAAGGTCTGTCAACGAGGCCGGGGTGGAGACGGAGGTCGTAACAGAGTATGTCGTCGCCGGAGTAACAAATAGCGGTGTCTTTGTGTCACTAATGGTATATCTGCGTGCATCAGCTGTGTTTGCCTGACATTCGCAAATATACACAAAATCGTAGCCTACACTCATTGTACCGCGCAGCAGTCAGGCCACGTTAATCGACCGGCTGCGAGGATGACGCATGCGCATGGACAATAGAAGAAAAGGGCAAAGATCGTTGTCGACGACAAGGCACGGAGTGACGGGTATAACAAACTAGGCGAGGATAGCGAACAGAAAATGACTTACAGATTGACATGAGACAGGGATGAAAATAGCAAGGACGTGAAAGGTGGGACAGTTATCAAAGACGGAAGCGGGAAGTTAGTGACAGAACAAGAAAAACTTTTGTAGGTTTGTGAAAGTGTTACTGAATCCGGGAGGTAATAACACCAATTGGTATTTACCGTCCTCTCTAGTAGATACAAATAGAGGTGTCTGAGGTTAGGATATAGAGATGCGAACTGCGGTGAAATGATTGAAGAAGGGGAGAGCATCTGTCATTGACGAGATGCGAGGGAAGATGATATCCGCAGTGGATATATTTCTGACCATCTGTTCGAGTAAGACGAAGCCCAAGATAAATAGCGGACATGGCCAATATTACCAGTTTGGAAGAGGGTATGAGTTATGCAAGTTATCTCACGTCTAAGTCACACCAAGAAGTTGCTAGAGAGATTGCTGGATGGGAGGATTTGGAAAAGAGTAGAACAACAGAGGTTGAGACAGGGTAGAGGCAAGACAGATGGTATGTTTGCACTAAGATAGTTGGTAGAGAAAAGGTTTCAGATGCAAGGGAAAATGGCAGCAGGGTTTGTGGACTTGGAAAATGCCAACGACACGGAGACATGATGAAGGCAGCAGACGAGAGTGTCAGGTGCAAAGGCTGGTATGGTGGAAGCAATGTCAGAGAAAACAACAGGAAAAGTTATGTTTTGCAGCGAGGATGTCGGAAAATGCAGTGTTGGTTCTTATTTGTTCCATGATGAATTTGTAAACAACGTTTACATTTTATCCGCGGCGTCTACATAGGTCACACAATCGTCCTGTCGTTTACAATGCTAGGTGTGTGGTTTGCCGCGCACATTATTAAACCTAGAGTAGTCAAACTAATCAACTCGGTATGGCGGCGAATGCGACGTCGTATGTCACACACTGTGAGATGTGTTAAACTTGCAATACAGTTTCTACCAGATTTTGGAGAATTAAACATTCGCAGATCACAAGACACACCCGCGGAATCAGTTTATGCAGCTCATGGTTTACGAACCTTGCAATCCATGTTGCTATTTGACAGTTATCATTTGGCGAAGCTGCTAAACTACCGTGCTCAGCGTGACACGTGGACGCTTGAATGTCGTTTAACACAACCGGCCATTATGTACGTATGCGTTAAAACACATCAACACATACGGTGCATTTAGACAGTTCACACACACTAGGCCATGAATTCGACAACGTATATCACAGCAGGAATGGAACTAAACAGGTGTTATTTTATCTGCTGCGTGCCTGCCTTCCTGCCCGCCCGCTGTTCTGTTTGCAATTGGTGTAATGTGCTATAGACCCGTTCGCTCGGTGTTTTAACTATCCAATGGCCATCTTTATGGTCTATCACCATTCACGAATTAAGGACGTGTGCCCGTGTGATACAGGGGTACCTGGCCACGTTGACGCACTCTATTTGGAAGATGTGTACTTTATTTGACACTTCTTCAATTATAGTCCATGAGCCGGCGGCCAATTATTTGCATGGAATGAACTGGTGTCTTATGGATATTTTGGAATGGCCACACAATTGGGGTGTGTAAAACATGGCGTTTTAAGACTATCGAGCAATGGACCGAAATACTAGACGAACACTCTTAATTTAAGTGTTAATACTGTAATACAAAATGTGAAGGGGGTTAAAACAAAAATATTCCATCAACTGAAACCTCACAAATTGTAGTAAATGCTGGATTGTTGAAAACTATTTAAATACGTTATCCAAATATGTTATAATTAATGTGTTTTCAACATACGATTACGTCAATGACTACGAAGTTCATGTCTGTGTAACTAACTACGAAATGTCCGATAAAAACGTTTTAAGAGGTTCATAACGTAACTATGTGAAATTCGGTTGTTTTGCTTTTGTAACGAAAGCAATGGTGTAGTTTTAATTGTTTATTACAGCTGGCATCATTTGATAATAAGGGTATGGGGATCGCTATAAATCCATTTCTACAACACATATAAGTTAATCTGCAACAGTTGATGTATCATTTGAAATATATATTTGCGTCTTAGTTAGAAGAGGGAATCTATGCGATCGGAAATGGTTCCTTTCCTGTCCCGAACCATAATAAAAGTGGACGTCAAGCTCTTTTTTATATTCTCAGTCCTGTTAGTATCATTATTTCCTTTAATATTATGCCTTTATTTCACTAGAATTATGTTTTATTAATCACTAATAGCAATACCATATTCGGATAACATCGGCGGATCGAGCCCAAACTAGAATTGTTAATTATTTGGGAAGTAACGGATTCGTTTTGGACATTATGCTTACTAAAACATAAATACAATGAGATTAATGCAATAATGATATTAACAGAACTGTGACTGCATACTGGCTCGCGCCATAAGCGAACTGCTCGTCAGTGACAAAGGTAACCACGTGTAAGATATACAAAGTTAGCATGATTTTCATCGGGATCATCAAACTGTTGACATTAAACTACGATTGCACATGTGCTTCTACCTGACAAAGTGCCAGTTTTCAATGCACGCATACATCCTTGTGGATGTACCTACGGATGTTCCATGGCGTCGTTTACTACAGAGAATAATGCTACTTTACAATCCGCGCAGTCATTCAACTCTGAAAAGACACAACCGCAGAATCAGGTTATCTAGGTTGTGATTTACGAACAGTATAACCCAGATTGCTCGTTCACAGCTAACCCTAAGGTTTGTCGATGCTGTTAAACATGCACACGCTCTGCCTGACCCGTGGCCACTTGAAGACTATTTGATACAACTGGTAGTCATACAGGTGTGAGTGAACACTCATCAAATGAATATAGTTTACACCCATTATGCTGGGAATACGGTATATCACAGTTTGAATGGAATAAAAGAGACGCAGTTTTACTTATTACTTTTATCTCTACGGGAGACCATTGCAGACACCGTGCGTTGTGTGATATATAGTTACAAATCAGTTGTGTGAAGACGTAGTCGCCTGTATGTGGGATGTTATGTTATTAATAAACCGGGCTATGATTCACCGAAATACTACGAATATTTATTGCCGAGTTCGCAGTATGAAGTGTGAATTCTTTATAACGGACGCCTGAAAATCAGAGACTGATAACATGAGTATGACCAAGAAACATCGAAATATTTAAATGTAGTATATGTTTGTTCCGTTTTGCATTATAAACATTGCAAGACGGCGTATACCATCGCTTAAATCTCGACAAATACCAACATGTTGTCTGCTCCGGACGGTAAACAGTGTACATCTTATTATTGTCCTTTTATCTTCATTATCTAGATGCAAGATGATGGTAAAACATGGCAGCAGTTCATAGAGAATTTGGTGCAAGATAAGGACAAAGAAGAAAGGAAGATAACGAAACCTTAAAGAGAATCTAGGCCAGCCTCAAGTACCAAGACAAGAAATAAGAAGGAGAACAACATCGTCATTTTATTTATCCAGTAAAATCACAGTTTGGAGTTTCAAAACGACAGCAGGTAGAATAGAACCACCTCCAGCTGCCAGTCGAATGTCGAATCGAGTACAAAATGATGACCCTAGAAGTGGTGAATAAGTCATAAGTTCACTTACTCCGTGGTTGTCCAACTTGATGAAGAAATCCACCGATGCATGATATATATATATATATATATATATATATATATATATATATATATATATAAAGACTCATAATATCGTTTGTATGTCTCTGTAATAAATGATCATATTTAAGGCATCTTAATGAAGCGTACAATAAACCTTCATATATATATATATATATAACTATATATATCATGCATCGGTGATTTCTTCATCAAGTTGACAACCACGGATAAGTGAACTTATGACTTATTCACCACTTCTAGGGTCATCATTTTGTACTCGATTCGACATTCGACTGGCAGTTAGTTTATATATATATATATATATATATATATATATATATATATATATATATATATATATATATATATATACCTGTAGTCCAGACCGATCCACTCAGCAATCCCTCATTGACGTAACCGAAAGTGCCCAACTGACGCAAGTCCATAATAGTTCCACTAAAGAAAGCAAGTGGTTAGATCTAGTCTTCACTACAAATCCTACAATAGTAACACACTCTGTATCTGTATCAGGGATATCCGACAACGACATTATTGTCACATATTTCGACGTAAAAATGCAATACCAATATAAAAAGCCTTAACTGGAAAAAGCCTTAATGATGACTTTAACACCTTGTCAAACAAAATCAAAACCCAATACAACACAGGTGTGTGCACCGAATCACTGTGGTCAACCTTCAAGAATACGCTAACAAAATCTATTGACAAACATATCCCATCAAAAGTGAGCACCAGCCGATGCAACCACCCATGGTTACATGGGAAGCTGCATCGACTACTAAGGCGAAAGAGAAGACTCTATAAGAAAGCTAAGGAAACAAACAACTGGACAAACTACAAATTCATCCAAAAAACAACATGTAGGAGAAGTATGTGTAAAGCCGAATGGGAATACATCAATAATACCATAACCCAAGGACTCCAGACAAACAACTCAAAACCCTTCTGGAAATACATTAAAAGCAGAAAACAAGACAACATTGGAGTAGCCCCCTTGAAAAAGAATGGTTCACTGGTGTGTGACAGCAAGGAGAAGGCTGAGATCCTCCTGGACCAGTTCCAGAGTGTCTTCACCAGAGATGGTGGATCTGCTCCCCCACAAATTGACCCTCCACAACACCCAATTATAAGTGCTATTAACATTAACACAGCCGGAGTTACTCAAAGCCATCAATCCCCACAAAGCATGTGGGCCTGACCAACTCCCCAGTGTCATTTTGAAGAACTGTGCTGACACCCTAGCCCCAGCACTCAGGGACATTTTCCAACGAAGAATACAACATCCTAACAGACCTTAACCACGGCTTCAGAGCAGGCTTCTCGTGTTAAACATAACTTCTAACCACCATGCATGACCTTTTCTCTTCTTTCGACACCGGAACACAGACAGAAATAAATGGCAGTGTTAGATTTTAGCAAGGTATTTGACACCGTTCCCAACTCAAAACTCCTAAAAATTATCCCATAATGGAATTGGAGGCACAACACTTGAATGGCTAAACAAATTCCTGACTGGAAGAACAAAGAAAGTCGTACTCGATGGTAAAATGTCGAGAGAAATACCCGATTCTGGCGTTCCACAAGGCACAGTCTTAGACCCTTTGCTTTTCCTGTGTTAAATAAATGACTTACAAACATCTGTCAAATCTCAAGTCCGCCTCTTTGCAGAAGATTGCCTATTATACAGAAAATACAGACATTCAATGACCATATTTTACTCCAGGATGACTTAACACAACTTGGGAAGTGGGCAAATACCTGGGGAATGAATTTTAATATAAACAAATGTCACATTCTAAGCATAAAAAACAAAACACAATTCTTCTGTATCCTAAATAATGAAACTCTGGAACATGTAACTACCAACCTCTACCTTGGCATCACCATATCTAATGATTTAAAGTGGCACTCACATATTTCTACAATAACCAAAAAAGCAAATAGCACACTTGGCTTCCTAAGACGAAATATACGCAGATGTCCAATTAACAGCAAACGGACGGCCTACATTGCCCTTGTGCGCGCTGTCTTAGAATACAGAGTCATAGTGTGGGACCCATACCATCGGGGGGACATAGACAAATTAGAACAAATCCAACACCATGCAGCTCGCTTCATCACTGGAGACTACCGCTCTAGACACCCAGGATCTGTCACAACCATGCTCACCAACCTTAACCTCGACACATTAGACAATAGACGACGACCAAATACTAACATTTACATACCGAACTGTTAGAGGACCTACCCCAGCCCTCCCCACTGAAACATTCTTCCGGCCCCCAAAAAACAAACAAAAGACACATTCAACCTAAGTACTTCCCAGACCATGTTGTCCAACAACTAACAACCAACAACACCAGATGTTTCATAGTACCTACAGCCCACACTGAACAACTTAAGAATTCATTTTTGGGGGAAAAAACAATAATTGCCTGGAACCAACTTAACGAGTCGCAGGTCCAGGCTGAAACCATAACTGATTTCAGCCGCCTGATCTGCGGATCAAACACTCATTAACATGCTCACATACCCACGTCGTATATAATAGCCAATATTGGCTCCTTACAACGTATCCCATTCAGATTAAGATATAAACAATGTCCTTTAAAGTTATATTTACAATTGAATTATATGTAAAATTGAATTATATTTACATTGAATTTCGATCGAGAGAAGCCGGTGTTTTGATGTTCGACGAGGACGTTTTGTCAAGTAGTCTACCTGGCGCGCTGTCACGTCGAAACGATCCTAAATCCTAAAAGAAAAAAACAATGATAACTCTGGTTACGCCGATGACAGGCAGAAGCAATGGTCACTATTAGCTACGTGTAGAAGGACGAACAAAACATTCAACAAGGATGGACAGTTGATAACAGCTGAATTCAAAAAGAAAGCCGTGGAGGTTTAGGCTACGAAGGATACTTTACTCGATAATGTGATAGTTGTTATGTCTGCGAAGATATTTTAACTTTGGTCAAGATTCACCTTCAGGCCAAAACATACAGTACCTGCAGCATTATAAAAACACTTAATATATGATAACGTGCATTTTGTGTTCAGTTTTACCAGGTCACATTTCGTGCGATACAATTTCAATTGTTACTGATGGCAACAGAAACAATCTAAATGACAGTTCAACAACAATAGTGTTATCAGTTATTGTGTTCTGAATATGATATGCACATATATACTGCACACGCTCCAAGCAGCACTCGTGCACGGACGTACAATCACCCGGGCTCATTATATACAAACACTCATACACATACGCACGCGCGCACACACGCACGCACACACACACAAACTCTCTTTTTCCTCTTCTCTTTCTCTCTCTCTCTCTCTTTCACACACACACACACACACACACACACACACACACACACACACACACACACACACACACACACACACACACACACACACACACACACACACACACACACACACACCACACACAGCACGCACGCGCACGCACACACACACACACACACACACACACACACACTCATACCCACACACACACGCACACACACACACAAGCTCTCTTTTTCTCTTTCTTTCTCTTTCTCTTTCTTTCTCTCTCTCTCTCTCTCTTTCACACAACACACACACACACACACACACACACACACACACACACACACACACACACACACACACACACACACACACACACACACACACACACACACACACACACACACACACACACAAACACACAACACACACAACACACACACAACACACACACACACAGACACACGCACGCACGCACGCACGCACACACAACGCTGCATTTGATACCACCGACCACGACTTTCTTCTTACTGACCCAAATCGAATCGGCGGGCGAAGCGATATACTTTGCTGGCTCGCGTCTTACCTTACCGACCGAACACAGTGCGACAGTGTAGACGGCCACTTACCTCGCAGAACCCGACTGCATACAGGGCAGTGTCTTGGGTCATCTAGTATTCATTATATGCTGTGCTGGTCTTCCGTAATGGAAATTATATCATTTCAAACACATATAATTCTTCCGGAGCCTGGGTAGCCAAGCCTACGTGAGTGGATCGGCTGACTTCGATTCAGCAACCTGTGTAATACGTACGCATTCCTCAACGATGTTTCTAGTTTGTGGTTATTTACTCTACGCAGTCAAACCTACTACGTATGCAAATAAACCAACTGTACAACGACATAAATTTGATGATATATATAAATTAAATAATGTAATCAATTGATGAATGTTTTGTTTTGATATTTTTCTGTGGTGACTTTAATGTAATAACTACATATTTAAATGATTGTTGCACGTAATGTTTCATTCATTTCTTGTGCTGATTGGCTGTCATTGCTGAACAAGGGAACTTGGCTGTTCGATTTATGTACGTACGATACTCGGGTTACTCGGGCAGACGAATCGAAATCAGGATGATTCCTAAACGAGACTAAATCAATCCTTGCAGTGAAGTGCCATACGGTGAATTATACATGTTTGTTTAACTATAAATAGACATAACCCAACATGGCATCAAGAAATTTCCCACGTAAATGGCCTTCTACCCAACATCAGAAGGATTCGTAGCTCACAATATATACTGTGATATTATACTGAATATGACGGCCTTTAATGTAATACACCACAATTATACATGTTTGTTTATTTTTAAATAGACATAACCCAACATGGCGTCAAGAAATTTCCCTCGTAAGTGGCATTCCACGCAACATTAGAAGGATTCGTAGCTCACAATATGTACTGTGGTAGTACGTTGAATATGACGGCCCTTAAAGTTATACACCACTTTTGAAAAGAAATTAGCGGCATGAGCATAAAAAGAAGCCAGAAAAGCAACCCGCAACTGCTAATTTGTTCACGCGGAACAGGTCTAAAACTATCCCAATTCCGCGGGAAAACCGTTTGGCAAAACATGGTTAAAGAAAATAAAAACAATTCTAATTAAACTCATAAATCAGTTTAAATGACTAATACAAACATCAGTGATAACGATAATTGTTAGTATAATACAATAATAAAAGATTCCAATATTTACGATCGCACGCGCAAACAACAACAAAGCGTGTAAAGATGGAACAAAGATCGATAGTATCTTTGTGAATGTGATCCACCCTTTCCGGCTGGTCCGCTCGTTCACGCTCCGCTTTTTAGTGTTGGCCGCATAGTAGATTAGTTCTACTAACTAACCGCCTAGGGGCGCCACAGCTCGCTTGGTTCACGTGATGTAAGACCACAATAAGGTGCTCATCCGTCATTATACTAGTGAGTAGAACTCATGTTTTTGTGCAGAGTGGCATCAGAGCTATCAAATTACGACATATTATAGTCGGTGTTTGTCTGCGTATTGATACACGTGTCATTTCGATTGGTGATATCAAAACGATAGGTGCGTACGTCACTCTCTGCATGATTCTAGCAGGATTGAATTAGGGGTGTCAGGTTAAAAAAGTTTCGTCGTGGGAAAGTGAAGTATTAGAAATGCACGAATTTTCCACGGCACATCTAACAGTGTATGATAAATATGCTATAACATTTTCGATAACAGATCTATTTAAATTTGACAGGAAATGAAATAAACGTTATAATGGCCGCCTAGGCAAATGTGGTCTTAGTCTTAGGCCAGTTGGGGGTTGACACAACAAGTTTATCGAAACTGAAACCAATTTGGCCACTCCTATCGAACCGCTCACAAAGATAAACGGATGTCAAATATTTCATCGATTGTAGTGATGTCGGTCGACACTGCATGAAATTAGAAGTTAATTCAGTCTTCAAACCGGTGGTTGAGGCGGCATGAAAATGTTATGTTGAAAGGTGGATGTATAATATGTAAGTTGACGTTGACGTAACTAATAGAACTTTACTATATTATTCTAAATCTAAGACGCCATATTACATTCAATAATATTGTCTATTATTTATCAAACGCTGGGGTCATGCATTTCTTACCGACTACTGCGATTCAACTGCCAAATACATATAGTTGATCTAGAGTATGCAATGCATGCAGTCTATGACTTATATATGTCTCATGACTATATGGATATGCTTGGTAATTATACGAATTATATAAGGTCATGGGAATATGCATAAAATAAGTTATTTCACAACTACCAGGATGTGTCGACTTGTCAGCCAGGATTTCGCATTGGAGGGAGCTATCCCGCATCCAAGCGAACTGTGTACATATATAAAATTATATACAGGGTTTTTGCTTGCAAGTACCATAAACTCCCATCTAAACGCCCAGGGCGTTTAAATTGAGACAATTCTGAAGTGGGAGGTGGGCGCGTTTACACTGGCAATGGGAAAAGGGTGTGTTTATGCAGGAGTTGATCAATTTGCAATGTAAACCCCTAAAAATATTCCCTGCTATGAATGCACACAACCAACTTTCTTCAGTTATTCCATCGCGCTTTGACCCTACAATCATACAACCATCCATACAAAGTCATCAATCATTAATGAACAAACAACATTGAATGAAGTCATTGCGACAGTAATTACTGGTACCGTAAGAAAATAACCTGCACTGCAAATTTTACCACATCCTGGCCCGCAGCCCGCCCCGAAGTAACTTGCCCCGCAGCCCGCCCTGAAGTATAACTTGGTCTGCAGTCCACCCCGAAGTAACTTGGCCTGCAGCCCACCCTGCCCCGCAGTGACTTAGCCTGTAGCCCGCCCCGCCCCGAAGTAACTTGGTCTGCAGCCCGATCCGCCCTGAAGTAACTTGGCCTGCAGCCCGATCCGCCCTGAAGTAACTTGGTCTGCAGCCCGATCCGCCCCGAAGTAACTTGTTCTGCAGCCCGATCCGCCCTGAAGTAACTTGGCCTGCAGCCCGACCCACCCTGAAGTAACTTGGCCTGCAGCCCGATCTGCCCTGAAGTAACTTAATTGGTCTGCAGCCCGCCCCGCCCCTAAGTAACTTGGTCTGCAGCCGATCCGCCCTGAAGTAACTTGGTCTGCAGCCCGACCCGCCCTGAAGTAACTTGGTCTGCAGCCCGCCCCGCCCCTAAGTAACTTGGTCTGCAGCCCGATCCGCCCTGAAGTAACTTGGTCTGCAGCCCGCCACGCCCCGAAGTAACTTGTTCTGCAGCCCGACCCGCCCTGAAGTAACTTGGTCTGCAGCCCGATCCGCCCTGAAGTAACTTGGCCTGCAGCCCGATCCGCCCTGAAGTAACTTGGTCTGCAGCCCGACCCGCCCTGAAGTAACTTGGCCTGCAGCCCGCCCCGCCCTGAAGTAACATGGTCTGCAGCCCGATCCGCCCTGAAGTAACTTGGCCTGCAGCCCGACCCGCCCTGAAGTAACTTGGTCTGCAGCCCGATCCGCCCTGAAGTAACTTGGCCTGCAGCCCGATCTGCCCTGAAGTAACTTGGTCTGCAGCCCGACCCGCCCTGAAGTAACTTGGCCTGCAGCCCGACCCGCCCTGAAGTAACTTGGTCTGCAGCCCGATCCGCCCTGAAGTAACTTGGCCTGCAGCCCGATCTGCCCTGAAGTAACTTGGTCTGCAGCCCGACCCGCCCTGAAGTAACTTGGTCTGCAGCCCGATCTGGCCTGAAGTAACTTGGTCTGCAGCCCGACCCGCCCTGAAGTAACTTGGTCTGCAGCCCGATCTGGCCTGAAGTAACTTGGTCTGCAGCCCGATCGCCCTGAAGTAACTTGGTCTGCAGCCCGATCCGCCCTGAAGTAACTTGGTCTGCAGCCCGACCCGCCCTGAAGTAACTTGGTCTGCAGCCCGATCTGCCCTGAAGTAACTTGGCCTGCAGCCCGACCCGCCCTGAAGTAACTTGGCCTGCAGCCCGACCCGCCCCTAAGTAACTTGGTCTGCAGCCCGATCCGCCCTGAAGTAACTTGGCCTGCAGCCCGACCCGCCCTGAAGTAACTTGGTCTGCAGCCCGATCCGCCCTGAAGTAACTTGGCCTGTAGCCCGATCCGCCCTGAAGTAACTTGGTCTGCAGCCCGACCCGCCCTGAAGTAACTTGGTCTGCAGCCCGATTCGCCCTGAAGTAACTTGGCCTGCAGCCCGACCCGCCCTGAAGTAACTTGGTCTGCAGCCCGATCCGCCCTGAAGTAACTTGGCCTGCAGCCCGACCTGCCCCTAAGTAACTTGGTCTGCAGCCCGACCCACCCTGAAGTAACTTGGTCTGCAGCCCGATTCGCCCTGAAGTAACTTGGTCTGCAGCCCGATCCGCCCTGAAGTAACTTGGTCTGCAGCCCGATCCGCCCTGAAGTAACTTGGTCTGCAGCCCGATCCGCCCTGAAGTAACTTGGTCTGCAGCCCGATCCGCCCCGAAGTAACTTGTTCTGCAGCCCGATCCGCCCTGAAGTAACTTGGCCTGCAGCCCGACCCACCCTGAAGTAACTTGGCCTGCAGCCCGATCCGCCCTGAAGTAACTTATTTGGTCTGCAGCCCGCCCCGCCCCTAAGTAACTTGGTCTGCAGCCCGATCCGCCCTGAAGTAACTTGGTCTGCAGCCCGACCCGCCCTGAAGTAACTTGGTCTGCAGCCCGCCCCGCCCCTAAGTAACTTGGTCTGCAGCCCGATCCGCCCTGAAGTAACTTGGTCTGCAGCCCGCCACGCCCCGAAGTAACTTGTTCTGCAGCCCGACCCGCCCTGAAGTAACTTGGTCTGCAGCCCGATCCGCCCTGAAGTAACTTGGCCTGCAGCCCGATCCGCCCTGAAGTAACTGGTCTGAGCCCGACCCGCCCTGAAGTAACTTGGCCTGCAGCCCGCCCCGCCCTGAAGTAACTTTGTCTGCAGCCCGATCCGCCCTGAAGTAACTTGGCCTGCAGCCCGACCCGCCCTGAAGTAACTTGGTCTGCAGCCCGATCCGCCCTGAAGTAACTTGGCCTGCAGCCCGATCTGCCCTGAAGTAACTTGGCCTGCAGCCCGATCCGACCTGAAGTAACTTGGCCTGCAGCCCGATCTGCCCTGAAGTAACTTGGTCTGCAGCCTGACCCGCCCTGAAGTAACTTGGTCTGCAGCCCGATCTGCCCTGAAGTAACTTGGTCTGCAGCCCGACCCGCCCTGAAGTAACTTGGTCTGCAGCCCGATCTGGCCTGAAGTAACTTGGTCTGCAGCCCGATCGGCCCTGAAGTAACTTGGTCTGCAGCCCGATCCGCCCTGAAGTAACTTGGTCTGCAGCCCGACCCGCCCTGAAGTAACTTGGTCTGCAGCCCGACCCGCCCTGAAGTAACTTGGCCTGCAGCCCGACCCGCCCTGAAGTAACTTGGTCTGCAGCCCGCCCCGCCCCTAAGTAACTTGGTCTGCAGCCCGATCCGCCCTGAAGTAACTTGGCCTGCAGCCCGATCCGCCCTGAAGTAACTTGGTCTGCAGCCCGACCCACCCTGAAATAACTTGGCCTGCAGCCCGACCCGCCCTGAAGTAACTTGGTCTGCAGCCCGATCCGCCCTGAAGTAACTTGGCCTGCAGCCCGACCCGCCCTGAAGTAACTTGGTCTGCAGCCCGATCCGTCCTGAAGTAACTTGGCCTGCAGCCCGACCCGCCCCTAAGTAACTTGGTCTGCAGCCCGATCCGCCCTGAAGTAACTTGGCCTGCAGCCCGACCCGCCCTGAAGTAACTTGGTCTGCAGCCCGATCCGCCCTGAAGTAACTTGGCCTGCAGCCCGATCCGCCCTGAAGTAACTTGGTCTGCAGCCCGACCCGCCCTGAAGTAACTTGGTCTGCAGCCCGATTCGCCCTGAAGTAACTTGGCCTGCAGCCCGACCCGCCCTGAAGTAACTTGGTCTGCAGCCCGACCCGCCCCTAAGTAACTTGGTCTGCAGCCCGATCCGCCCTGAAGTAACTTGGCCTGCAGCCCGACCCACCCTGAAGTAACTTGGTCTGCAGCCCGATCCGCCCTGAAGTAACTTGGCCTGTAGCCCGATCCGCCCTGAAGTAACTTGGTCTGCAGCCCGACCCGCCCTGAAGTAACTTGGTCTGCAGCCCGATCCGCCCTGAAGTAACTTGGCCTGCAGCCCGCCCCGCCCTGAAGTAACTTGGTCTGCAGCCCGATCCGCCCTGAAGTAACTTGGCCTGCAGCCCGACCCGCCCCTAAGTAACTTGGTCTGCAGCCCGACCCACCCTGAAGTAACTTGGTCTGCAGCCCGATTCGCCCTGAAGTAACTTGGTCTGCAGCCCGATCCGCCCTGAAATAACTTGGTCTGCAGCCCGATCCGCCCTGAAGTAACTTGGTCTGCAGCCCGATCCGCCCTGAAGGAACTTGGCCTGCAGCCCGATCCGCCCTGAAGTAACTTGGTCTGCAGCCCGATCCGCCCTGAAGTAACTTGGTCTGCAGCCCGATTCGCCCTGAAGTAACTTGGCCTGCAGCCCGATCTGCCCTGAAGTAACTTGGTCTGCCGCCCGACCCGCCCTGAAGTAACTTGGTCTGCAGCCCGATTCGCCCTGAAGTAACTTGGTCTGCAGCCCAACCCGCCCTGAAGTAACTTGGCCTGCAGCCCGATCCGCCCTGAAGTAACTTGGTCTGCAGCCCGACCTGCCCCGAAATAACTTGGCCTGCAGCCCGATCCGCCCTGAAGTAACTTGGTCTGCAGCCCGACCCACCCTGAAGTAACTTGGTCTGCAGCCCGACCCACCCTGAAGTAACTTGGTCTGCAGCCCGATCCGCCCTGAAGTAACTTGGCCTGCAGCCCGACCCACCCTGAAGTAACTTGGTCTGCAGCCCGACCCACCCTGAAGTAACTTGGTCTGCAGCCCGATCCGCCTTGAAGTAACTTGGCCTGCAGCCCGACCCGCCCTGAAGTAACTTGGTCTGCAGCCCGCCCCGCCCGAAGTAACTTGGTCTGCAGCCCGATCCGCCCTGAAGTAACTTGGCCTGCAGCCCGACCCGCCCTGAAGTAACTTGGTCTGCAGCCCGATCCACCCTGAAGTAACTTGGTCTGCAGCCCGACCTGCCCCGAAGTAACTTGGCCTGCAGCCCGACCCGCCCTGAAGTAACTTGGTCTGCAGCCCGACCCACCCTGAAGTAACTTGGTCTGCAGCCCGACCCACCCTGAAGTAACTTGGTCTGCAGCCTGACCCGCCCTGAGGTAACTTGGTCTGCAGCCCGCCCTGCTCTGAAGTAACTTGGTCTGCAGCCCGACCCGCCCTGAAGTAACTTGGCCTGCAGCCCGATCCGCCCTGAAGTAACTTGGTCTGCAGCCCGCCCGCTCTGAAGTAACTTGGTCTGCAGCCCGACCCGCCCTGAAGTAACTTGGCCTGCAGCCCGACCCGCCCTGAAGTAACTTGGTCTGCAGCCCGATCCACCCTGAAGTAACTTGGTCTGCAGCCCGACCCGCCCCGAAGTAACTTGGTCTGCAGCCCGATCCACCCTGAAGTAACTTGGTCTGCAGCCCGCCCCGCTCCGAAGTAACTTGGTCTGCAGCCTTCCCCGCCCCAAAGTAACTTGGTCTGCAGCCTTCCCCGCCCCGAAGTAACTTGACCTGCAGCCCGACCCGCCCCGAAGTAACTTGGTCTGCAGCCTTCCCCGCCCCGAAGTAACTTGACCTGCAGCCCGACCCGCCCCGAAGTAACTTGGTCTGCAGCCCGACCCACCCTGAAGTAACATGGCCTGCAGCCCGACCCACCCTGAAGTAACTTGGTCTGCAGCCTTCCCCGCCCCGAAGTAACTTGACCTGCAGCCCGATCCGCCCTGAAGTAACTTGGCCTGCAGCCCGACCCGCCCTGAAGTAATTTGGTCTGCAGCCCGATCCACCCTGAAGTAACTTGGTCTGCAGCCCGATCCGCCCTGAAGTAACTTGGTCTGTAGCCCGACCCGCCCTGAAGTAACTTGGCCTGCAGCCCGACCCGCCCTGAAGTAACTTGGTCTGCAGCCCGATCTGCCCTGAAGTAACTTGGCCTGCAGCCCGATCTGCCCTGAAGTAACTTGGTCTGCAGCCCGACCCGCCCTGAAGTAACTTGGTCTGCAGCCCGACCGCCCTGAAGTAACTTGGTCTGCAGCCCGACCCGCCCTGAAGTAACTTGGTCTGCAGCCCGATCTGGCCTGAAGTAACTTGGTCTGCAGCCCGATCGGCCCTGAAGTAACTTGGTCTGCAGCCCGATCCGCCCTGAAGTAACTTGGTCTGCAGCCCGACCCGCCCTGAAGTAACTTGGTCTGCAGCCCGATCTGCCCTGAAGTAACTTGGCCTGCAGCCCGACCCGCCCTGAAGTAACTTGGTCTGCAGCCCGCCCCGCCCCTAAGTAACTTGGTCTGCAGCCCGATCCGCCCTGAAGTAACTTGGCCTGCAGCCCGACCCGCCCTGAAGTAACTTGGTCTGCAGCCCGATCCGCCCTGAAGTAACTTGGCCTGCAGCCCGATCCGCCCTGAAGTAACTTGGTCTGCAGCCCGACCCACCCTGAAGTAACTTGGCTTGCAGCCCGACCCGCCCTGAAGTAACTTGGTCTGCAGCCCGATCCGCCCTGAAGTAACTTGGCCTGCAGCCCGACCCGCCCTGAAGTAACTTGGTCTGCAGCCCGATCCGTCCTGAAGTAACTTGGCCTGCAGCCCGACCTGCCCCTAAGTAACTTGGTCCGCAGCCCGATCCGCCCTGAAGTAACTTGGCCCGCAGCCCGACCCCCCCTGAAGTAACTTGGTCTGCAGCCCGATCCCCCCTGAAGTACTTGGCCTGCAGCCCGATCGCCCTGAAGTAACTTGGTCTGCAGCCCGACCCGCCCTGAAGTAACTTGGTCTGCAGCCCGATTCGCCCTGAAGTAACTTGGCCTGCAGCCCGACCCGCCCTGAAGTAACTTGGTCTGCAGCCCGATCCGCCCTGAAGTAACTTGGCCTGCAGCCCGACCCGCCCCTAAGTAACTTGGTCTGCAGCCCGATCCGCCCTGAAGTAATTTGGCCTGCAGCCCGACCCACCCTGAAGTAACTTGGTCTGCAGCCCGATCCGCCCTGAAGTAACTTGGCCTGTAGCCCGATCCGCCCTGAAGTAACTTGGTCTGCAGCCCGACCCGCCGTGAAGTAACTTGGTCTGCAGCCCGATTCGCCCTGAAGTAACTTGGCCTGCAGCCCGCCCCGCCCTGAAGTAACTTGGTCTGCATCCCGATCCGCCTTGAAGTAACTTGGGCTGCAGCCCGACCCGCCCCTAAGTAACTTGGTCTGCAGCCCGACCCACCCTGAAGTAACTTGGTCTGCAGCCCGATTCGCCCTGAAGTAACTTGGTCTGCAGCCCGATCCGCCCTGAAGTAACTTGGTCTGCAGCCCGATCCGCCCTGAAGTAACTTGGTCTGCAGCCCGATCCGCCCTGAAGTAACTTGGCCTGCAGCCCGATCTGCCCTGAAGTAACTTGGTCTGCAGCCCGATCCGCCCTGAAGTAACTTGGTCTGCAGCCCGATTCGCCCTGAAGTAACTTGGCCTGCAGCCCGATCTGCCCTGAAGTAACTTGGTCTGCCGCCCGACCCGCCCTGAAGTAACTTGGTCTGCAGCCCGATTCGCCCTGAAGTAACTTGGTCTGCAGCCCAACCCGCCCTGAAGTAAGTTGGCCTGCAGCCCGATCCGCCCTGAAGTAACTTGGTCTGCAGCCCGACCTGCCCCGAAGTAACTTGGCCTGCAGCCCGATCCGCCCTGAAGTAACTTGGTCTGCAGCCCGACCCACCCTGAAGTAACTTGGTCTGCAGCCCGACCCACCCTGAAGTAAATTGGTCTGCAGCCCGATCCGCCCTGAAGTAACTTGGCCTGCAGCCCGACCCACCCTGAAGTAACTTGGTCTGCAGCCCGACCCACCCTGAAGTAACTTGGTCTGCAGCCCGATCCGCCTTGAAGTAACTTGGCCTGCAGCCCGACCCGCCCTGAAGTAACTTGATCTGCAGCCCGCCCCGCCCAAAGTAACTTGGTCTGCAGCCTGATCCGCCCTGAAGTAACTTGGCCTGCAGCCCGACCCGCCCTGAAGTAACTTGGTCTGCAGCCCGATCCACCCTGAAGTAACTTGGTCTGTAGCCCGACCTGCCCCGAAGTAACTTGGCCTGCAGCCCGACCCACCCTGAAGTAACTTGGTCTGCAGCCCGACCCGCCCCGGAACTTGGTCTGCAGCCCGATCCACCCTGAAGTAACTTGGTCTGCAGCCCGCCCCGCTCCGAAGTAACTTGGTCTGCAGCCTTCCCCGCCCCAAAGTAACTTGGTCTGCAGCCTTCCCCGCCCCGAAGTAACTTGACCTGCAGCCCGACCCGCCCCGAAGTAACTTGGTCTGCAGCCTTCCCCGCCCCGAAGTAACTTGACCTGCAGCCCGACCCGCCCCGAAGTAACTTGGTCTGCAGCCCGACCCACCCTGAAGTAACATGGCCTGCAGCCCGACCCACCCTGAAGTTACTTGGTCTGCAGCCTTCCCCGCCCCGAAGTAACTTGACCTGCAGCCCGATCCGCCCTGAAGTAACTTGGCCTGCAGCCCGACCCGCCCTGAAGTAATTTGGTCTGCAGCCCGATCCACCCTGAAGTAACTTGGTCTGCAGCCCGATCCGCCCTGAAGTAACTTGGTCTGTAGCCCGACCCGCCCTGAAGTAACTTGGCCTGCAGCCCGACCCGCCCTGAAGTAACTTGGTCTGCAGCCCGATCTGCCCTGAAGTAACTTGGCCTGCAGCCCGATCTGCCCTGAAGTAACTTGGTCTGCAGCCCGACCCGCCCTGAAGTAACTTGGTCTGCAGCCCGATCTGCCCTGAAGTAACTTGGTCTGCAGCCCGACCCGCCCTGAAGTAACTTGGTCTGCAGCCCGATCTGGCCTGAAGTAACTTGGTCTGCAGCCCGATCGGCCCTGAAGTAACTTGGTCTGCAGCCCGATCCGCCCTGAAGTAACTTGGTCTGCAGCCCGACCCGCCCTGAAGTAACTTGGTCTGCAGCCCGATCTGCCCTGAAGTAACTTGGCCTGCAGCCCGACCCGCCCTGAAGTAACTTGGTCTGCAGCCCGCCCCGCCCCTAAGTAACTTGGTCTGCAGCCCGATCCGCCCTGAAGTAACTTGGCCTGCAGCCCGACCCGCCCTGGGAAATAACTTGGTCTGCAGCCCGATCCGCCCTGAAGTAACTTGGCCTGCAGCCCGATCCGCCCTGAAGTAACTTGGTCTGCAGCCCGACCCACCCTGAAGTAACTTGGCTTGCAGCCCGACCCGCCCTGAAGTAACTTGGTCTGCAGCCCGATCCGCCCTGAAGTAACTTGGCCTGCAGCCCGACCCGCCCTGAAGTAACTTGGTCTGCAGCCCGATCCGTCCTGAAGTAACTTGGCCTGCAGCCCGACCTGCCCCTAAGTAACTTGGTCCGCAGCCCGATCCGCCCTGAAGTAACTTGGCCTGCAGCCCGACCCGCCCTGAAGTAACTTGGTCTGCAGCCCGATCCGCCCTGAAGTAACTTGGCCTGCAGCCCGATCCGCCCTGAAGTAACTTGGTCTGCAACCCGACCCGCCCTGAAGTAACTTGGTCTGCAGCCCGATTCGCCCTGAAGTAACTTGGCCTGCAGCCCGACCCGCCCTGAAGTAACTTGGTCTGCAGCCCGATCCGCCCTGAAGTAACTTGGCCTGCAGCCCGACCCGCCCCTAAGTAACTTGGTCTGCAGCCCGATCCGCCCTGAAGTAATTTGGCCTGCAGCCCGACCCACCCTGAAGTAACTTGGTCTGCAGCCCGACCTGCCCTGAAGTAACTTGGTCTGCAGCCCGACCTGCCCTGAAGTAACTTGGTCTGCAGCCCGACCTGCCCTGAAGTAACTTTGTCTGCAGCCCGACCTGCCCTGAAGTAACTTGGTCTGCAGCCCGACCTGCCCTGAAGTAACTTGGTCTGCAGCCCGACCCGCCCTGAAGTAACTTGGCCTGCAGCCCGACCCGCCCTGAAGTAACTTGGTCTGCAGCCCGATCCACCCTGAAGTAACTTGGTCTGCAGCCCGATCCGCCCTGAAGTAACTTGGTCTGCAGCCCGACCCGCCCTGAAGTAACTTGGCCTGCAGCCCGACCCGCCCTGAAGTAACTTGGTCTGCAGCCCGATCCGCCCTGAAGTAACTTGGCCTGCAGCCCGATCTGCCCTGAAGTAACTTGGTCTGCAGCCCGACCCGCCCTGAAGTAACTTGGTCTGCAGCCCGATCCGCCCTGAAGTAACTTGGTCTGCAGCCCGACCCGCCCTGAAGTAACTTGGTCTGCAGCCGACCCCCCCTGAAGTAACTTGGTCTGCAGCCCGATCCACCCTGAAGTAACTTGGTCTGCAGCCCGCCCCGCTCCGAAGTAACTTGGTCTGCAGCCTTCCCCGCCCCAAAGTAACTTGGTCTGCAGCCTTCCCCGCCCCGAAGTAACTTGACCTGCAGCCCGACCCGCCCCGAAGTAACTTGGTCTGCAGCCCGACCCACCCTGAAGTAACATGGCCTGCAGCCCGACCCACCCTGAAGTAACTTGGTCTGCAGCCTTCCCCGCCCCGAAGTAACTTGACCTGCAGCCCGATCCGCCCTGAAGTAACTTGGCCTGCAGCCCGACCCGCCCTGAAGTAACTTGGTCTGCAGCCCGATCCACCCTGAAGTAACTTGGTCTGCAGCCCGATCCGCCCTGAAGTAACTTGGTCTGTAGCCCGACCCGCCCTGAAGTAACTTGGTCTGCAGCCCGACCCACCCTGAAGTAACTTGGTATGCAGCCCGACCCGCCCTGAAGTAACTTGGTCTGCAGCCCGCCCTGCTCTGAAGTAACTTGGTCTGCAGCCCGACCTGCCCTGAAGTAACTTGGTCTGCAGCCCGACCTGCCCTGAAAAACTGGTCTGCAGCCCGTCCCTGAAGTAACTTGGTCTGCAGCCCACTGCCCTGAAGTAACTTGGTCTGGCCCGACCTGCCCTGAAGTAACTTGGTCTGCAGCCCGACCCGCCCTGAAGTAACTTGGCCTGCAGCCCGATCCGCCCTGAAGTAACTTGGTCTGCAGCCCGATCCACCCTGAAGTAACTTGGTCTGCAGCCCGACCCGCCCTGAAGTAATTTGGTCTGCAGCCCGATCCGCCTTGAAGTAACTTGGCCTGCAGCCCGACCCGCCCTGAAGTAACTTGGTCTGCAGCCCGCCCCGCCCTGAAGTAACTTGGTCTGCAGCCCGACCCGCCCTGAAGTAACTTGGTCTGCAGCCCGACCGCCCTGAAGTAACTTGGCCTGCAGCCCGCCCCGCCCGGGAAGTAACTTGGTCTGAGCCCGACCCCGGTTTGGGCCCAGCCCGACCCGCCCTGAAGTAACTTGGTCTGCAGCCCGACCCACCCTGAAGTAACTTGGTCTGCAGCCCGACCCACCCTGAAGTAACTTGGTCTGCAGCCTGACCCGCCCTGAAGTAACTTGGTCTGCAGCCCGCCCTGCTCTGAAGTAACTTGGTCTGCAGCCCGACCCACCCTGAAGTAACTTGGCCTGCAGCCCGATCCACCCTGAAGTAACTTGGTCTGCAGCCCGCCCTGCTCTGAAGTAACTTGGTCTGCACCCCGATCCGCCCTGAGGTAACTTGCACCGATCCACCTGAAGGCCAGCCCGACCCGCCCTGAAGTAACTTGGTCTGCAGCCCGATCCACCCTGAAGTAACTTGGTCTGCAGCCTTCCCGCCCCCCCCCGAAGTCTGGCCTGCAGCCCGATCCGCCCTGAAGAACTTGGCCTGCAGCCCGACCCGCCCTGGTAACGTCTGCAGCCCGTCCCCCTGAAGTAACTTGGTCTGCAGCCCGACCCGCCCTGAAGTAACTTGGTCTGCAGCCCGATCCACCCTGAAGTAACTTGATCTGCAGCCCGCCCTGCCCGAGTAACGGGTCTGCAGCTCCCGCCCTAAGTAACTTGGTCTGCAGCCTCCCCCGCCCGGAAGTAACTTGACCTGCAGCCACCCCCCCAAGTCTTGGTCTGCAGCCCACCCACCCTGAAGTAACTGGCCTGCACCCCGACCCACCCTGAAGTAATTTTGGTCTGCGCCCCCCGCCCCGCCCCGAAGTAACTGGCCCTGCAGCCCGATCCCCTGAAGTAACTTGGCCTGCAGCCCGCCCCGCCCAGTAACTTGACCTGCAGCCCGATCCCCCCTGAAGTAACTTGGCCTGCAGCCCGACCCGCCCTGAAGTAACTTGGTCTGCAGCCCGACCCGCCCGAAGTAACTTGGTCTGCAGCCCGACCCCCTGAAGTAACTTCTGCAGCCCGACCCCCCTGAAGTAACTTGGTCTGCAGCCTGACCCGCCCTGAAGTAACTTGGTATGCGGGCCCGACCCGCCCTGAAGTAACTTGGTCTGCAGCCCGCCCTGCTCTGAAGTAACTTGGTCTGCACCCCGACCGCCCTGAAGTAACTTGGTCTGCAGCCCGACCTGCCCGAAAAACTTGGTCTGCAGCCCGACCTGCCCTAAAGTAACTTTGTCTGCAGCCCGACCTGCCCTGAAGTAACTTGGTCTGCACCCCGACCTGCCCTGAAGTAACTTGGTCTGCGCCCGCCCCGCCCTGAAGTAACTTGGCCTGCAGCCCGATCCCCAGTAACTTGGTCTGCAGCCCGATCCACCCTGAAGAAACTGGCCTGCAGCCCGATCCCCCTGAAGTAACTTGGTCTGCAGCCCGCCCCGCTCCGAGTAACTTGGTCTGCAGCCCGACCCACCCTGAAGTAACTTGGTCTGCAGCCCGACCCGCCCTGAAGTAACTTGGTCTGCAGCCCGCCCGCCCCGAAGTAACTTGGTCTGCAGCCCGACCCACCCTGAAGTAACTTGGTCTGCAGCCTTCCCGCCCCGAGTAACTGACCTGCAGCCAGACCCGCCCGAAGTAACGTTGCAGCCTTCCCGCCCGAAGTAACTTGACCTGCAGCCAGACCCGCCCCGAAGTAACTTGGTCTGCAGCCCGACCCCCCTGAAGTAACATGGCCTGCAGCCCGACCCGCCCTGAAGTAACTTGGTCTGCAGCCTCCCCCCCAAAGTAACTTGGTCTGCAGCCTTCCCCGCCCCGAAGTAACTTGACCTGCAGCCAGACCCGCCCCGAAGTAACTTGGTCTGCAGCCCGACCCCCCCCTGAAGTAACAGGGCCTGCAGCCCGACCCCCCGAAGTAACTTGGTCTGCAGCCCGACCCCCCAAGTAACTGGTCTGCAGCCCGACCCACCCGGGAAAGTAACTGGTCTGCAGCCCGATCCGCCCTGAAGTAACTTGGTCTGCAGCCCGACCCACCCTGAAGTAACTTGGTCTGCAGCCCGACCCACCCTGAAGTAACTTGGTCTGCAGCCCGACCCCCCCGAAGTAACTTGGTCTGCAGCCCGACCCACCCTGAAGTAACTTGGTCTGCAGCCCGACCCGCCCTGAAGTAACTTGGTCTGCAGCCCGCCCCGCCCTGAAGTAACTTGGTCTGCAGCCCGACCCACCCTGAAGTAACTTGGTCTGCAGCCCGACCCGCCCTGAAGTAACTTGGTCTGCAGCCCGACCCACCCTGAAGTAACTTGGTCTGCAGCCCGACCCACCCTGAAGTAACTTGGTCTGCAGCCCGACCCGCCCTGAAGTAACTTGGTCTGCAGCCCGACCCACCCTGAAGTAACTTGGTCTGCAGCCCGACCCACCCTGAAGTAACTTGGTCTGCAGCCTTCCCCGCCCCGAAGTAACTTGGTCTGCAGCCTTCCCCGCCCCGAAGTAACTTGACCTGCAGCCCGTCCTGTCCTGAAGTAACTTAGTCCACAGCTCGGCCCACAGCAATTTGTCAAATGAACTCATAAATCAACAATGAATAAACAATATTTGAACAAATTTATTGCGACAGCATTTACTGGTGTTGCAAGAAAATAAACATGAGTCCTCACCCTCCTGATTGTATAGATTTCAACAGTATGTTTGTCCTGATATACCTAAAATCGTCCACTTCAGTATGTGAAACTTCCACTTAATATAAGGTCTTTCTAGTTTAATTTTATATATATAAATTTTTATTATATATATATATATATATATATATATATATATACATATATATATATATATATATATATACATGTTTTTTATATATATATATATATATATATATATATATATATATGTATATATATATATATATATATATATATATATATATATAATTTTATATATATATATATATATATATATATATATATATATATACATTGTATATATAATTAAAACCCAACTCATTTAAATTAATAACATGTCAACCAAGTTAACTTACTGAACAATGTAGCCGCCAGTTTAACAAAACCTTTATAGAACCTATCAAATAAGAAACTAAGAGAAACACAACAGTAAAGAAACCCGTCACTCCCACATAACATCCACCTAAAGTAGGCCATTATATTCCTCACACTACATCTCCGAAAACTACAGACAATTAAGGAACATGACAAGTACCAACACTTAGTCACTTACTCTGACGAACCAATTATTCGTACCTTATCATGGACGATGAAGCAATAGCGTTAAACCAGTAAATTCACAATGAGTCATGTTGCAGCTTAATACAAAAATAACTCACAATAGGAAGTTCAAACTACCGAGTGAAAATTACACTAGATAAATTGCTCAAATATTATTTTGAATCCTTGTGTTAATCATGTATATTCATAGCCATTAACCATCATGCACATTGAAAATAATTATATTTTTGATGCCCTGCCACATCTTGGGTTGCAGCCAGCTGGGTGCTAATATCGCCAATAACTTAATCCTACCTGATTGATACATTTTTTTGCCAACGGATGGGACTGGGAAAGGAGATCTTACACAGCCATCCCTATATCCTCTGTACTTTGGCCCTTGATCTGTTAATTAGGCAGCCAGTTTAATGGCCTTCCTAGTTTTCTAGGGTTGGGGACCCCATGCTTTGTCTACACATGGACACAATTGTTGTATACAGCCAGTAATAAATCTGTAGATAAGGCTGTTATCTTTATGGTGATATAAAAACAAATTTTCTGCCAGAAACAAGCTGCATAACCCACTCTATGATAAATGCCAGCCTCCCTGAGCTCCAGGATGTACCAGGAACTGACAACTGGTTGTTGTGGCACATGCAAATTCCACTCCAGATGATCATGTTAGAGCAGGCTTAGTGATATGAAATTGCAATTAATAACATTTATATTTGGCACATTACTTGACATGAAGATTATGTTTACATACACAAAGTTTCAAAGAAATTGAGGAATTAATTTCATGTACTTTTCAGAATTGTAAAAATGACATTTACACACATAGGCATTATGGACCTATTAAGCAAAATAAAACACATTTACTCACATAGGCATTGTGGACCTATTAATTAAGTAAAATGAAGCACATTTACACACATAGCCGTTGATGACCTATTAAGTAAAATGAAACACATTTCCACACAGGCATTGTGGACCTATTAAGTAAAATGAAGCACATTTACACACATAGGTGTTGAGGACCTATTAAGTAAAATGAAGCACATTTAGACATATAGGCATTATGGACCTATTACATAAAATGAAACACATTTACACACATAGGCGTTGTGGACCTATTAAGTAAAATGAAACACATTTACACACAGGCATTGTGGACCTATTAAGTAAAATGAAGCACATTTACACACATAGGTGTTGAGGACCTATTAAGTAAAATGAAACACATTTACACACATAGGCATTGTGGACCTATTAAGTAAAATGAAGCACATTGACACACATAGGCATTGTGGACCTATTAAGTAAAATGAAGCACATTTACACACATAGGCATTGTGGACCTATTAATTAAGTAAAATGAAGCACATTGACACACATAGGCGTTGTGGACCTATTAAGTAAAATGAAGCACATTTACACACATAGGCGTTGAGTACCTATTAAGTAAAATGAAACACATTTTCACACAGGCATTGTGGACCTATTAAGTAAAATGAAGCACATTGACACACATAGGCATTGTGGACCTATTAAGTAAAATGAAGCACATTTACACACATAGGCGTTGAGTACCTATTAAGTAAAATGAAACACATTTAGACATATAGGCATTGTGGACCTATTAATGTAAAATGAAACACATTTATACATATAGGCGTTATGGACCCAAGAGCTAAGTCAGCTTTTCAATGAAATGATTTTAGGATTTAAATACATGTAATTATTGTAGTGTATAAATAGTATTTATGTGAGTATATCTAATAGAAGAATGCATATATTTGCTAAAGTTAACTGTGATTATTAGAGGCCTGATTAGAGCAGGTAATAGTCATGTAGCCTGTCATCGTGGATACAAGTACATTTGGATTTTAGTGAAACAGTTCTAAGTCATGTAAAATGATATGTGGCTCTTTTAATTCGGACTCTCGACTAAGAGAACCCTAGTTCAAATCCTGTGCTGTGGTGTTAAACCTTGGGCATGCTTTATCACTCTACATTGCTCTAGTTCAATCTGCTGTATGATTGAGTACCTGGCTATATACTATTGTGGATATTTGTATGATCAGCCTTCACGCATTAATTGCAGTGTGGCGGGATGCCTCCCAGAGAAGTTGATATGGTGTTTGATTGATCAGGTGTGTAAAGTGTAAAGCACTTTGAGCAGTTCTGAAGACTGGATACTGTGCTATATAAGAACTTAACTTTTAGGCGGTTTCCTGGCCCAACTTTTATTATGCTTAGGTAGCCATTTGCTCAGATAATTAGTCACAGATGCAATCTCCATTCACATACATGGATTTTCTTAGAAAACTAAACTCATTTTTTGTTGACTAAACCATTTAAAAAAAGTTTTACATATCTTTAATCGTTCTTTGTTTTTCGTTTATCTGCTGGTGTTTCAACCTGAGTGTTAAGAATAAGAACAGCTTACAAAATAATTGCAGACATTCAGAGAGACATCACTAAATTATGCAAAATAACAAGTTCTTAGGAAGGTTCATTCTATTTTAGTCGATGGAAGCCATGTCTTTAGCCAATGTTTGAGACTTTGCCATCGGGACGTCGGTTTAGGTGTAAAACAAACCTTAAGAAGTTATCTTTTATTGCTGTTGCCATCAGTATTTTTAACGACACAAAATGAATGTATTTTATGTACAGACTATATATATATATATATATATATATATATATATATATATATATATATATGAATCTTGTGTAATTTTTTACACAATGCCCATCTCAAGGTTAAAGTAATTGCCCTTACAGTGATAAATATAGTTTTCTTATATTATTGTATTTTATTGTATTGTATGCATAATCTAGGCCAATGAAAATACCCATTAAGAAGTTTGCTGTTTCACTTTACTATATTTGCTGTTTTCCACATCGTGTGTGTGTGTGTGTGTGTGTGTGTGTGTGTGTGTGTGTGTGTGTGTGTGTGTGTGTGTGTGTGTGTGTTTCTCTTGCAATCTCTCACTTCATAAACCAAGCACAGCACAGCACAGCGCAGCGCAGGGCAGCACGGCAGCATGGCAGCACGGTAGCACGGCAGCACAGAAGCACAGAAGCACAGAAGCACAGAAGCACAGTACAGAAGCACAGTACAGAAGCACAGTACAGAAGCACAGCAGCACAGCAGCACAGCAGCACAGCAGCACAGCAGCACAGCAGCACAACAGCACGGCACAGTATAGCACGGCAGCACAACAGCACAGCAGCACAGCACAGCAGCACAACAGCACAGCACAGCAGCACAGCAGCACAGCAGCACAACAGCACAACAGCACAACAGCACAACAGCACAACAGCACAACAGCACAACAGCACAACAGCACAGCACAGTACCGCAGCACAACCCAACAGCGAAGCACAGCAGCACAATGCACAATTTTGAACATTTGTCGTTTCATTCGACAGTTGAAGAATGGAGTGTCCTGTCTGCTTAGACGTTTACAAGCAGCCAGTGCTACTGCCAGAATGTGGCCACACCATCTGCCAGGCTTGTGCAGAAGGTTTGATGTCATACTCACGTTTCCTACGGTGTCCAGAATGTCGCTTTGAGTACAGTCTCCCCCAGGGCGTTGAGAGCTTACCGCACAATGTTGCACTTCAGGTTAGTTTGAAGATATTTTTAAATTGCACTGAATAATAATAATAACTAGATCTGTCGTCTTCACCCTCCTCCTTTTTGGCCATGTTATTTCACTGTCGTCTTCTTTCTACATTCAGCAAGAAATAGAACAAATGTATGGTACAGCACGGGCTTAAAATCGTTATAGTTCTTGATCTAATGAAGATATTGTAATAAAATACACAGTTACGTGATCCTCAAGGCTGTAACATTGATTCGAATGATCATCCCATCAGTCGACAGTACACAGTACCATCTGACCATTGGTCAATCTCCATGGTCATGCTCAATATAAGACCGAAATAATACAAATAGAAATAATAAAAATTATAATAATATAAGTTAGTGCCACTAGGTTATTGCACACAGAATTTGATGCTGGCTGAGAGATTCCCTTGGCGTATGCCTTTGCACTAACGGCATGTGCATCATATGCTCTCTTTCCTGCAGCATGTGCCCAAAATGCACATACAAAAATAGTGTAATACACGTATTGTCCACTAGAGTGATACATGTAAACAATAATATTATTGCCCTTATATTTCCAGCGAGTGATTGACGAACACTCTCGCAGTTCCATTTTTGCGAACTTGCGTTGTGAGCAGCATCCCAATGATGCTGCATCTCTCTACTGCAAGACATGTGAGAAGTATATCTGCGTGAATTGTTTGTTCTCAACAATGGATCACAAAGACCATGACGTTGACACTTGTGATAACACCTTCACACAGGAAAAGGTACGCTATACGGTGTGCCCAGCCTCGTCATGACCAATCAACGTGCTGCTATTTGTAAATCAGAATACATTTTAATAGACCGTGGTATTGTCTTATATACGTACACACATATACACGTATGTAAATATATATATATATATATTTATATATTATATTATATATATATATATATATATATATATATATATATATATATATATATATATATATATTTAATTATAATGAAATTAACAAAACCAATAATAGCTTCAAATTTTAAGTAAAATGTAAGTTTATATTTAGCACAGTTTCCAGTTAGTGCTCAAAGCACTTACAGTAGTCTATTCAAATTTATTAGCTTAGTTCCATTCAAGTACATTTTATATATTAGGTTATAATTGGGATGATAAATTATTGGATGTTGTAAACCTATTACCCTAATCAACAAGTATTTAAATATATTTACAGCTGTATGTGAAAAAGTATTTTATTTATTTTTTATAAAATAAATTAGATGGCACTAGATTGACTTTTTGTATTCCATTAATTTTTATTATTCATTTTGTATTAAATTGTCAGTTTTACAGTATAAATAACAAAATAATAATAACAGGATAATTATCTATTTAAAATAAATGTAAACAATACAAAATAAATATATTTATGTCAGAAAGATGAAATAAAAAAGGCATGACCAAACTTATATCCGTTAACTAACTAGAACATCCCTTAACTAACAAATACAGCCAGTTTGAACTGAAGCTGTTAATTATCATTGACATTAGACATTTTGTTGTAGCGTTTGTTGGGTGATCTAAAAACACGATCAGAGGAGACAAGAGATAAAGAGATGGAATACATTTCTGAGTTGGAACAGGCGGAGCGCTCCCTGGCGGTAGGTATCAACATTAATTGTAATTAAATTCCATATTCATCACACCATTCCCATATTAATATAAATGAAAGAAAGAAGTAGTCTTTGCATTTCTTATATATGTTTTATTGCCATTGCATGAACGGTTCAATATAAATACTAAAACTATTATAATGTAGTTAATTATTCATATAACGGAAATGCAAAAAATGCTAGGAATATTATTATGATTTATTTTGTATACACTTAAGATTTTTTTTTTCAACAGTCCAAAAACGGACAATGCAGAAAAGTTTGAATTGTCATGCTTGAAATCATGCAATCACGATGTACTCATGTACATTTCAGTGTAAACCTCACTACTCTCGGGAGCATATTTTAATAAGCATCTCCAGATGACTTCTCTAATGAAACCGTTTGGCCTTGGCTTTGGCTGACGTTTAACATAAATAGTTAGGATAATATTTTTTGTTCTTTACGCATTTTTATATTTACAGATTAACAACAAGCTCATCATATTAGAACGTGCATGATCAGTTGTCTCTTAATTGATGGTTATCGTGATGGGATGGCCCCTTACTTGTTAACATGTCTACACAGGCAGTGCATGCAGAAAGGTTGACCATGATAGAGAAATGTGAAAAGGGCATGGTCCTCGTCGTCAAGGCAATGTCTGCAAAATTAAAAGCCACACTCAACAATGGCAGCATGGCACATGACCGTCAACGACTGCAGATGGCGCTCTCATCGGCAAAGGAGCGACTCGTCGACATGGAGAGGGTTCTATCAGATGGCGAAAGTGTTTTCAACATTGATGTAAGTACATCTTAAACAACAATAACATTCATTTTGGGCATGTTTATGGTTAGTTGTAATTTAGAGATATAGAAACGAAAACAGGCACAGAGTCTTATGTCTTATGAACACAGACGAGCTGCACAAGCTAACAGACGACAATGTGAAAGAAAGCCTTGGCAAAATGGCAACATGCTACCATGATATGTAGTCCTCTTATCTTTGCAAAGGGCACGCATTATGAGTAATTTATGTCCAACTTATCCAGTGGGTGGCTGTGTGTGATTTCACAGGGTTGTGGACCATGACATATTGGTCAGTTGTGTGCCGTTCGAGGCGTAGAAAGCTCAACAAAGTCTACTGTACTGTGCCATAAAGCAGCTTGCTTACGTGTGTTATGATTTTTTCAGACCCTCAAGCAAGTAAAACAGTAAGTAACAACACTTTTATTCTGTTATGCGATATACATTACCCAGTGTTGTATGCACGCAATGGTCACGCCAAATATAGTGTCTTCATCCCTGCATGTGTGAATGGTTACATATTATCTAGGCTCAGAATGTAACAATCAATGTGTGCATATAGAATACGCTGTAGTAATCCACAAACACCAGTTTAATCAAACAGTTCTCCAGTGCAGAATGCCCAGTACACAAGGAAGCCATTTATATATTGTGAGCCATCATTTCTTGATCTAAATGTAACCTGCCTTTCTGATATATTGGCAAATGTAAGTTTTTATTTTAAACATACGTTGTCATCAATTACACAAGCTGTAGATCATTTGTTTTATACATTTTGTCATCCTCTGTGATAATGTAACTTTCCTACGTATTATACTAGTCGAGCTACCCATGATGCTTGAGGAAAAGGCAGACACAGTGCTGACACATTTGTAAATTGCATTTCATTGTTGCAATGTCTCCGATAAATAGGTTATGTGCTCACGTGCTCACGTGCAACACGCAACAAAATGCAAATGTGTGGTTTACATTATTCCATGGTTCCGTTTTCATAAAATGTTTAAACGTCCCGTGACATAATTGTTGATGGTAAACTCTATCCCTACGTCTATGTTTCTTACAAAGAGAAATCAGGGTTTTTGCAATATTTTTATAACCATTAAATGTCATGTATATTTATGTTTAATGATCTCTTAGCTTTCTGTTTTGCGTTGAATCAAATCTGGCAAAACGTCTGTAAATTATACTGGCATTTGTTATCTTAGGAAGCTCAACTCGTTGCCTCAGTACAGTGACACAGAAAGGCCAGATCAGGAATCGTTCGTGAAAGGGTCCTCCTTTGACACCGGCCTTGAGTTGTGGTTCCGAGAACAACAGCAGTCTCTCTCTCACCAGACAGGTTTGTGTCTAAATATGCTCACTTGTTCATATATTTGTACAACACTTTTATTCAGTTTTGGTAAAATTGTTCGACGAACTGTTAAATTATTTTTAATTGTGTTGTTTTTAATTCAGAACTACTGGACAAAGTAAGCGAGGATCATTCAGTCCTGCTGTTTTACGGCTGGTGTAAGCTATACTGCTTCACCGACTCACAGTGGAACGAGCGTTGTACCGGCACCATCAGGATATTCTACAATGTCTTGTTTCATAGCACAAGCATTGTGATGTGGAGTGACCAAGTGCACAAGGTATGTCTAGTCTCATTCTTCTTCCTAGTGTCAAGGGGAGGGTCAAGTTACCATGGTCTGTTCCAGAGATGGTGCACATAAGACAACTAATTGGTTTGCGGCTTGTCAAAACCTGCACTGATGCTGGCACATCATCATTTTGTTACTGTCAGTTCACGACAACACACGATTGGGAGATGCTGTTAAACGTTGTTCACAATTGGTTTTATTTGATTGAGGCACATTAAAATCTTTAAGACTAGTATCCACCATACATGTTAATTACCAGCGTATGGTTTACCCGCTCCGATACACTGCTACGTATTACCTCTAGTTCTCTACATGGAATATTACTTAGTGTATCAACCACAGTGGTTGAAAAAATTGTTATCTTATCTAAGCAAATCTACTGAAATTATTTGATTCTGAACACACCAATAGACATTTCAGCAGTCTTAAAGCGACTTCCTGGTTTTTAGCCAATTTGAATTTGTCTTTGACATGCAAATGTGCTATTAACGTAAGTGGTTGCCATGTTGCAGGTGTGTGCCAACCACCTAGTGCAGTCGGGAGATACCATCACCTACAAAGACGAGGAGAAGAAGACTTTGTTGTGGACGGCGCTAGACTTCGCCGACGACAACGGTCCAAATATGGATAACGTCTGCTGTAGCTTCAAGACCGCGGAGACGGCAGCCCAGTTTAAGGACATGTATGAAGAATCGAAGGGTCTGTCTGGCAAAGCATTCAACCAAGAGAAAGAGAAGCAGCCAGGTGCAGCCATCAACATGAGTGCATGGGGGGGGGCTGGGGATGTCACTTCTCAGTTCGGTGCCGTCGCATTCAGGTCGACGCCAGTGAAAAGTAACGAGGAGACAGCATCATTCCAAACTCCGGTGGCATTCTCATTCGGTACTTCAGTTGTGGCCAGGAGCCAAAGTAATGGTCAGACACAGGCAGTGACCACAGACAAACCATCACCAGCTGTGATGTTGTTTGGGAACAAAGACGCATACACCAAACAGACGCCTGCAAAATCGGACCAAACTCTTGTGGGGTCAAATGTCACACACACGGTTGTTGTAACCACGATGACTCCAGTTACGGCCTCTGTGAAGGGCACCAACCCAAGCCCACTGGGTGCGTTATTTTCCTCTAAGAAGGATAAAGCTGCCGGCACTGCCAGTGACACGGGGCCAGTGAAGCCATTCAGTACCTTTGGCTGTACTGCGACATCAGCTGCACCAACGTTTGGTGGCAACACAACTGGGAGCACGTCAGCAATATCTGGTGGTATCAGTTCTGCCCCAGTATACGGCAGTATAGTCAGCACTACTGCAATCACGGGCGCCTCTTCAATATTTTGCGGTACCATTCCTGCACCAGTATTTGGCAGTAGGCCTACTGTCAACTCTACTAAAACGACCAACACCCCAACAATATCTGGTGGTATCACTTCTGACCCAGTATTTGGCATTATAGTCAGCACTACTGAAACGACCAGTGCTGAAAACAAACCGATGACGGACGACAGCGCTGATCCTGGCATACCATGTGGGAACGTAGCAACTATGTTCGGCTTGAAGAAAGGCGAATGGCAGTGCGACGTGTGCTTGGTGAAGAATGTTGCGACCGCCGTTCAATGTGTCGCTTGCACCACCCCGGTGAATAACAACCCGAGAAGTACACAGTGTGCTGCTTATGAGACGCCAAAGCCTGGGTTGAGGCAGGACACTATGGTGTCTTCATCCATATCGTCCAGCAACCCACTGACCATCAGCTCCACCGGCGGCTTCAATTTCAGCTTCGGCGCCGGGGACGCATCAAAAAAGGTGACGCCCTCTACTGGTTTTAACTTCAATCGATTTGTGACGTCGTCGACAGGAACATTTACCTTCGGTGCGACAGATGTCAAGTCAAGTGGCGTGCCGTCTATGTCCGGTACACCAAGCGTGCCGACTAGTGATTCGACTGCAAATACTCCTTCCGGGTTTACATTTACTGCGACTCTGAGCACTCCAGGGAATCAGTCACTGGACCTGTCGAAATCACCGCTACAGTTAATATTTGGCAGTACAGTCAGCACTACTGCAAGCACAGGTGCCCAGTCCATATTTGGAGGGATGACTGCTTCATCAAATATTGGCAGTACAGTCAGCACTACTGCAAGCACAGGCGCCCCGTCAGTATTTGGAGGGATGACTGCTTCGTCAAATATTGGCAGTACAGTCAGCACTACTGCAAGCACAGGTGCCCCGTCAGTATTTGGAGGGATGACTGCTTCATCAAATATTGGCAGTACAGTCAGCACTACTGCAAGCACAGGTGCCCCGTCAGTATTTGGAGGGATGACTGCTTCATCAAATATTGGCAGTACAGTCAGCACTACTGCAAGCATAGGTGCCCCGTCAGTATTTGGAGGGATGACTGCTTCGTCAAATATTGGCAGTACAGTCAGCACTTCTGCAAGCACAGGCGCCCCGTCAGTATTTGGAGGGATGACTGCTTCGTCAAATATTGGCAGTACAGTCAGCACTACTGCAAGCACAGGTGCCCCGTCAGTATTTGGAGGGATGATTGCTTCATCAAATATTGGCAGTACAGTCAGCACTACTGCAAGCACAGGTGCCCCGTCCATATTTGGAGAGATGACTGCTTCGTCAAATATTGGCAGTACAGTCAGCACTACTGCAAGCACAGGTGCCCCGTCCATATTTGGAGGGATGACTGCTTCGTCAAATATTGGCAGTACAGTCAGCACTACTGCAAGCACAGGTGCCCCGTCCATATTTGGAGAGATGACTGCTTCGTCAAATATTGGCAGTACAGTCAGCACTACTGCAAGCACAGGTGCCCCGTCCATATTTGGAGGGATGACTGCTTCGTCAAATATTGGCAGTACAGTCAGCACTACTGCAAGCACAGGCGCCCCGTCAGTATTTGGAGGGATGGTTGCTTCATCAAATATTGACAGTACAGTCAGCACTACTGCAAGCACAGGTGCACCGTCAATATTTGGAGGGATGACTGCTTCGTCAAATATTGACAGTACAGTCAGCACTACTGCAAGCACAGGTGCCCCGTCAATATTTGGAGGGACGACTGCTTCGTCAAATATTGGCAGTACAGTCAGCACTTCTGCAGGCACAGGTACCCCGTCAATATTTGGAGGGATGACTGCTTCGTCAAATATTGGCAGTACAGTCAGCACTACTGCAAGCACAGGTGCCCCGTCAATATTTGGAGGGACGACTGCTTCGTCAAATATTGGCAGTACAGTCAGCACTTCTGCAGGCACAGGTACCCCGTCAATATTTGGAGGGATGACTGCTTCGTCAAATATTGGCAGTACAGTCAGCACTACTGCAAGCACAGGCGCCCCGTCAATATTTGGAGGGATGATTGCTTCGTCAAATATTGGCAATACAGTCAGCACTACTGCAAGCACAGGTGCCCCGTTAGTATTTGGAGGGATGACTGCTTCGTCAATTATTGGCAGTACAGTCAGCACTACTGCAAGCATAGGTGCCCCGTCAGTATTTGGAAGGATGATTGCTTCGTCAAATATTGGCAGTACAGTCAGCACTACTGCAAGCACAGGTGCCCCGTCAATATTTGGAGGGACGACTGCTTCATCAAATATTGTCAGTACAGTCAGCACTACTGCAACCACAGGTGCCCCGTCAATATTTGGAGGGATGACTGCTTCGTCAAATATTGGCAGTACAGTCAGCACTACTGCAAGCACAGATGCCCCGTCAATATTTGGAGGGATGACTGCTTCGTCAAATATTGGCAGTACTGTCAGCACTACTGCAAGCACAGGTGCCCCGTCAATATTTGGAGGGATGATTGCTTCGTCAAATATTGGCAGTACAGTCAGCACTACTGTAAGCACAGGCGCCCCGTCAATATTTGGAGGGATGATTGCTTCGTCAAATATTGGCAGTACTGTCAGCACTACTGCAAGCACAGGTGCCCCGTCACTATTTGGAGAGATGACTGCTTCGTCAAATATTGGCAGTACAGTCAGCACTACTGCAAGCACAGGTGCCCCGTCAATATTTGGAGGGATGACTGCTTCGTCAAATATTGGCAGTACTGTCAGCACTACTGCAAGCACAGGTGCCCCGTCAATATTTGGAGGGACGACTGCTTCGTCAAATATTGGCAGTACAGTCAGCACTACTGCAAGCACAGGTGCCCCGTCAATATTTGGAGGGATGACTGCTTCGTCAAATATTGGCAGTACTGTCAGCACTACTGCAAGCACAGGTGCCCCGTCAATATTTGGAGGGACGACTGCTTCGTCAAATATTGGCAGTACAGTCAGCACTTCTGCAAGCACAGGCGCCCCGTCAGTATTTGGAGGGATGACTGCTTCGTCAAATATTGGCAGTACAGTCAGCACTTCTGCAAGCACAGGTGCCCCGTCAATATTTGGAGGGATGACTGCTTCGTCAAATATTGGCAGTACAGTCAGCACTTCTGCAAGCACAGGCGCCCCGTCAGTATTTGGAGGGATGACTGCTTCGTCAAATATTGGCAGTACAGTCAGCACTTCTGCAAGCACAGGTGCCCCGTCAGTATTTGGAGGGATGACTGCTTCGTCAAATATTGGCAGTACAGTCAGCACTACTGCAAGCACAGGTGCCCCGTCAATATTTGGAGGGATGATTGCTTCGTCAAATATTGGCAGTACAGTCAGCACTACTGCAAGCACAGGTGCCCCGTCAATATTTGGAGGGATGACTGCTTCGTCAAATATTGGCAGTACAGTCAGCACTACTGCAAGCACAGGTGCCCCGTCAATATTTGGAGGGATGACTGCTTCGTCAAATATTGGCAGTACTGTCAGCACTACTGCAAGCACAGGTGCCCCGTCAATATTTGGAGGGACGACTGCTTCGTCAAATATTGGCAGTACAGTCAGCACTTCTGCAAGCACAGGCGCCCCGTCAGTATTTGGAGGGATGACTGCTTCGTCAAATATTGGCAGTACAGTCAGCACTTCTGCAAGCACAGGTGCCCCGTCAATATTTGGAGGGATGACTGCTTCGTCAAATATTGGCAGTACAGTCAGCACTTCTGCAAGCACAGGCGCCCCGTCAGTATTTGGAGGGATGACTGCTTCGTCAAATATTGGCAGTACAGTCAGCACTTCTGCAAGCACAGGTGCCCCGTCAGTATTTGGAGGGATGACTGCTTCGTCAAATATTGACAGTACAGTCAGCACTACTGCAAGCACAGGTGCCCCGTCAATATTTGGAGGGATGATTGCTTCGTCAAATATTGGCAGTACAGTCAGCACTACTGCAAGCACAGGTGCCCCGTCAATATTTGGAGGGATGACTGCTTCGTCAAATATTGGCAGTACAGTCAGCACTACTGCAAGCACAGGTGCCACGTCAATATTTGGAGGGATGACTGCTTCGTCAAATATTGGCAGTACAGTCAGCACTTCTGCAAGCACAGGTGCCCCGTCAGTATTTGGAGGGATGACTGCTTCGTCAAATATTGGCAGTACAGTCAGCAATTCTGCAAGCACAGGTGCCCCGTTAGTATTTGGAGGGATGACTGCTTCGTCAAATATTGGCAGTACAGTCAGCACTTCTGCAAGCACAGGTGCCCCGTCAGTATTTGGAGGGATGACTGCTTCGTCAATATGTGTTGGGCCAAACGTCACACAGGCTGTTGTTTCATTTACTGCAGCAACTCTGAGGATCCCCCGCAAGGAGGGGAATAACGTATACTTTGAGCCGGTCGTACATCTTCCCGACGACTACGAGGTGAAGACGGGCGAAGAGGACGAGGAAGTTCTCTACGTGCACCAAGCTAAACTCTACCGGTTCAACGACGGCGAGTGGAAGGACCGCGGCCTCGGTGACGTGAAGTTGTTGCGCCATAGCACCACACGGCGCACTCGGGTCCTGATGCGTCGCGCGCAGGGGCTCAAGATCTGTCTCAATCATCAGGTGGCGCCGGAGCTCGAGTTGAAGCCGATGGCTGGCGCCGACGGCTGCGCCTGGGTGTGGCACGCTCACGACATCGCCGACGGCTCGAGCAAGCACGAACTGTTCGCCATCCGGTTCAAGGCGGCGAATGACGCGCAGGAGTTCAAGTCGGTGTTAGATAGCGCAAAGGAAGGTAGACAGAAAGTAAGTGAGGCGGCGCCACCATCTTCCATCGTGACGTCACAGCCGACTGAGGACGCAGGTAGGTGTAGTTACAATATAGGTACTGGTATACATGGTATTAAATGTACTGTTCCATGAATCCACTGAATTGGGTCACTTGAATATTGGTATGCGGGAATAAATGAAGCCGAGGCTTGAGTTTCATGGGTAGAAATACAAACATGTCCAATCCATAATTGCCAGTTACAGAAGAAATGCTTGAATCTGAGCAGTGCAGCAAAGCAAACTGCTTTAGTTTAGGCAGATAACTATTGATGCATTTTGTTTAGAAAGTGATGATTTTAGGTGAACACGGCTCGAAGACTTTTTCAGTGGATAGAAATGTTAGTCTGATATTAACAGTCATGAACATAATTTTTAATTTGTATCCCAATGTGTGTATATATATATATATATATATATATATATATATATATATATATATATATATATATATATATATAAATATATAAATATATATATAATATATATATATATATATATATATATATACTTTTTACCTAGTCATGACGAACGTTTTTGTTTTGTTATACTAGTACAATGCTTGCCTGCCTATGTAGACGATGCACACATACGTATACACATTCATAATTATATCGAAATGAGTCTTCGTACAACCTACTATAGGCGACCCCCTGTCTTGAACGACGTCTTGCTGGGCTGATGGGGCGGTCAACCAAAATACTATTGTCATACAAAATCTTAGATTTGAAATTTGTAAAGATTTAACAATTTTCATTTAACCTTCATGTGTGTTTAATCATGTCACACTTCAATTATGTAAACATTACAATGGGACGCACTCACACGTCAAGTACGCAGACATTAAAATGTGATGCACTCACACTTGAAGTACGCAGATATTAAAATGTGATGCACGCACACTTGAAGTACGCAGACATTAAAATGTGACGCGCACACACTTGTAGTACGCAGATATTAAAATGTGATGCATTCACATTTGAAGTACGCAGACATTAAAATGTGACGCATTCACACTTGAAGTACGTAGATATTAAACTGTGACACTTGAAGTACACAGACATCAGTATGTGACGCACTCACACTTGAACTGCAAGTGAGATAGTGATTGATTGTATTTGATTTGGGCATGATCTCAACAAAAATCTTAGGTTAACATTTTTAGACACCTGTAAGGCCCAAAAGCCAAGATGGCCTGATGGAAAATACAGAAAATGGCATATCTCTGGAACTACTTGACCGAGTAGATGATGTTAGACTCTATTGTAGGGTATTCAAACATGCCTGATAATCTGGAATCTGTTTCAGGTCGACAGTAGGTCAAGGTCATGCTGGAAGGTCAAAACAAAGATCAACATTTGAAGAACATTCAATACAAATTTTACAGGTTAGATTCTTTATACATACGTATACAACACATCTATCATGGAACATGCCATGTTTAACACTTAGTGAGTTAAATCAGTGGTTATACAATCTTCTTATAGTGTCATCCTTGTTCATCCTTCTGCGAAAGTCATACATCATCTTCATCCGCTATCATCCTGTAGTCAGGAAGATTGTTGCAATCAGAATTGTGACATTTGCAGAGAGCAGTGCAGGGGAGGTTGTTCTTCTTGCATGAGCAGTGACCATTGCAAGACGTCTTGCAACCACATTTGATCAGTTCCAAGACGGCAACTGGTGCTGGATTGTAGAGACACCGGACTGGGACATACTCCTCCCCGGCAAGCATCCATCCATTTTCCTCTAGGGGCAGTAGGCATGGTGAGGTGTTGTATAGCGTTTGTCCCCCATAGCCACAATGTTTGTGCATGAGATATGGGACATCAGTGTTGCTCTGGTCAAAGGAAGCTTCTCGCCCTCTAGATTCCTGGACCTGAACAGTTTTCAACGCTAAGTTGGTATGGTAGTTGCAACCCAGAGCTGTATTCTGATCAAACAAACTTATCGATGGGTCGCATTTCTTCGGTCAGCTCAACGTCCACCAGCTCATCGCTTGTGAGCACCCCTTCGCCAAGGAGTTGGAAGGCAGAGACGATGGTGTCATCATTTGGCAAGGATGAGTACGAGGTGATCATGGTGATGGATCGATGTGTCACCTGTTCCAGTGAGGAAATTGAGCTTGGTGAATGCACCAAGCCGTCCATGAGCCATAAGGTCCATGAGCAAGTGTCAGCCGACTATATACGTCTATGCCTCTCAGAAAGGAGTTACCAATGGCATCAATTACATGCAAAGGAATTATGGTGTCTGCCTCCTCATGATTGCGAGGTAACACCGACTCAGCAAAGGAGGGGGGTTGATTGATCTGAACTGTGGTACCTTTCACGACCACCACCTTTTCCTTCGATCCTTTGTATTCCTCCAGTACGATATTACCAAGAATGTTGGAGAGGAGCACCTTTATCTTTGAGGCAGTGAGCAGCTCTTTGAGGGTAATCTTAGCAATGTCCACCTCGTCATGGATTCAAAGTCCACCTCCTTTCCTTGTGCTCGCTTGGCCCTCATCTTATGTTTCAGTGATTGAGCGATGTCACAGCAGTCAAATATGATGCGATCGTCATCGTCTGGTTTCACCATCCTTGTAATTCGCTTGACATCCTTGAAATTGATTATCTGTTTCATGCCTGGACGTTTTCATACATTGAACTACAGCCATATTGTCAATGATGATAACATGGTCATGAGGTTGAAATAAGTCATCACTGAGAATGTTTAGGAGGCCATCGTGAGTATCATATTGTGCTGGTGCCTGTACTGATGTTTGTCTACGTGGTGCCTGGCTGATTGCCTCGGTTGGTGTCTGTGTCTCTCAGTCCGAAGGGATTTGCCTCCTCAACAGCATGTATGGTGGATGTTTTGTCTGAGGGAATGAGGAGTGATCCATCTCAGCTGCCCGAAGAAGTGCGGCCCATCGATAAGTTTGTTTGATCAGTATACAGCTCCGGGGGTGCAACTACCATACCAACTTTGCGTTGGGAACTGTTCAGGTCCAGGAGTCTGGAGGGCGAGAAGCTTCCTCCGACCAGACCAACACTGATGCCCCATATCTTATGCACCAACATTGTGGCCATGAGGGATAAACGCTGTACAACATCTCACCCATGCCTACTGCCATTTGAGGGAAATGGATGGATGCTTGCCGGGGAAGAGTATGTCCCAGTCCGGTGTCTCTACAAATCAGAACCAGTTGCCGTCTTGGAACTGATCAAATGTGGTTGCAAGAATCTTGCAAGGGTCACTGCTCATGCAAGAAGAACAACCTCCCCTGCACTGCTCTCTGCAAATGCCACAACTCTGATTGCAGCAACCTTCCTGACTACAGAATGATAGCAGCTGAAGATGAAGATGATGTACGACTGTTGCGGGAGGTGAACAAGGATGACACTATCAGAAGATTGTGTACCACTGATTTAACAAATTAAGTGTTCAACACGGCACGTTCCATGATAGATATGTTGTATATTTATTTTTAAAGAATCTAACCTGTACCATTTTTACTTTCGCCCAAACTTAATCTTATTGAATGTGTTGGCTGTGTGTCTCCATGTAGGTGTTTAAGGACAAAATGAAATAGGTTGTTTGACATGCAGTGCAAATCATTATTGGAAATTACCTCTATTTGCTTATTTGTATTCTGATTTTGACATTGAACCTGAACTTCTGTACATACATACATGTGCCTTCTTGGTGTTTGTACGTTTGTATTCTAGTATTAAACTATTATGCTGTAATAAAAAAATTTAACATGACCTAATTGTTATAATTTGATTTTATTGAATGTTCATCGTATGTTGACCTTTGTTTTGACCTTACTGCATGACTTTCGACTTGAAACCAATCTACAATTACCTTTACCTTGACCTTATTGCATGACCTTGATCTACTATCGACCTGAAACATATTGCAGATTATTAGGCATGTTTGAAAACCCTACAATAGAATCTAACATCATTTTCTGTATTTTCCATGAGTGACGGCGGCCATCTTGGATTTGGGCCTTACAGATGTCTAAATATGTGTAGCCTAAGATTTGTGTTTAGCTCATACACAAATAAAGTTAAATCAATCACTATCTCACTTTGGGCATCCGATTCCTACGGAAAGTACATCCCAGTCTACAGCATGGCTTGCTAGGTTGAAGCAATTAATACAAATGCAACAAAATGAAACTTTGTATTGTTTGTTTAAAAGCACGACAAATTACATGTATTATTACATTTACACTCGCATTTGTTAATGTATGTTTACGCCTTTATGGTTGCAATGTTCAGTTACTGTTATTTCGATTTGCAATTGGTGATTTCTGAGTTTCGAGATAGAATAAAACTTGATGTTGAATTAGAATTGGTGTTTTGATGTGGAATTAAAACTGTTGAATTGTACGTGGAACTGATGTATTTACTTGGCCCCAAGTGTCCTCATAGGTTGTAATAATGATCGCGGTTGAATATTTCAACAGCTGCAGACGTCATCGTTGTGTCCGAAAAGCGCCCCACACACGAGCAGGTGGAGAGGGCGAGGGCATGGCAACTTCCCGATACATTTTACCTGTATGAAGACGCCCCTCCATGTCCCGGCTGTCCAGGCTGTGACCCTGACGACCTGCTTGAGAATGCGGAGAAATCTACTTCATTTCCAAGGTTCTTCGGTTTCGGGTTACCACAATCCTCGGAAGGATCCGCAGAAGGCGGCATGGCGGGACCAGAGGAGGGCGGGAAGAGTCCGCTTTACGAACTTCTCTTTGGGAGTTCTAAACTGGGACAAGTCATTCCATCGGCAGCGTCATCCAGCCAGGGACCCAAAACCTCGGCGATAGCCCCAGACAAAGCAGGTTTGTTTGTTTTTGCATGCATCTGTATATGTTGGGATGGACAAATCAATGTAGTCTTAAGTGGTAATTTGTAATCTTCGTAAGTTGTGGGATCCATGAAATACATTTAAATGATATTTCTATTATTTATTTAGTTATTTATTTATAATATTATTATTATTTTTTATTATTATTATTATTAATTAAGTAATTAATTTATATATTTATTTATCTAATTTACTCTACTCTTTTATATGATATCAATATATATAGTATGTTGAGTGTTTATGTTTATATTAACTTCCTTTGTGCATTTTCACGTATCGTACAGCAGCATCGAATATTATTGTATAAATATGGTCCTATCAATCAATCGACATTTATATAACTCCCAGAGAACCGTTATATTAATATTCTTATGTTCTGTTTATCATGAAAATAGTGTCCCCTGTGATATGTTAGTTGATTTGGCGTTTCGAAAAATAGTTAATATGCGGATTCTGTATAATGACATATTTGATGAGCTCATTGAAGAGTGCTCTGATCATTCTACCAACCACCTCAAACTAATTATTATCGTGAACTTGTCATTTGTGAACTGTGTATATTTCAACAGGTGGAATTGTGTTTGATGGTGGAAACAAGTAAAAGTAATTAATTTAGACGGCTTCATAATTCAAAACATTATCCTGCACTTAAATCAATGTATATATATATATATATATATATATATATATATATATATATATATATGTACATGTATAGAGTGTACAATATAATTATTTATTTTATAACATTATTTTGTAATACATACACATAAAGATGTATATATATATATATATATATATATATATATATATATAAAATTATAAATAATAATAAACAACGAGTTAGATAAGTCAAATATGATATCAATGTTACGTAACACAGGATTATTTATGAATATGTGCACAAACAGTTATTTTTTATTAATCACTTGTAGCTGACGAAGTGATCACTAATGAAGACACAGATGATGATGATGATGATTATGACAGCGCAACTAGCTTGATAGAAGTGGTATGTCATCATGTGTCTGTTTGCAAGTAATTGCTGACCGAATGGATGTTAATTTAATTGAACATTTATTGATTATATATAAATTATTATATATAATTATGTTATTTATTGAATAATTTATTAGTTAATTATTTTATTTAACTATATAATGTTTTCTCCTTATTTTGTCCAGCCCGTTCCCTCCGCTGTTCCAAAGCTGCCGTCTTTAACCCTTTCCCACCCACCTTCGTCGCTGGTTGTCCTCGTTCTGTTTCTCAGTTTCCAATCTCTAGTGCCACGCTTCCTTCGGTGTTGTGTTGGCGACATCCTAAGGACATGATCAAAAAGGTCTTAATCATTGTTGTACTGTTATCCTGGTGTTCTTGATGTGTTTACACTTGCGGACTTCTTTGTTGCTGATAAAACTGTTCCATCTGTTCCGCGTAGTTACTGTTCTCTTCCTTTTGCCACCCACCTCTATGCCACCATTACATGAATTCTTGTCCTAGTACTTACTGCAATCGCCCATAATGCCACCATTACACGAACTCTTGATTGGGTACTTATTGCCACCCACCACAATGCCACCATTACATGAACCTTTGCTTGGGTACTTATTGCCACCCATCACAATTCCACCATTACATGAACCCTTGCTTTGCTACAGGCCATGCAGCAAGCCCAGAAGAACCAGTTGTACGACGATGTCTGAGATAGTTCCAACCAGCCATGGCTAGACTCATCAGATGGCACCACGGAATTGTAACTGCGCCGAACTCTACCAGTGTTCAGTGTTTTGTTTGTGACTTGAGTTTGGGCGATCCAAACGACAAGAACTGACGGCCATATTCAACCGATGGGACAAGGACACACGGATGTGAAGACACTACCCACCACAGTGCACTACAGCGTATGCACGGATCAGACATTCACAGCAGTATCAGCATGCATTAATATGTGTATCACTCGCCATATGGCACCACTATCTAGCCCACTATTTGCCTTTCACACGTCTTAATTTCTACTCATTTAATTTAATTGAACAATTTAGGAAGTTAATTTACGGGACTGATGTGGGCGATTAATCGGATTGAACAATTTGTGAGTTAAATATGATTTACTTAATCAAATTTTAAAAGTGGTTTGCCCTGCGCCAGGTTCACAGTGAGGCTCGTCTCCGTACCAACCCTCAGTTGATTTCAGCTTCCCTCTTATTGTCTGCGTTCTCTTTCTCGTGTCTTTTCCTTCTTGCATCTCTTTCTGGGATTTGCCTTAGTCACTGCAACTCATCCATGATCAATGCTTACATCTGCAATTTGAGCAACTTGTTCCACAGTTTCCAACCCACCAGCATTTCCGCTGGACTCGCACCTGGTACTGTGTGTGGTGCGGTCCGGTACTAGAACAGGACATTCGTGGATGCTGGTTCAAAGTCGACCACAACCGAGAAGGTTTCATCTTAGACACTGTCGTCCGATTCGATCTCACTTTCCCCTACTGGTAACCTACTCAGTCGTTCTGCTCAGTTTTGCCATCCTGCGATGTATTTAATCTTGAAATGGTATTGTTATAAGTTTAACAACCATAGCTTTAATGTCGCTTTATGTGGCTTGGCCTATCCTCCGAACACTTGTATCGTGAACTTGTGATCAGTGTGCGCTGCAGCCTCTCTTATGATATTTCTCACACGCCCAGTGATTCCATTTCAAACTGTGAATATCTGGTTTCTGGATCCCGACGCTTCCTGTTGGCATAGTACTCTAGCTTCTACTGACCATCGGCTTGCCTTTGTTGAAATACAGTTCTCAGACCAACAGGCAAAGCATAAATTACGTTGAACGTATTTGCCGCTATCCTGTAGTAGCCCATAATTGTTGCCTCCGTGAGTAATCTCTTGTCCTCATCGATCGACTTCTGTTCCTCTCTGGTATGGATTTAGCTCCAACTAAGATAAACTAACCGGTGCTCAATATGCAATCAATAGAGCTAACAACGTTCTTAATGTTTCAGCCCTTAAAACAATCTATTACACTCTAGTTTATCTCTAATTGACATACGGAACAATTTTGTGGGGATCCACATATAAATCCCATTTTACAAAATTATTTATGATACAAAAGAACATAATTCGTTCCATACTGAATATAAATCACGCGGAACACTCCCACGCCCTTTTTATATGCGTTCACTTATTAAAATTGCATGATATATACAAACTTAAAGTTGGAAAGTTTATGTATAATTTTATACATGGGAGTATACCACATTTATTATGCGATATATTCACATTTGTCCATAATATACATATCTATCAGACCAGACAAATATCATAAATACGTCCTTTCTTCGGTTTTACCAGATCCTCAAACAGTTTGTTATGTAAAGGTCCGGTGATTTGGAACGCATTTCCAACCTGCAATCAGCAGTCACACAGTCTAAAACGTTTTCTGTTATCATTAAAATCAATTGTGGTAAGAGGATATGAAGATCTCGCTCAACCTTAGTTCCATTTTGAAGCACATATAGCATATCCTTACTTACTTTAAATCACACATATTATGAAATATTTATTTTATTCCCATTTGTAAACTGGTTCAGATTGTAATTGGTGTAACATTACTGTTGCAACATCAAATCGGTTTCTTCTTTTTAAGCATTTATCATATTGTATTATCCTCATATTATATTACTGGCCACAGCCTTAATTGGCTGCATTGTCGACCGGGAATCGTATACTATATCATGTATTGTCACATTTGCTGATTATGTTTATTTGTATGATGTATGCAATGCCGGAAATAAATTACTACTAAAATTACTACTACCTGGTGGAACGCCACATTTAAGTCTAGCTTTGTGTCTCCGCCATGATGTTTAATTACATTGATCACATCTACGAACCTCTGTTGTTTGTTGTTGATTTCCCAGTTATCGACATAACACTTACATAACGCGGTATCCAATAGTCCGGACTGCTCTTTGTGCTTTACACTTTACTCACTTGCAGACCAGTTAAATAAATAAATCAATATGTCAGTCAGTCAATCAGTCAGGCAGGCAGTCAGGCAGACAGGCAATCAATCAATCGAACACTATCTCAACTTCTCTACTAAGAGTCCAGGCACACTGCAACTAACGAATAACGACTATCAGAAATATCCGTCACTGTCTATAGTTCGTCTTCATACAGCTTAATGTAGAGTGAACGGGATTGACCAATAATCGATACAGCAGCATAATATTCGGGTTCTAGTAATTGAGATACCGAGGTTTTAGAGCCACTGTTCTCTCTCTCTCTCTCTCTGTCTCTCTTTCTCTCTGTCTCTCTGTCTCTCTGTCTGTCTCTCTCTGTCTGTCTGTCTGCCTGTCTGTCTGTCTGTCTCTCTCTCTCTCTCTCTCTCTCTCTCTCTCTCTCTCTCTCTCTCTCTCTCTCTCTCTCTCTCTCATGTGTGTCCCTCTGTGTCCCTCTGTCTCTCTGTCTCTCTGTCTCTCTGTCTCTGTCTCTCTGTCTCTCTGTCTCTCTGTCTCTCTGTCTCTCTGTCTCTCTGTCCCTCTGTCCCTCTGTCCCTCTGTCTCTGTCTCTGTCTCTGTCTCTGTCTTTCTCTCTCTTTCTCTCTCTCTCGTCTCTCTCTCTCTCTCTCTCTCTCTGCGTGTGTGTGTGTGTGTGTGTGTGTGCGTGTGCGTGTGCGTGTGCGTGTGCGTGTGCGTGTGCGTGAGTGTGTGTGTGTGCGTGTGTGTGTGTGTTTGTATGTATGCATGACTGTCTGCCTGTGTGCCTGTCGGTATGTCTGTTTATGCCTGTAAGTATGTTTCAGTGAGGAGCGAATCAAGTGGGTTTGTTTGACACATTTTCACAGCAGTTGAGCGGTAGTTTCTTATTTTTACCAGGCGGAGAGTAGAATTATGCGAGAGATGGCGCGTCGGTTGCAGCTGGGTGAACTGTAGCAATGTAGAATGAACAAACCTGCCCCTGGTTTTACACGGCAACACAGAGTTCGAACCCTGGTCTCTTGGTAGAGAGTCCGATGCTCTACCCTTGAACCACTGCCTTACTACTGACCGATAGCACATATCATAAACTGCCACTGCGCGACTACTGACTGATAGCACATATAAACTGCCACTGCGCTACTACTGACTGATAGCACACATCATAAACTGCCACTGCGCTACGACTGACTGATAGCACATATGATAAACTGCCACTGCGTTACTACTGACTGATAGCACATGTCATAGACTGCCACTGCGCGACTACTGACTGATAGCACATAATATTTTTAAACTGCCACTGCGCTACTACTGACTGATAGCACATATCATAAACTGCCACTGCGCTACTACTGACTGATAGCACATATGATAAACTGCCACTGCGCTACTACTGACTGATAGCACAATCATAAACTGCCACTGCGTTACTACTGACTGATAGCACATGTCATAGACTGCCCCTGCGTTACTGTTGACTGATAGCACATACCATACACTGCCACTGCGCTACTATTGACTGATAGCACATATCATTAACTGCCACTGCGCTACTACTGACTGATAGCACATATCATAAACTGCCACTGCGTTACTACTGACTGATAGCACATATACTACACTGCCACTGCGCTACTATTGACTGATAGCACATATCATAAACTGCCACTGCGTTACTACTGACTGATAGCACATATCATAAACTGCCACTGCGCTACTACTGACTGATAGCACATATCATAACTGCCACTGCGCTACTACTGACCGATAGCACATGTCATAAACTGCAACTGCGTTACTACTGGCTGATAGCACATATCATAAACTGCCACTGCCTTAATACTGACTGATAGCACATATCATAAACTGCCACTCCCTTACTATTGACTGATAGCACATATATTAAATTGCCACTGCGCTACTACTGACTGATAGCACATATCATAAACTGCCACTGCGTTACTACTGACTGATAGCACATGTCATAAACTGCCACTGCGCTACTACTGACTGATAGCACATATCATAAACTGCCACTGCGCTACGACTGACTGATAGCACATATGATAAACTGCCACTGCGCTACTACTGACTGATAGCACAAATCATAAACTGCCACTGCGTTACTACTGACTGATAGCACATGGCATAGACTGCCACTGCGTTACTGTTGACTGATAGCACATATCATAACTGCCACTGCGCTACTACTGACTGATAGCACATATCATAAACTGCCACTGCGCTACTACTGACCGATAGCA
>JAODUO010000607.1:427500-435000 GCA_025642075.2 Ridgeia piscesae
AATTATTTGCATTTGATACACAATATTTTTATTAAAATCACCTGCTGGCTAGTGATATCAATAATGCACTGTGGAATTTATGTCACAATCATCAATAATAACACACTATGATAATCAAAATGTCTTTGTTGTATACATCAGCCAATTGTCATTAAGTACGGCCAGTCATATGCTGTTTCGTCATCACTTAATCATCACACTCATCAGTAGCCCAGTAAGGTCCGCATCATTAGCAGTCGCAGCATCCTGTAGTAAAACACTAAGTTTACTGCCTTTGCTACGACCAAACAATACTTGAGTTAACAGTGGGTGAATGTAAGCTGAAGAGGCGGCCGGTGTTGAGATATAAAAAGTTACATGAAATCTACTGTTTTGCATATTGATGACGTTAATGCCATACGTTCTTCCCCTCAAGGTGCTTAGTTTTTCCGGTTACAACCCTATATCCACGGTAAGACGGTAATGTAAAGGCAACGTTTCCTTTGTTTGTTAAATTAAATCAGGGAGTATGTAATAAAGTGACCACATGTTGCTCTCAGGAGAGACAGTGCTAACGACTGTTACAATCTTCATGTGAAGCCAACTCTGACAGCCCGGAGACCACGATAGTTGGGTAGCAACTCGGAGCCTGACTAAAAACAAGGAGGATATTGATCTATGGTCGCTGCCAGATATTCCATTATCTAAGCAAGAAAACCACGAGAACTTGCAGTTGTTAATTTGGAACGTAAAAGAACCACTGGAGACGACAAGGACCCTGGCAGTGACCATTCTCAGTGCCAGCATAGAAAGGTCAGCTTGACGTGAATGTTCTGAAAAAAGATAACTAGTTCAATGAGTCCTCACAAGATCATTAACGTTGTAACCACAATTTGAACGAGAAACGTTGTGGACATGACAGGGCCAAGGGGACATATACTGCCAAGTGATTTCTTCGGCAATTAAGACTGTTAGGTGTATAACATATCTAAGTTGGGATCAGTGACTATTTTGTAGGTTGAAAACTATCAGTGTATTGAACTACAGAAGGGTGATTTGCAACAAAGGTAACCAGTTGGCAGGAATCACCTGTGTACTAAGAATGTTGACATTTGATCAAGGTAAAGTTGGCAGGTTATCCAGGTGTATTTTACACATACAAATAATTAGCATGTATGCAAGCCTACTAGTCACACGAAAGCATCAGCACCGGCGGGAAATATAATAACGACTCATATGTATCTATATTTTATCTATAAAGGTATGACAATAATAAATTTCCCACGAGTTGAATTAATTCCAAAGAGTTAATTACGTGCAAATCGATAAATGTATACAGACGTATTTTTAAATATTAATGTTTTATCAACTATGTACACATCCGTGACGAAATATATGGTGACGCTAAATGTTTAGCCATAGATGACGAAACGTAAGACCAAATGATTTAGTCACGCATGACGAAATGACGATGATAGTGTTCATAGATAATCCCTAAATAGCGTTGAGCGTTTTAAAAACCAATTGAGTTTTTTACATACCACAATACACGTAATATGCAACTACTGGTTGTGAATAACATTCATCTTCAAAATGTATTCTAATTGATGACAGGATCATAGAATATACATGACATTGCATGGGTGAAGTGTTCGTATGTTTCTGTCCACATTCACGGCACATTGGTATCCCTCTTGGTATAATCAAATAAAGTAGATACCTGTTATTTAGTCTACGCAACCACAGTCTTAACATCATAACACTATGTATGAGTCACAGTATCCGGTTAGCATGATCTGTTGTTTGGTTGGTTGTTTGGTTGGTTGGGTTCTTCGTTGGTTCCTTTGTTTGTTCACTCGTTCGCTCGATCGTTGGTTGGTTGGTTGGTTCGCTCGTTCGCTCGTTCGTTCGTCCGCTCGTTCGTTCGTCCGCTCGTTCGTTTGTAAGTTTGTGTTTGGTAGTTTGACTACGTGCTGTTAGCGAAAACGAAGTATAATGTCTAACTACACAACAACAGTCTGAATCGCTAATTCTTCGACGTCGCTGCCTTTCGCAATAGTCTGTTTCGTTATGTCAGTCACACGAAGTGCAGGCGATTTTCACTTCTCGCACATTCCGAAGTGAAGTACCTTGCGGATGAAATTTGGTCCGTGCCAATAACCCCTGAAAGTAGAAATAGTGCCCGGTTTATGTTGTGCTACTATGACCTCGTAAACAAACCCACGATAAGAGGCTACTATCTACAATCCATTAAGACGACAGTAAATACTCTGCGTTGAGCAACGTTGCGACAAAATAGTTGCAGGTAGGTTAACAAAACGACTTTTAATAATAATAATAATAATAATAATAATGTAGTGACTTCCTGTGCGCAAGTTTCTTTGGAAATCAATCTTATTAGCGCACCAAAACCAACGGACTATGCAATCTCATTATCACGAATCAGGGTGATGACATTGCAAGGAATCTAAGGAGAATAAAAAAGATAGTTTTATAGACGCCGGCGAAATTGAAACTGTGCATCAATCTTCTTTAACGCTGAACGGAAGCGAGTTCGATAGAGTTTGTGCAGAAACCGAGAAAGCTAAGGTTGCAACTTCCGTCTTTAGCCGAGGAGTGTAAAGAACGTTACTACTGACTTTCCGTAGCATGCGAAGCTGTGTCCGCATTCAGGTCCTTATTACACAAGTAACATCCTGTAGAAGAGCTGGAGCGTGGCCAGGGTCTACATGCGATAGAGCAATGGTCCGTGTACTTACTTGACAAGTAGCATCCAGTAGAGCTGGGGATGGCCAGTGCCTTCATGAGGTAGGGCAATGGTCCGTGTACTTACTTGACAAGTAGCATCCAGTAGAGCTGGGGCATGGCCAGTGCCTTCGTGAGGTAGGGCAATGGTCCGTGTACTTACTTGACAAGTAGCAACCAGTAGAGCTGGGGCATGGCCAGTGCCTTCATGAGGTAGGGCAATGGTCCGTGTACTTACTTGACAAGTAGCAACCAGTAGAGCTGGGGCATGGCCAGTGCCTTCATGAGGTAGGGCAATGGTCCGTGTACTTACTTGACAAGTAGCAACCAGTAGAGCTGGGGCATGGCCAGTGCCTTCATGAGGTAGGGCAATGGTCCGTGTACTTACTTGACAAGTAGCAACCAGTAGAGCTGGGGCATGGCCAGTGCCTTCATGAGGTAGGAGCTGCGTCTAGGCACGGCCTGGTTATATGGGAAGGTCTCCATCAATTTGCCATCGTAGCCGAACTCAGCCAGGATGCAGAAGCCTTTCTTCGTGACGACGGGACAGGAGGAGTAGCCGTTGTACTGGAATCACGTGACAATTGTTCAGCCACGCGTGACAATTTACGCTGTCACACGGAAACCCTTTAATAGTTGTTTCGGAGAGTACACATACTAAAACCTCTATTCTATAGTATTTATACATTTATTATCATGTTATAATATTACGTCTGACAATAATATTATTTATATGATTCATTTACTTTGAGATATTTAATAACCAATGTTAAAGTTGTGATAATATGTGTTACCCAAATATGCCATAATTTGTATTATAGTGAGTATTAAAACACCAATACATGTACCTTTCAGTCATCGCTTTATAAGTGCAATGTTGTTTCTGTGCAATTTCACATGTCAGTCAAAATTCGATAACGCTAAATTGTAAGTTGATTGCTATAGTAAACAAGCCAGACATGATTTGCAATCATGAAATGCAAACCGGTCTTTTTACAAGATCAACTCACCTTTCCTGTTGGGGGTTTTCCAGACATGACTTGAGCGAGATTTTTGCCCAGGACTCCGACTTGTCCGCCTGTAAATAATACTGCATCCGGTCATGTGCCGTAGGCATTTCCAGTGATATACAATTATATTTAACCTGCCCTGAATACATATCTATCAGGGTTTATTCTAGTGTGTAAATAATCGACAGATATCATAACTTTTTCGCGGTAGGTCCATTAGATTACACCCGGATGTAAATATGGGATTTCCCGACAACTTAGCACCAAGTTGACATACATTGATCGAGAAAAACTGTATTTTTAAGCGAAAGCAAGTCGTTAATGGATCGTATTGACATAATATCAACACACTATTGGCATACGAATATAAGTATTACTCACAAGACTGGCCTTATATTTTAAAATCTTATACGAATTGATAGGATCATTGCTTATAATTGTGGATGAATCACATAATAAAACCGATTTACGTATTTGTTGTTGGCCATTTTCGAGTGTACATTAGTTTGTTACAATTAGTTTACAACAATGATAGATAATTCGATCCTGATACAGAACATATAGACACGATGTAGACAAGGAAGGAAGGTCGTACTGATGGCGGCGGCCGTCTTTGATGTGGGCAGGTTGGAGCAGTCTCCGAGGGAGAAGACGTTCATATAGCGTGTGTGTTGACACGTCTCCCGGTTCACGTCCACGAAGCCAGACTTGTCCGACAACGGGTTGTCCCAGAGCACCTCGGGCGCAGAGCAAGGGGGCGCCACGTGCAACATCTCATACTGCGAGAATAACACATGTGACGTTATCGTTGATAATAACGTGAACATTAATGACAACGTTAACAGCAGCACCAATGTGTAGGTATTAGTTACTAATTATTTTCATATAGTCATTCACTTCTGTTCGAAAGCATATTCATTATGGATCATAATATTATCTTTGTGTTTCACTAAAAACTGTCATTTTTGAATACATATGTGGGAGAATAAACGACGTCACCAGATATTCTTAGACAAAACTCAAACAAACTCTTGCCTACAAACAATACGTTTGTTTATAAAATAGCAAACCTTCTACAGTCATGGGTGAGGTGACGAGTATATTAGACATCACATCTAGCAATATGTGACGATCATAGCTCGCGTTATAAGTGTTTAGTTTATCCTGTTTAGATAATTATTAATGTGTATGTTTGTTGTTGTAATTATGCTACTTTTACTTCGATTATCGGCGGGATGTTTGCATAGACATACTTACGCCAACTGAACATCATACATTAGAACCGAAAATGTTTTATGTCAGGAAAAAATACAATTGTTGTGTGGTATTTGTCATCCCGTCACAAAGGCACACATTATATTTTGATTTTAGGGTATCCTCTGAAAAACGCAAATAAAGTTTGTCGAATAATATTTTCCGTGCTTCCAACAAAAGAAAATATGAATTAGAATACTGGACCATCTACCATCAAACCACCAAATGCGCTGCCTACGTTGCTGCGTCATTCGTTTCGGCTTGTCATTTATGACGTCACTTACGTTGTACGTCTCGGTCCTTCCCTCGGCATCGAGCACCTCAAAGACGGCCTCTCTCGTCTCGTGCTTCACCTCAACTAAGTTCCGACGTAGGTTTAACTTGATGTCCCTGAAACAGTCGAAACACTTCTCATATCGAAAACGCTGTTCAGTAGGTAGAAACTACTATAGCATTCCGCTGCATTTAAACAAACTTACATCTATTATATTGCTTACACACCATACATACATGGCGTATCCACACATTTGTGCATAAATTATAAATGGTTTATCATTTTTGAGATTGGCGAACTCCTTTGTATTGATACGCGTCTGAGCATGGTTTCCAAGATTTTACGTGCAGTTACTTGATTGTGGTTAGTTATCAGGATTATAATGCACAAACGCCTCGTTAAAAATGGATACAGCCTTAATCGATTTTGTTTGAAACACTTGTTTGTGCATGTATATTACACGTGTAGTCAGTTGCGGTCGCTCATTTTCCCACCTCTCAAGAATTTGGTCGTGCAATGTTTGCGCGTATTTCTTGATGCCGAACACGACACCAATGGGAGTGTTGTACATGACTGTCGCCTTGTCACGCTTCCCCGTCTGAAATGACACAATACGTAACTGACCGTCAAAAGAATGCCAGACAGCGAGACAAAGTACGCAAACAGGCACACACACACACACACACACACACACACACACACACACACACACACACACACACACACACACACACACACACACACACACACACACACACACACACACACACACACACACACACACACACACTCACACCCCATCACACACACACACACACACAACACAAACACAAACACAAACACAAACACAAACACAAACACACACACACACACACACACACACCACACCCGCGCACACACGCACGCACAACATACACACACACACACACACACACACACACACACACACACACATATATATATATATATATATTATATATATATATATATATATATATATATATATATATATATATATATATATACAGTTAGTTGCGACCAGTTCAGTCGCTGATAAACCAACCAAATGTCCTTGATTTGCATATAGGTTCCCTCACGCATAAGCAAGTTGTCACCGAAATAACGAGGCTCATTACTTTTGTTTTCGGTGCGACACATGTGATTTGTGCGCATGAGTGACACTCTAAGAACTACCGCGTCATCCACAGCGACTGTGACATCGAACGTCGATCTCTTTTACATGAGACGACGCGAGTTTACAATGGCGTCATTTTTTACATGGATGCTTCAAGCCTTCGAATGGCTTAATAAAAACGTTCGGATACAACTTTGTCATCACGAAATACCGGTCTTACGGTTGAGGAAGACAGTAGGTTGTCACAATAATCACCATCGTCATTATTAGTCAAAGGTCGAAGTTGGAGCTTTGGCATAGTGGCGGAATAGTCGGCCACATCTCGCGGGTAGATTGTGCTAAACAACGACATTGTAAGAATTGTGGATGACATAAATCCGCCGATCGACGAACGACTTGGCTTCAACTTCATAAACAAAAAACCGGAAATAATATCTTACCCGCCGGAAGTAGTCCTCCGCCAGGTAGAGCACTTTCTGCGGTGCGCCTGCGCACTTGATGGGTGTATTTGGGAAGGTGAAGATGGCGTTTCCCTCCTTGAAGGCTTGCATGGCGGGGAATGTCTTCTGCACGTACTTCGGGTGGTAGTTGGAGCAGACAGCTGGGTCGTGCTCTAAGGCGTCCAAGAGACCTTTCACCTGCAACATCGGATACCATCCCGAACAACATCAACATCCTAGCTACATGAACATCCGGCGAAGTACATTGAGTGTCTCGTGCATCTGACATTCATTGCTATCTGACGTACATTGTTACCTGGCATACACTGCTACCTGGCGTACATCGTTACCTGACGCACATTGCTACCTAACGTACATTGCTACCTGACGCACATTGCTACCTAACGTACATTGTTACCTGACGTACATTGTTACCTGTCGTACTTTGCTATTGACGTACACTGCTACCTGGCATACATTGCTACCTGGCGTACATCGTTACCTGACGCACATTGCTACCTAACGTACATTGCTACCTAACGTACATTGCTACCTGACGTACATTGCTACATGACGTATTTTGGCAAGAGTGCATGACAGTAGCGCCGTCTTACCAGAACATTATTAAATTATTTCCTTTTACTTTCGGCAGAAATGCAACAT
>JAODUO010000607.1:442500-457002 GCA_025642075.2 Ridgeia piscesae
CACATTTCCTCGGCCGAGCTTCGCCGCGAACTTGTTGGCGACGGCCGAGCCCGCAGTGCCACCGCCCAGCACCAGCAGCTTGTACGAGTCCTGGCTGCTACGGCGGTCGGTCGTCGAGAACTGCCGGCGAGGAAGCGACGACTGTGACGGCGAAGACAGCGCCGCGACGACGTCGTGTTTTGAGCAGTGGTTGCAACGACGGACGAGTCTCGCGGCTGTCATTTCCCCCGACAAGGCCATGTCGTCAACTGTAGGTGGTAGAGGGACAACGGTGACGATGTGACAACGAAGAACGAGCTTCTTCTTGCTTCTTCGTCGCGATGTGTCGTTACGCCGGGCGACATCGTCGTTTATAAATAGCGCCTCGTTGTAGCGGTGTCGTCGGCCAATCGTTCAGCTGGCGTGGACAGCCACGCCTTCACGTGATGACCTTGATTCACGGCTCATGTCAACGTCGTAACTGACAGCATCTCTCACGTTTATATAACGACAATTCTGTCAGTTTACGACTATGTTTCTATCCAGCATATAAAAGCATGAGAAAACCCTGCTATCGAACGACTGTAAGTGGATTTGTGCTGCATTATATCGACGATATCCTGTAGATCTCGTTCACTCCCGAATTTGTATGTAACTCCCAAAGTAATTGACAATTCTCGGCGGCTTCGAATGTCGCTGATTTGCCGCTTTACGATCGATCAACTGCGTCTGTTTAGACGACATATTACAAGGACGCAATATTACAAATGGTCAACATGGACATGGACGGTTACATTTACAACACATGTTATTAGAGCAAATATATATTAATTTTATGTTAAAAAAATACACGTTTGTACATGCGTGTTTGCGTGTTTGCGTATGTGCTTTTATGTGTGTATGTGCATGTGCCTTCCCCGAGCGCATATGACATTCTGAACAAATATATATTATATATATATATATATATATATATATATATATATATATATATATATATATATATATATATATATATATATCATGATTATTTTTTCAGAATATCACACGCGCTCGGGGAAGGCACAATATTACTACATAACAGCGATACCCGCGAAGTACTGGACACAAAGTCTCTAGCGAAACCTCGCGACTCAATAGCTGCGTTATGACGTCGAACTTATATACGAGTAGATGACTAATAAGTTAATAACGTTACGTTGAAAACTGGGTGCAGCCGAGTATAGAACACACGCTGTGTGCACGCTGACGTACCTGTCTTTACAAAGCCACGTAATATGTGAATTGTAACTGCACGTCACATATATTAATGGAATATGGTAACTTATAATATATCGTCATTTCACTATCTCTAGCTTCACGTAAAATGTGGTCCGACAGGATATTTATAACATTACATTATGTTTACTCGTGCAGCAGAAACATAACCATCAGTGACTGGCATCGTACATCACGGTACGTACTAATTAAGACACACAAATGTTTGACTTGAAACTATTATAATTCACCTGAACCTTAGGTACCAGAGTATCGAACAGTGAAGAAAAAGTGAATATATATATATATATATATATATATATATATATAAAAATATATATATATATATATATATATATATATATATATATATATATATATATCATGATTATTATTATTAATTGTTCAATAATATACACACCATCCCCCGTGGGGAAAGCACGACCACGCACATACATACACACACCACCACGACACACACACACACACACACACACACACACACACAACACACACACACACAAACCCACATATAAAACACGTTTTAAATATAATAAAAATTTGTATTTAAAATTGTCTTAGCACTAACAATTATGTCTGCTTTATGTATACAATCACATTGCTAAGTTAAGTCTCCCGTTTAATTTAACTACGTTTATTTTCACTCTTCATTCACTGCTCGATACTCTGGAACCTAAGGTTCAGGTGAATTATAATAGTTTCAAGTCAAACATTTGTGTCTTAATTAGTACGTACCGTGATGTACGATGCCAGCCACTGATGGTTTTGTTTTTGCTGCAGTAGTAAAAATAATGTAATGTTATAAATATCCTGTCGGACCACATTTTACGTGAAGCAACAGATAGTGAAATGACGATATATTAGAAATTATCATATGTCAGTACGATGTCTCCACATTCCATTAAAATATGTGACGTGCAGTTACAATTCACATATTACGTGGCTTTGTAAAGACAGGTACGTCAGCGTGCACACAGCGTGTGTTCTACAGTCGACTGCACCCAGTTTTCAACGTAACGTTGTTAAGTTATTAGTCATCTACTCTTATATAAGTTCGACGTCATAGGCGGCTATTGAGTCGCGAGGTGTCACTAGAGACTTTGTGTCCAGTCCTTCGCGGGTATCGCGGTTATGTTGATCATTCACTGCATTAACGACAGACATGAAAAGTCGCTGAGCCAACAAAACGAGTCCACTAGTTTGAACTAATTCCCGACTGGCTGCACCAAAGGTACCCAGGCTTTTGTGCGCGGTTCCGGTTTTGGCCGGTTGCTTGGTAGAATGGCCGTGGTGAGGTGAGGTTTTGAGGGCTAATCAGTCGGTGCCCCAGAAAACATGGTCTACTTTACCTGTGGTTATTATTGGAAGAATATGAGTATTTTGTAATGGACTAAATGAAATACTGAGGCCGCGGTAAACAATACTAAAACCAGATACCGATAACTCTAACTCTGATGAATATTAATTCGGTATTATTTTAAGCCTTATATACCTACTGTATCTATTGAAACGTGAATGCAGCAATATGTCACATATAGTTTGTTTTGACAATAATTCTAAGCATTGCGATTACATAAAACATTTTGTATGCGTAGTTTGTATCATGTCGTGAGCCTCGGCCGTACACACCTACAACGACAAGACGACACGTCGACACGTCGACACAAGGACACACCGATACAAGAACACGCCGACACACGGAAAAACCGCCACAAGGACACAAGGACACACCGACACAAGGACACACCGACACACGGACACACCGACACAAGGACACACCGACACAAGGATACACCGACACACGGACAAACCGCCACAATGACACACCGATACAACGACACACCGCCACAATGACACGCCGACACAAGGACACGCCGACACAAGGACACGCCGACACAAGGACACACTGACACAAGGACACACTGACACAAGGACACACCGACACAACTACACACCGACACAAGGACACACCGACACAAGGATACACCGACACACGGACAAACCGCCACAAGGACACGCCGACACAAGGCTGCGCCGACACAAGGCTGCGCCGACACAAGGCTGCGCCGACACAAGGACACACCGACACAAGGCTACGCCGACACAAGGCTACGCCGACACAAGGCTACGCTGACACAAGGCTACGCCGACACGACATGACCAACACGGCATGACGGCGACATTACGAGAACTGCCCTGACTGCCGGTGGCGCAGTTGATTCAGTTCAAACTGTTGTCTTTCATGCACGGCGCCATGTACACGAACAGGTCACGCTATCTTGCTGGTCGCGTACCCACTTGTGTTCCGTACCCTGGTCTCTGTTCGACTAACTAGGCACTCGTTGTCGTACCTAGGATCAACCTGGAACGGTTCGGCCGACGAGCTTTTTCATGCGCTGAACCATCCTCTTGGAACTCGCTTCCATTACAGTTTAAATCACGACATTTTAGGAAGAAACTGAACACGTTTCTGTTTAAACATGCCTGAATTTGTTTGACACGAAAACAGTTTACATACACACAAGTCACGTGACTTTGTTTGAACATGTAGGGTCGAAGTTAGATGCTCGACTAGTGCACGTTCTAATAGCAACCTTTCTGATGTTTATTTGACATTATTATTATCATTGTTATTAATCATTATTAGTTGTATTAAGACGACATCGTCGTCATTATCAGTGTTTTTTTAATAATCGCTTGTGTTGTCTTAGTCGTCACGTAATGTGATGTATGTTATCGTTGCTGTTGTTGTTGTTGATATTGTTATTGTTATCATTAACATTATTTCCCAGGGGGCGGTTACCACTGTTCATAATAACTACTCAGTGTTAATGCTAGCTGCCAATAATGATTATGATGATGATAATGACGATACTTATTCTTTTTACATTTGAGTGAGTTTTATTTATAGCAGACGTTTTTCCTGACAACAACATTGAGCGTACACTGACTGTTCGGGTTTCGTGCGGTTGTATAACGTTGAGGTGTTCCCGTGAGATGCGGCCGCCAAGCCTGACGCCCGAATAGTAAACAACAGAATAAATCATTCATAAAGTGAACGGGGCACTCCGGCTCCTCAACTGACCGCTCGTAAATAAACACTTGGTGCTATAAATAGTACCACTGGCAGCACATACTGTCTCTGAGATCAATGGTGCATGTGTCAATGCGTGTGTCCCCGTGGATGGGTTTTGTAATACCCTTAACACGCAGTGACGTATTTAACTCGGAATTGGTTTGTTAGCATTTTATCTCATATGATAATTGACGAGTCACATTAAATAACGTTAATAACTTGCTTTTACTATTCGTCTGGGAGCAAGCTTTTTCAGGGGGGAAATATCAACATGGTTTTTTTTACACAAGACAGTACCACGACTTCCAGTCGTAAGATATCATTCCATATATTAGCGTTAACTAGCTATAATGAAATAACGCTTCTAAATAGCTCCCTGCCGTGTCTAAATCGGTCACGGCTATATGGATTTGACTGTCCTTGATTGAGTGCACTAGGTCAGTGTTCGATAAGAAACTAAACTGACCAACTGGACGGGATGACCACTGATCATACTAATGAAGCCTGTGGTGTCTTGGCTCGCCGCAACGACTTTGGTTATTTGCGGGCAAAGGCGGCAAGTTACTGGATTGCATGTAGCCATTAAGTGGGTCAAAAGAATCGTCGTCGGCGTCGGCATCAATATCATTACTTCATTACTTTGTGGATTGTTTGTCGTCGCTGGACGCTAGAGGACATTAGCGAAATAAATCCCGTGTGCAGAGTCAGATGTTGTACTAAAAATCGGACAAGTGGAACGTGGCGATGTCAAGTCGAGCGTAACGGTGTAAACACAGCGTGTCTGGCGCGTTGCTACGTGTCGTTCTCAAAGTTCAACCGTGTTCTTTATTTGCTGTTGATGACACGTGGAAGACAAGCGCTGACAAGTCGCCATTCACCCTATTCCAAGCGGAAGTGTTAACACGTGTACTCATATGAATTCACCTTGCTACCGCAATGTCTATCTATTATACTCTAGTAAAGATTTAATACTATGTGTAGATCCTACCCTTGTGGCTACTACATTATGACTGACGCGTACATACTTTACTTGTACAACGGCTGTTTGTGAACGTGTCGAACGTCGACATTTAATGATGATTGATCTAATTACATCGTCGCGCCACTTCTGATAAATACCGTTACAGAGACAGATGGAAGCGCATTATATTATATATATATATATATATATATATATATATATATATATATATATATATATATATATATATATACTATATAATATATATATATATATATAATATATTTATAATATATATATATATAATATATTAATATATTATATATATTAATATATATATATTAAAATATATATATATTTATTATTATATATATAATTATATATTTTATTATATATATATATATATATATATATATATATATATATATATTCTTTATATATTATATATATATATATGTAATTTATAATATACATATATATTATATAGTATATATAATATATATTATATATTTTTTTATAATATATATTTTGTATATTTTATATACTATATTATATACGTATATATATTATATATATATATATATATATATATATATATATATATATATATTATATATTTATATATTATTGATATTATATCTATATATATAATTTATATATATATATATATAATTATATATATATATATATATATATATATATATATATATATATATATATATATATATATATATAAATCAAACAAATTTAGGGAGTAAATAAATAAAATAAAACTGTTATTACTGATGAGCATACGTCATAATTTTACGTGTGAATCTAATGACTCAGAAGTCTATCGCTGTAAGGACTTCTGTCCGGTGTAAGGACATCCACACATACACTAAACTGTTCCTTCTGCCCGGTGTTCTGTGTGTATCATGAATCTCTTTAAAACTTGCAATAATAACGTCAGCAACACAGAGAGTTAGTTTCTACGAAAGGCAGCTGTTATTTCAAACGACTCAACTGTGATATTTTTTGGTAAAAATATCCGGTAATAGAAACAGTTTGACCAAGTCCACATAATATTATATTTCTACTACTGATTGCTGGTATCCACGTAATATCCGTGAAACAACATGTGATAATAATAATTATATTATTATATTATATATATATATATATATATATATATATATAATATATATATATATATATATATATATATATATATATATATATATATATATATAGTTTCGTTTCAGAGACCCCTAAACTTATTTAGACCTTCTTACATAATTTGTCTATCTACTCCAGATTCAAGACAAGTGACCTGTGATATATGACATTGACCGTGAACTTTGCAGAAGCAGAAAACAACACGACACACGAAGCCAGGCCACGGTGGTCTAAAGACATTGTCTGTCACTTGGGTCGACGTGCATGAGCAGCGAGGTAGCGGGGATTAGGGTTTTGTAGGTCAGACGAAACACAGTCGGGTCGCTTCGTGTTTAGCATGTTAAGGCACTGCAATCATTTTGCTGCTTGACCGAATACGCTATATATTTTAATCTGGTAATGTTGTCAACAATAAAGTAGTAATAAAATACTATTATAATGTATTGATCCAATGAATACTGCGTTACCACGTGCCGTGTGTGCAGGGTTTCATTGCAACATATCCATAGTAATGTTATAATAATATTATGTAATTTTATAACATACATCGTAAACCGAAAAATGCATTTTGTTTTATAATAGGTATTAATTTCATTTGTCTTGATCATGTTTAATAAATTCAGACATAGTGCCTAAGAAACCTTTTGAAAATTCTCGGTCGTTTTATGGAAAGAGAATTTAATATATATATATATATATATATATATATATATATATATATATATATATATATATATATATATATATATATATTACACATGAATAAAATACAATGTCAGAAAAAAATGTAGTATAAGAAATTACAGAATAAGAAAACACATGACAATAATTGCCATAAAAGGGTCTACAGTTGTCTTAGAACACGACATAAGTTCACATTTACACTAGGCGCTGCAAGCAAATTCAAAAATTAAATTAAACTAAGTGGTTCTTGGTTACTGCTTTTTTGAAAGATAAATCAGTTGCTGACCAATACATTTTCAGTCTCCGCCGGCTGGTATGTTACAATAGGTGCACTTATATAAACTTCCGGTCAGAACCGTCCCGACCAAAACAAGATATAAATAGAAATCGGGTGACCCTGATGGCCTGGTCATATAATTTGTGTAGAGTCACCAATTTGGGCCATTCATGGGTCGATAGTAGCCTCGGTTACCCAGGCTCCGTGAGGTGGCCATTTTGTCGTTGGATTTTACGTTTGTGTACTGTGTGTGTGCGTGCGTGCGTGTGTGCGTGCGTGCGTGTGTGTGTGTGTGTGTGTGTGTGTGTGTGTGTGTGTGTGCGTGCGTGCTGTGGTGCGTGCGTGCGTGTGTGTGTGTTTATGTGTGTGTGTGCGTGCGTGCGTCGCGTGCGCGCGTGTGTGTTAGTGTGTGTGTGTGTGTGTGTGTGTGTGTGTGTGTGTGTGTGTGTGTGTGTAGTCTGTTTTGAGTCTGTGTGTGGTGTGTGTGCGTGCGTATGCGCGCGGGCGAACATGTATGCTTGTTTCTGTGCGTATTTGCGCACGTTCGGGTGAGCATGCTTGTATCTCTGCGTGGCGTATGTGAATGCGTATACCATGTTTCGACTGTGCATGCCAGCGCACTTAGACGTGGGCGGGCGGGCGTGTTTGTGCATGTCCGTGTATGCGTATTTTTACGAGCATACATGTTTGTGCAGGTATGCAAGAGTGTGTCGGGTAGTTCAAGCGCGCAAATGTGAACGTATGTCCTCGTGTGCGCGTTCTTGCTTGTATAATTGTATGATGTATGATGTACCATTGTGTGCTCGAGAGTGCATGCATTTGTGTGTGTGTGTGTGTGTGTGTGTGTGGTGCGTGCGTGCGTGCGTGCGTGCGTGCGTGCGTGTGTGTGTGTGTGTGTGTGTGTGTGTGTGTGTATGTGTGTATGTATGTATATGTATGTATATATATAGTATATATATATATATATATATATATATATATATATATATATATATATATATATATATATATGTGCGTGTGTGTATGTGTCTGTGTGCATATATGTGTGTGTATGTGTGTGTATGTGTGTATGTGTGTGTGATAATACGTGCGCAGTAATACGTGCGTGACATAAAACTGTGCCGTGGGAGACAGAACTACTCGGACTCCAGATGTGACTAATGGTGTAATAAAACGAATTTCTTTAAATTTCACTTTAATTTGACATTTGACCACTACACTAAAGTTGAGTCTATAAGTAGCCTGGTGGCGGATATTTAACTAGACCGTCACTGTACCCATTACAGTCGCTGCACGGCGAAGACAACAAACCAGCAAGTACACAGAGGCCTTCGAACGGGACGGCGGTGTCTTGTAGACCAGGCGACCAACGATATCTTACTAATGTAAGAATGCTGTCTTCTCTACTAATACATCACAACCTGTTTCCACACGTCGTCATTCCGTTTTGGAACAATCGTATCGTGTATAAGTTATTATCACTAACTGAGTTTGACCATTAGTTGCACGGATACGTGAGCGGGGCGCGGGACCATAGAAGTTAGAACGTCTGTCTAGCCTCATTTATGTGTTGTGATTTACTCTACTTCGTTTATGTTAATTACATTCTACGAAATGACACAACTATATGATTGTGTTGGATATTTTAGTTCGACTAGGCCTCGCGTAGTAACTTCAACGTGGCGCAGCGCTTCTTGGGACAGCTCGATTAAACTGACCTGTCAGATTACCTAGATTAAAGCATTATGTTGATTCATGAGGACCGCATAGGAACCTTTTGAAAAATTAGGTAAAATGGCACTCGTGTATATTCACTTATTGAGTGTGGATGTGCCATGTGCGTGTGTTTATAGAAAGTTCAATGTACACATATTTTTCTTGTTCATGTTTGTAATTGTTGCAGTTTAGTGTGGTATACCTATAATAAAATGTAATGTATTATTGAAATGCAAGCAATGTACGCCTTTGCCTATAGTGGTTCTAATTAACATAATTTTATGCGAACTGTAGTATAGCCTACATGACATTTAAAGCGAATGAGTGCCAACTAGAATTCCACAGACCTTGGGTTTTAGGTTTTAGGTTTGTGTGTATGCGTGTGTGCGCGTATGCGCGTGTGCGCGTGTGCGCGTGTGCGCGTGTGCGCGTGTGCGCGTGTGCGCGTGTGCGCGTGTGCGCGTGTGCGCGTGTGCGCGTGTGCGCGTGTGCGCGCGTGTGCGCGTGTGCGCGCGTGTGCGCGTGTGCGGGTGTGCGGGTAAGCGGGTGTGCGGGTGTGCGCGTGTGCGCTGTGCGCGAGTGCGCGAGTGCGTGTGTGCGGGTGTGCGTGTGCGGGTGTCCGCGTGAGCGAGTGTGCGCGTGTGTGTGCATTTACGAGAACATGCCTTCTTGTTTCTGTGAGTATTCGTTCGCGTTCAGGTGAGCTCGGTTGGATCTCTGTGTGTCGTATATGTGAATGCATACACCATGTTTCTATTGGTCCTGCCTGGGTAGGCAGGCGCGCGAGCATGTGCGTGCTTGTACAGGTAACCGAGTGTGTGTCCGCTAGTTCGCGTGCGCAATCGTGTGCGCCTTCTTGCGTGTATAATTGTATAATGTATGTACATGCATATACCATTATGTGTACGAGCGTGCGTGCGTGTGTGCATGTGCGTGTGAACGTTTGTGTGTATTTTTATGAGCGTGAGTTCGTGTGCGCCACAATGTTGTGTACGTTCCTGTCGGCCATGTCTCTTTCGCGCAATTATACGTGCGTGACATAAAGTTGTCGTGTGGAAGAACTTGCGTGAAGAGAACTACTCGGGTCTATAATTTTGAAAATAGTTGTATATATTATTAAGTACGTAATAAAACACTTTCGTTTAAACATTACGTAATTATTCTGATTCTTCCGACCAACACATCGTTGATACTTGTCAATAAACGTTGCTGCAATGTACAGTTATTGTTATTATGGAAGTTGCTGTATTTCGGCGGCGTCTTGTACCGACCGATAATAACATAGTTTATTGAATTAATACAATCAACTACTTAATTATCCTTATATGCACGTCCCCACTTGTTACTAATTAAATAAATTTAATAATAATTGCAATATGCCTTATATACCATTTAAACCGAATAAGTGCCAAATAGGCTTGTAAAAGCACACATAGTAGGGTCTACGTTCTGTGGAATATGTATTTGGCATATTGTCAAACTTTCTTAAATGTTTGGTGATCAAAGGTGTGATTACTAATATTTTTTAACAATAGTAACATCAGAGGCCGCATATGGAATAATAATTAATACAATATTACTTTATGATTTTAACATAAAAAGAATTACTCATTTATTTCCCAAGCGACGGTGTATATAAGGTGGCGCCATCTCACGGCTAGTTGTGTACTGATAAATGCCTCTACAGTGTTGCCGCCTATCGGAGTAACTTTGGAAAACTTGAACTCGACAGGTCTACTATAGTCTAGCTTTACCGACTGACGCATAATCTCGCCACTTGAAAATTCATACTCATAGTTTAATCATGCAATTATAGTAATAAGTTAAAAGCAAATTACATGTAGCAGTGTCTTACGTTACCTTTGAGGGCTGGGCGATAATGCATTATGCTTTCCGTGTTCATTCAGGGATCATTGCAGAAAGGCCTAATAAAATAGTTGAAATATGAAGTTAGTTTCGTTGCAGTGAATAAATACTATTTAACACTACTAACATAACTCCACATATTATAATTAATTACCGGCTATATGCTAGACGGGTAGTTTATTTTCACTTGTTAGTTTCGCTTAACCGACTTTGGAGAAGACAGTCTGGTGACTTTGTCGGCTTTTGAATATCATCGGTATGGAACTAAACACCTCTGCCATCTCATGAATACTTTTTAATCCTGCCATAATTCATACTTTATAAACATTTGCAATTTTTTTAAATTTAGGTTTGTGTGTTAATACAAGTTCAATATTGAACACTTTTCATAGGATATCATTATCTTGTAAAAGTATATCGTTATTTTAATTTGATAGTTGGCCAATCAGCGTCTCTACCCTAATCTGGGGTAAAGCCGTTAAGGAGACCGGCTCCGGTCTCCTTAAAACAGCGGTCTCCCGTACGCGGTGCTACTTGCATAACTGGTCTCCCGCACGCGGCGTTTAACCTTATATATATATATATATATATATATATATATATATATATATATATATATATATATATCAGTGGCGTAGCCAGAGGAAGGTCCAGGGAGTACCATGACCCCCAATCCCAGAAAAACATTTAGGATGGTTTGGAACGGAGGACCAATAACTGGCTGCTTGATTCATAGAGTCACAAAGTACAGTTGGTTTCAGGATGCCTTTGTAAGATTTTCCTTCCCATTCCTACCATTTCGCAAAACATTGTCATCATTCTAATAGGATTAAGTTAAGAATTATCCACTTCTGTCGCTGGCTGCAGTATACGTGTTGACAGAGCAATGAAAATGTCATTATTCTTAATGTGCATGATTGGGCTAATGGCTATTAATGATTTAAAATACTAATTGTCCGGTTACTAGACTAGGGTAAAATTGCATTTTGTTGTTATTATTTTCTTGGCATCACTGTCGTCAGTGGATGATTTGACCATATTTCCTTTTTCCGCTATCTTGTTTTCTTACTCTCACTTTTCTCTTACTACGGTCTCTGTCCGCAGTCTCCAATTCCGTCTATTTATCGTTGTTTTCCATTCTTCTCCCACTCTTTCCAGGTCACGTTTAATGCAATCCCCCATCATAATCTCGGTCTCCCATGCCTCCATTTCCCCTCCACTTTCTGGGCATCTGCTTTCTTTGCCAGTTTTTCATCTCCCATTTTTACCACATGATCAGCCCATGTAGTCCTCGCCAATTTCTTCTTAGAACGTTCCTTCATTCCAACCTCCACTCTCATTACATCAAGTTTCTCTTAGCAGCTCTCTTAATTCACACGAGTATTCTTACCAGATTGTGTTTCACAAACTTTGACCGTATCTTGTTGTTTCTCTGCTAGTGCCGTCGTCTCTAGTTCATTCATATATGCCGGGGTAACACACGAGCTGAGCACGTTTCCTCTACGTTGATGTAACATGCGTCTGTCTCCCACCACCCCTTTGCATTTCCTTTAAGATATAACGGATTTTGCACTGGGAAAATGCCACTTCCTATCGTGAATTTAGGCATTATAATACGCAATATTACATAGTGTGAAGTTACTGATTGAACGCCAAAGCCACATCATGTATGTTAAAGTAGGGATGTTTAATTATTGTTTCGTCAGAGTAAGTGACTACGTGTTGGTATTTGTCATGGACTTTGCCAGTAGGTTTGGGAGAGTAGCGTGAGGAATATGGTGGCCGACTATAAACTGATGTTAAGTAGGGGTTTGGGTTCGTGTATATGTGTAATTTCTCTCTTACCTTTTCGTGTATATTTAATAATGTGGAATTTCTCTCTTACTTTTTAACTTTGACGCCTGCTGTGAATGATTTTGCTGCCAGCTGCGTTGGTCAGTACATTAATTTGGTTGTCGGTATTCATTTTAAGCGAGTTGGGTTTGAATTATATATATATATATATATATATATATATATATATATATATATATTTTATATATTTTAAAAATTATAAAAAAATTTTTATTTTTTAAGCAACTTTCGTGTTTTGTTAAAACATGGCCAAAATGCATATCGCCGGCACACTCATATTTTCCGTTGAACGGTTTAAAAAAGCGACAGATACAGTGTTTATTGTTTTCTGGACTGTACCATATAACACTGTTTGTGGCATATTGTTTTGTGCTGTGTCGGATAATCACGAAAACAAGAAATTAAAAAGAACTATTGGGCGTTTCCATGTGCTTAGTGGAATATGTTTTTTTCTTGTAAACACGGCAATTATATTGCATATACTTAGAGACATGTAAACGTAGTCATTTTGATATTAGGATAATAGGGGAACCGCCCAAATAATTACGCATTGAGCGAATGAGGAGAGACAGAGAAGACACAGAAGGAGAGAGACGTACGAACGACGTGAGAGAGGGAGAGCTAAATACCTAAACGGTATGTGTAAGTATGTTTGTACGTGTGAGCGTGCGCGTGTCTGTCTCTGTATATGAATGCATATTAACATTTATTCTCGATGTATTATTAAATGTGGTTAAACGGCAAATTATTGTTTGTAGAAAAAACACGTTGAACGGTGAAAGATTTAGTTTATTATTAATAATTTACTGGCTATCTTAAAGGGGGAGTGAAGCGGCTGAACAACCACAGCCCAAACATAAGAACATATAATTTACAGCACTTGTCACCATAATTTGACAAGCACAGCGTCACGGTATATTTTTAATATTTTTTTAAACTGAGTTACTTTCAACACAGGGCGCTGCCATCTTGCCTAGGGCCTTTTCCGGTTTAACTGGCGTGTTGCCTACAATCACGGAAGCCGCTGTCGTGGTCCCAGATTCGACCCAGTCCAGGATTCGTCTAAACGCATATCGCGCATGCGCGCGCATGCGCAATGATCATTTTTTAGCTGTTCTGACGCGCTGTGACGTAGTGGCAACGGCATACGTCATGCCCGGGCCGAGATTCGACTAAACGGACATTGCGCATGCGCATGTAAACGTCAGAGCACGCCATGATCCGAGTTTGTGTTGGTCTTGGTGAGAGCCCAGCCAGCAGTCACTCCGTTTGATATTGTAACTTGTTCCACGAGAAGTGTGTACATTTTTTCGAAATGGAGGACGAATATACGGAATATATGTCATGCGTGAAGGAATTTTTTATTCACGGATCGCATCGCCGTGGAATCAGCAGACGTCTGAGAGACGAGGTCGGCAAAGCGACGAGGGATTAAAAGTATGACGGTGAGTAAAATACAAGTTTCAGTTATTAGCCTAATTTTGCCAGCATAGCCTATAAGTAGTAATTCAGTAGATACTCGAGTACAACTAAACTTATTTTTATGTTGTCCCATTAAATTTAATTGGACTTTTTAAAATTACGTGCAATGACATTTCCGAAGGGCAGAGGCTATTCCACAGATGCTCAGGCATCTGGTAGGAAAAATTTAAT
>JAODUO010000608.1:5000-20000 GCA_025642075.2 Ridgeia piscesae
ACACACACACACACACACACACACACACATACACACACACATTATATATATCATGTAATCACCATGACATATACTTTAATTCTTACCTTCCTTTCTGGAAATCGTCGTGGCCACTGTCTAGCCCCTTCCACCCAGTGTTTACACTGTTGTCGTAGATCTTGATATACACATGGGCGTCGGTGCCTGCGATTGCCTGGGTGCCAGTCTTTACCTTGATAAAGTACTGACACACTGACGGAAGAACAGGTAGGTTCGTATCACAAGCGAATGATACAAATACGACATGTTACCTTCAGTGTAAACGTGTGTACAGATACTACACTACAAATCATGCTCTTAGAGGGAGAGATCTCGTTGTGATGCTTGTAAGTGCGCTGTAGCATTTCTAAATGCTCCTCACTTATGAACTGTTTCGAGAGAACAGTAAGAATATGAATACGTTCTACACATTCCGCAAATGATCCAACACATCCACCAAGTTGGCAGTAAAGAAACGGTAGAAACATTGTCTATTCAATAACATTCTAGACTCAACAAAAAGAAGCAAACATCTCAAATTAGCGCAACATCGTCACCATGTATAACTACATCGCAATACTATGTTTGTGGCGAATCCCAACGGACATATTGCTTAGTAAGATCATAATGACATTACACGTACGACCAAAAGACGTATCCACTTGCCCGAGCAGGAGAGTGACCAACGCCAGACACGCGAGTCGTGCAGCAATCATGTCTTGACCAGGAACGTTCTGCAAGTCTTGTTGTCTTCACTTCACGTTGCGTGGCGTTGTGAGCAGCGACGGCGGACAATGTCCTAATGTGTACTGGTGATACTCGACTTGGCAGTGACAGTGGGTGACATTGTGGCTCTTCACTATTGGACGGTCGAGTACCGCCTACAAAACGGGGTAGTTGGCTGTCTGCCATATCGTGAAATAGCAGCTACCAAATTGCGTAGTTACGTGTTCGTGAAGGATGTTAGTTTTTTTTTTTTTAAGTGACCATCATTGTTTATTTTGCATTGTGTTTTCTATATCCATCCCATAAAATTTGCAGTATTCTATGAGTTGGTTTTCTCTCTTCTATGCTAATATTGACTAATTATGTTAAGTATATATTGGACATATTCGTTATTTAGAGAAGGATTTAGCATGCAATTATATCTATGATAATACAATAGTAGTAATAATTAGCTAACTTCCATTGTGCCTACGTCCTTAGAAACCAAGCTCAAAGGCGCAACAATACAAACGGGTTAATCGATAATCGATCTCAGAGTCAATAAACAATTCCAGTTGTCTAAAACCATCTGAAAAATACCTATGCTCAGGGATACATTTATGCTATTTGTTATCATACCAAGTAAAAATCAATACATATGTTCAACAGTTATATTTGCAACGGATCTAGATCAAAATAAAATATCAAAGGAATACATCATTGTGTGCCCAAAGAAGACATAGGGAATTTATTTGTGGAGGTTAACCGTTTACGTAGTTTAACTTATGGACTGGGAACGAAGACTGTTTAAGGATAATCGCTTCATGTAACATGATAGCACATCATAAAGAGACATGGAAGGTCGCCGAAATACCTATTTGCCTAGAATGGAATATAGAATATAGAATGCTCCATGGATTTATATTTTTGGCCAGAAGACTAAACGTGTTTTCATTTGATTCAAAAATAGGACGCAAAAGTGAGCAAAGTAGATGGAAAAGGGAAAAGAAATGAAGGGTAAGTGAGGCTGAATGTGGACGTATGGGTGTGTGGAAAGGATGGGACCAAATAAAAGTGACGTTTAATTCACTCCAAACAAACTTTTTTATAAAGAAAGTTAAGGTCCACAACAAGAAAAAACAGACCACACACTTCAAACAGTAAGAAATTAATCGGGAGTGATATCGAATATAGAAACTAAAATGACCGGGATGGTCGCGTGAAAATATTTAGCTACGCAGTTTGGTAGCTGCTAGGCCTGAACGAGACATATATGAGGTACAATACAGCTCCTTACAAGCCGTCGTCCAAAGGAGCCAGATACATACGCACATGGACATCCATCAATGTGATACATTTTATGAATGTCATAAAACGAGTCTACTATTCGTGCACGCAACGTCATTGAAATGTGTATGAAAGAATACATCTACCCCTTAATTTATGGCAACACTTTATGACAACATCTGGAAATAGTGTGGCTAGTTATCGCCATACGACAACTGTTACTTTCTAGACACTGACAATGTAAATTACAATCTACCAGTGTTAACTCCAGGTATGTATCGAAATTGTTTATCTCTGCGTTACAAACTATGAAATACGCGCAAGTAGCAGGAGAATTTCAAGTATTAAAATTACTGCCATTCCCCCGTTCTAGGACAATATTGAAATTTGCATTGATCTTACTTCTGGCTGGAGATGTAAATATTAATGCTGGGTCTGCGGTCAGGCGCAGTGTCCACCTGGCTACCTGGCTACCCTACCATTCAAGAGAAAAAACGTCCTGCCTTACTGATTTATTAATTTCCATAATAACGGCTATACTTGCCATAACTGCGACGTGTCTAAGGTCCCGTGACACTTGTCGGACGAGGCTGTGGTCTTGGTTTTCTCATTTCAAAACTGTTCAAACAAAACCTGCATACCAGCCCTGACTATTCCACCTTTGAGTCTGTATATGTTGTCATGTCAACGAATTCCAAGATCTCTTGGCAAATGTGGCAACCTCTCACAAAGAATTGTACAAACATGCACCATTCAATCTAAATATGCAGCTCCTTGATTGATCCCAGAAATCACACAATATAAAAGGCGCCGTCGCCATCTGGAAAGTGTTTGGCGAAAGTTGCATTCATTTATTGACATATCACGCTGCTCACAACAATGTCATCAATGTAACCAAGAAATGGCAAAAGCAAAATCGGATTATTACGAAAATATGGTCTCAAACATGTCTGTCCCCACCTAGTCTAAAATATTCACCAAAGCTGTCGATGTGTAAACAATTACTTGGAATTATTTCATCCAGCCACGTTTCTGCAAAAACATATTAAACACGCCTCCCAAAATTCACACAGAAAACAAACGTTCGCTTGGATTTCGTCGAGTTTGTGGTTGCTAGTAGTCTAGTTGCCAGCTGTATCCTTTCAATGGTGAACCTATAAATTGTAATTATTGTAATTTTTTGATTGATATGTAGTCACATGAGTGTCTGGAAGATAATTTAATTAGATAATAATGCATTATTAACGCTAATTAAGCTTGATTCAAGTAAAACGGTTGAACAAATAGTACTTTTCTATACATTAGTTGCTGCTGTCGAGCGAAGGACAAGGCATGCAAGGAAGGCAGTTGTAGCTATTACCGTGACAAACTCAGCTGCACAATATACTGCGTCTGCAGAGACGGTGATGAATGCTGCAACCCGTTTATGAAGAAAGAGGAGATGGAGGGGAACTATGACCAGCATTACCATGAATATGATGAAGATTATGTAGATCAGGATGAGTTATAAGAACAATACTGAGCATTGGATGGATACTATGTAATTATCTATGTTAATTTGGTTTTATAATGAATGTTAACATTTGGTTATATTAGCCATAGGCTAATGTTCTCTGTTTAGTAAAATTAACTATAGATAAAACCAGTTACGCGAAGTGGGGAAGTTTAGTAAATATCAAAAATGTTGAGCCAAAAATTACATTGACCTTGACTTTAATCACGACAAAAATATCAGAAATGAATTCCTCGAGGCAAACTTATATAGAACTTGTATAGAAAAGTGCTCACACATGATTCTAGGCCTATTAGTTCACACTTTTATTTGTATCAAGCTTAATTGGCGTTAATAATGCTAATTAGCTATTTAAAGTTTTTACCCAAAGTTGGCCCTGTGCCAACAAAGCTCAACATTTTCCAGACACTCATGTGAATACTTATCAATCAAGAAACGTTACAGTAATTACAATGTCTAGGTTCGCTGTCCGGCAACTAGACTATAGGTCCCGGCCTTCACGATCTTGCATTGGCTTTAACAACGGACGGCAGCGGAGGATGAAATGTCGGCTTCCTCACGCTTACACCGCTATGCTTACTATGTCTATGCTTTTGAGTTACCTTTCGCGATGAATTCGCAAGGAAAGTCAACGTTAAACACTCCTTCGAAGCCCATGCCAGTGGAGAAACGCAGGAGAAATTCGTGCCTGTGATGAACTTATGTGTTGTTGTTGTTGTTGTTGTTGTTGCTGTTGTTGTTGTTGTTGTTGTTGTTGTTGTTGTTGTTGTTGCCGGTTTGGCCTCGCCTCTCACCGCCATGTTGCACTCGGCCACAGTCCGGTGCACACCTAAAAGTCACTAAAATTAAAGTCGCCACCAACAAAAACACTGCCCCGCCTGGTAAGACGTAAACATTGTAAGAAGAAGCACGAAGCCACAGGTCGCCAGCAGAGCAGCGCCCCTTAAGTGACCAAATATGGGATGATATAATGTAAACACATAGTTCGTTTGATGTAGTATAATTTAACTTACTTTGGAGCTATATGGTCGAAGATGAGTACGACGTTTCGACCCGTCAGCTACGGGCCTTGTTCACGTATTGGTGTCACGTGTGTTGCCTCAGGTTTCTGCGGGATAATTTGGTTGATGACAGACATGTGGTATCCCTCTCTCTCGTGCGCGCTCTCTCTCTCTCTCTTATATATATATATATATATATATATATATATATATATATATATATATATATATATATATATATATATATATCCTCCTTTACTTTCCTCTTGTCCCAGTTGGATTCACGGGTCAGTACTTTAGTGTTCCTCATGGACACCGAGTGTCCTGTGGCCCGGCAATGATCTCCTACTCCTGTTGGTTTATCCAGGGTTGTATGTTCTTTGAATCTCTGGCTGAGTGTTCTCATGGTTTCACCTATGTATGTGTGATGTTATAGATGGTTCCACACTTGTGTTCTTTAGGTGTTTTGTCTTTAGGGTGTACTACCATCGAGCTGAGGGTGTTCGCCGGCTTGTGGTACATGTGTATATTATGTGACTTATAAATCTGGCCAAGCTGTTCTGATAATCCTGCCATGTATCTTCGTGGGTTGTTGTTCGTGTTAGGTGGTCTTTTTGCACTGGATGGAGGAGGTGCAAGAGCCCACTCTGGGTATCCGTTGGCTCTCGTGGCATTGTGGACGTGTGCCAGCTCTGATTTCCTGTCATCAGCTGTGGTGACATACTGCTGCGCCCTGTTGGTGAGTGTGCATACAATTGAACGTTTGTGGGTTAGAGGGTGATGTGACTTGAAGTTGAGGTACTGGTCCGTGCGTGTCCAGAATATGGGTGCATAGATCCAGGAAGGGAAGTTTGCTGTCTTTCTCAGGTTCGATTGTGAATTTGATGTGTGGATCGATGCTGCTCATGTGTTCAGCGGACTCTTCCACGTCGTATTCGTGAAGGATGGTGAATGTGTCGTCCACGTATCGTAGCCACAATGATGGGGGGTGCAGTGCTGTAGAGATGGCTACTTCCTCAAATTGTTCCATGTAGCAATTAGCTACTAGGGGAGATATAGGTGATCCCATAGCTGCACCATGTGTTTGCTGGTAGTACGCCCCGTTGTAAATGAAATAGGTCGTATTCAGGCAGAAATGAAGGAGCTCAGCTATCTGTGGGATGGCCATTTCAGTGCGGCTGGTTAGGGTGTCATCTTCTTGTAGTCTCTCTCTCTGATGACTTCCAGTGCCTTATCCACCAGCACACTGGTGAAGAGTGCTGTGACATCACATGCCACCAGTTTCCGAGCAGGTGGTATTTCTAGACCTCTTAGCTTGTCGACTAGTTCCTTGGTGTTTTTATGCTGTGACAGTTCTAACCCACAAGGGGGATGAGTATGCTAGCCATGTATTTGGTTGCATTGTATGTAATACTGCCACAACTGGATACTATAGGCCTAAGGGGTGTGTTGTTTTAGTGTATCTTAAGCATCCCATACAATTGTGGGGGTTCTTCCGACTGTGGGTATAGCTTCCAGTACAGTTTGTCTGAGATGGATCCATTTCTCTTCCACTTCCTTAGGATGTTGATCATTCTGTTTTTGTATTTGTGTGTGGGGTCTTTGCTAAGTCATTTCATTTGCTCACTCATTTCAATCTTTTTGATTGCCCAGAGAGAGTAAAATAAACTATTATTATTATTATTATTATAAGTCTGTTGTACGTGTTCGTATCCTTCACCAAGTCAGTCATTTTCTCTCTATATGCGGTAGTGTTCATGATTACCGTGGCTCTACCTTTGTCTGCAGGGAGTATGATGATGGAGTTGTCTTTTTTCACTGTCTATAGAGCTACCCTCTCCCCCTAACTGATGCTAGATTTCAGGAGTTTACCTCGTTTGATGGTACATACAACCTCCCCTCTGAGTTCTTCTGCCGCGGTCTCCGTCATGTATTTCGCGACTACCTCAGTGCCGACTATGGTGTCTTCGACCGGGAACGTATTCGGAGTAATGGCGAAGTTTAAACGTTTACTAAGTATAGATCATTCATCATCACTGATCTGCCTATCGCTCAGGTTCATTACCCACCTGTTTGTGTCTATGTCGGTGTCTGTCACTTCTTTCTTAGTTTGAGATTTGTTGTAAAGTCTCTTGAACGTGCTTTGTTGTCGTGACCTAGTTTCCTCGATTGTGTGTCTCTGCGCAGCCGTGAGCAGCCGTTCCATTTCCGCCATTTCACCATTATTCAAGATGGCTTCCAGCTGTTGTTTATCCGTTGTTAGGGATTCGTTCAGTTTCTTAATCGTGCATGTACACTGCCGAATGCGTACTCCGAGAAGTTGTAATTCTGCTTTCTTTACGATGTGCTGCGCTCTTACGCCAGTTACGCTTGTACTCATGCTTATGCTTGTCGTGGAACAATATATTCAATACAAAGTTCGTTGGTCATTTATGATGTTATAATCATCATGTCTTGACTGACACTAATGGTACGAGATATTTAATGTAGGGTTAACATGTCCTTCTAATGACGTCTTTATTAACTGTATGCCTTTGTGTCGATGAATTAACCCAAGCCGAACCTGACTGCCTCATCTTTTGCTAATACCTAATTGCATTCACCATCTCCTAGCACGCTAGTCGATCGCAGGCCAATCTAAAATAACCTTGTCTTGAATACTGAGAACGTTAAGAAATACCAATCAGAAATCTGCTTATTTCAAGTAAATAAATAAATAAATTGCTAGTATAATAGTTTACCTGATATTTAGACTTACTGTGGTCGTGGCATTTCACAAGCGGACAGATAGTAATTGGCAGACTATTATGTCCACACTTGGTAGCTGCCAAACTGCGTGATAAATGTAAATCATGGTAAATGTAAGCTTCAGAACTATTTGAAAAAGTGACCATCCTCATTTATTTTGTTTTATATATTGTATCCCAGTGAATGTATAGCTATCCTGGAATGTGTCCTGTGGTGGTGATCTGGGTATCAGCGTAGGACTGTTTTCTTCTATGACGGTTCTGGCTTGTTGTATTCAGCATATTTTGAAGCTATCGATTCTTTAGACGCAGATCGTGCATGCAATACAATTGCTGATATGTCACATATAAAATGGCGTAAATGTATATGTGCTTACTATTATATTTCGACATTGTATATTTCATAGACGTTGTGTCTGGAGGGGACTTCAAGAACCACAATGGGAACAATAGTTTGTGTTAGCCTTATTTTTAATTTACTCTCTTTTTCGTTTTTGTTTGTACATTTTTTATTTAATTAAACATCCACTAGAAAAGACAGGATAACAACTTGCGTTATTTCGAAGAACACAACTTGAAGCTAAAAGAGATGGGCCATATCGGGTAGTCTTTCTCACACAGTTAAACAATGGATGCAAATAAGCTGACTGCCAACACGACACTTCTGAAAAGTGACATTTCATCGTACAAGGAACAAATTAAACACCTCAGAAGCAGCACTTAACGGCTAAACATGGACAACTCTCTGCACGAATGTCGTGCTGTGACAACAATAGGTGATAACGCATTCTCTAAACGAGATGATGAAACGCTACGATTAACGTTTCTCTAAATTTGTTCTTGCACACAAACAACAGACTAGGGTGTTACTTATTTGTGACTCAGATTTAAATTGATGTTTTTACACATTAATATATTTGTTTGATTTCTTATCGACGTATTTGTCACCGGTTTCCCAGATTTTTGCAAAAGTGGACTGCTTCTTCTCTACACCTTTCTTCATCCTGCTTCATCTCCCAATTCCCATTCATTTTCAGTTTTTCCATCGTCTTTACTCTCTTTCCCATATGACGTATTGTGTGAGACATATCACAGATAATACTGCTAATTGCGCAAACCTGGTTTAATCAACGGTCATATCCTATTCACACAAAAAACAACTTTACAACCCAAACAATGGGAAGTTAACTGGGATAGATATAAAATATACAAAGAAAGTTAAACTAGGATGGTCATATTTTATTTTATTCTGAAACTTACATCCGCCACGAAGACCTAACTATGCAGTTTCGAAGCCGTTTTGTATGTACACAACACATAACCAACTATCCCTCTTTATTAAGACAAATAAATAAATAAATTAAATTAAATAATTCATAAAATATATACTCGTAAAACATTCATACAGAAACGTTCCTCGGTCAATTTAAACAAGTGAATTTTTAGGATAGTTTTCAATGTAGTTAGATTGTCTGATTGACGTATAACCTTTTCTACAATGCTTCTATATTACATATGTCCTAATATCATGTTTTCTTTAAATTCATTCGATCGCATAACTAAACTTAATGTTGGAGGTAAGTTCCACATCTTGTCTTGTGTAGAGCGCTGTGGGAAACGTTCTTTTTAAACCTCTGGTACAGTCGTTTGAATGTGAAACGTTTCGCAGGTTCTATACAGGCTACTTCTCACTCTGTTTTCAAGCACGTTTATTGTACTATTGCACCTGTCTTTCGTGTACAGTCAATAAAAACAGGCGAGTGCGTCAGCACACACAAATCGTTCATTCGCAGAGTCCAATTAATAACGACTGGGCACAGTGTAATGTCGCTGTTAAACCGAGGCGTGAAATCGATGCAAAACAGTAGAAACAAACTTTGTATTCGGGAGACGAATTATAAATTACTTTCAACCCTGATGCATCGGATAATGGACGTTTTTAGGACGTTTTACGAGCAAAAAAAGGGTCTACATCACCATTACCATGTGCATCAGCGTTCAACATAATTGATAATTGGTCTCTACGACTAAAAATGTTGCTTGTTCTATTGTGCTTAATTTGAGGGCATATGTCATACATGAAATGTTTGCACAATCTTTCTACTATGTTTAAGTATGCACGTGTGAATCAGCCATGTTATGGGTAGTATTCGTTTATCTTGCTTATGCGCTAATGAATGTGGCCCGTGTTCTACAATGCCAGTGATTTAATATAGCCGGAGATTCAGAGAAATTGCGCACTTGGTGACAAGTTTTTGAAATTTTGCATGGTGTTAGGTATGGGCATAAGGTTTTAAAAAACCACCGCATACAAGTTGGGGTAGCCCCCTGGTGGCCATCCAATATAGCCGCCGAAGCCTGTGATCTGAAATAGATAATGGCTTATCTTTGGTTTTATCAACACTACCTCAACGTGTAATACCACAAGTTGTATGTTTATTGGAGCGAGGCATCCATTTCTGAAGTTATATTCATATAAATATATGGCAGAGAATCTACATATGTTCTGTTTCTTCGGAAACATATCACCATTTCTTTAGTCTTAGTCGTATTAATACGTTTGTCATTATTACAAGACCATAGCTCAACAATATCAGTAGAATCCTAGATAACAGATACCATGTCTTGGTTGCATATTTAAAGAGGTTGGTTGCATATTTGCGTTGGCCAAATAACGGTTGCGCAATTCAACACTTTATCTTTGTTTTAGAAGTAGCGGAAGACCGGGGTTTATCAGCTGTAGCCTACATATAAACGATAGTATTTTTCGAGTGATGGCGACACTTCTTCGTCGATGTCTGTCGCAACGCTATGATGCGAGACACCATACCCAACAGTGAGAAGATTGTCCTAATAAAGGCGGTGAGGCTCCACACGCTCCAGTTGACTGGAACCCGAAGTGTTCACGTATTTGTTGCCAAACATCAGCAAGCGATGTTGAGTGCTTCACTATCGAGTTTCGTGAAATAACAAGGCAAACAATTGCAATTTACCCCAGCATTAGATCGAGCTGCACGCATATTTGTACGGCAGTACGCCTTGCGGCTGCAGGCACATTGTTGACATCGTCCATGAACCCCCTGTTTGTAGATTTAAGCACCCATGTTACATCTTAACCCACGAATGGCACGAAATTGGCGTCACGTAAGATGACGTACACAATGTTCTGTTTCTAACTTTGGAAGGATGTCACTGATTCATTTGTAGTGAGAAGCCACTGCTCGGGCGCACGAAAGGTGGCGGCCAAGGTGAGTTAAGTGTGGCTGGCTGGTGCATCGGTACGACGAACGCTAATGTTATCGCCCAACCAAACTTAAACCACTTTTACAACAAGTAGAGTTCACGGGCGTATGTTTCAGCAGTCTGTGTTTTGGCACCTCTCGTAGGCGTGGACATACGCTGCCATCACGCCAATGAATGTGGCCCGTGTTCTACAATGCCAGTGATTTAATAGTCACGATACAAACCTGACCATGACACATACCACAATAACAGAATACTGGCGATGAGCCTAAATATTTCAATGAACGAGCTGCCAATAACATCGACAGTATTATACCAGTAGATATTAATGCATATTAAATTAGGGTTTTCAAATACATATTAGATCATTAATATTTATCAGACAATTAAGCATCATTGGATTATTTTCTAGTGACATGGCACCTTGAATAATTGCAGTGACACCGATTATATGGGCTGTATCAATAATACAGTAGATCCTGTTAACCCTGAACGGTATATACCCTGGATATAGTTTGGAAATTATTGATTTTCTGTAAATGCAACTCAAGTTGTGTATACTTTTATGATACATTGCTGGTTGTACGCTTGTTAGCAATGCAATATATTGTATCTACAGCCTGTATGGAATACTGTTTGCATTATATTAATTAGGTTTCCCAGTATTAAATATATTTATTATTTATTTTTATATAATAAAATTCATGCACACATTATTTCTTCATGGAGTACATGTTGTGATCATGTGTTCAAGAAAATGTTGCGACAAAGACAATATATTCTGCTATGCTTCTTTCACACAAAAAAACTATACTGAAAGAAATTAACATGTAGTGTACCCCTTCCAAAGTTGGCCACTTAATAAGTTCACTCACCTCTGGTAGTAAGACTGATAGGTATGTATACTGACAACAAACAAACAATTCCATTAATTAAGATGCAGCTCTGGTATGGTATACCAGGTCACTGCACATAACAGAGCAAGACAGGAAGAAATCCTGTCTCCTATTCATTTATCCACAATCTTACATGGATGGCTTATTTGAACGAACGATTATCAAACAAGAGTGACGTGGGTTGCTACAAAGGCAGCCAAAATACATACATACATACATACATACATACATACATACATACATACATACATACATACATACATACATACATACATACATACATACATACATACATACATACATACATACATACATACATACATACATACATACATACATACATACATACATACATACATACATACATACATACATACATACATACATACATACATACATACATACATACATACATACATACATACATACATACATACATACATACATACATACATACATACATACATACATACATACATACATACCGCCAACCTAAACACATCACCAACCGGACGCGCATGCACATTACCATCAATCGATTTATGCTCTGGCAATAAGAATTTTTTCCGCCCTTATTGCCACAGCTGCTCTGCGGTTCGATCTTATCGCAGTTTCCGCGCCACGATCGCCTAAATCAGTCAAAAAACGATACCAGGGAGTCATGTGTATCTGAACCAATTACTATGTCGACAAGTGTTCTCTCAAAATATCGCTAACCGGACGCGCATGCATATCACCATCAATCCATTTCTGCTATGGCAATAAGAATTTTTTCCGTCCTTATTACCAGAGCTGCTCTGAGATTTGCCCTGCAAATCGTGTAGGGGCGCGTCGGTTTCTGCTCTGGCAATAAGAATTTTTTCCGCCCTTATTGCCAGAGCAGCTATGTGGTTCGATCTTATCGCATTTTCCCCGCCAGGGTCGCCTAAATCAGTCAAAAAGCGATACCATGGCGTCACGTGTATCTGAAATACATATCATCATCAATCTATTTCTGCTGTGGCAAAAAGAATTAGTTCTGCCCTTATTGCCAGAGCTGCTCTGGCAATAAGATTTTTTTTCGCGCTTATTGCCAGAGCAGCTCTGGCAATAGTCAGGGCGTTCTTTTAAGCTGCAGTTTGATGTGTGCGACAACACTGCCTGCCTGCCTGCCTGCCTGCCTGCCTGCCCGCCCGCCCGCCCGCCCGCCCGCCCGCCCGCCCGCCCGCCTGCCCGCCCGCCCGCCCGCCGCGCCCGCCCGCCCGCCCGCCCGCCCGCCCGCCCGCCCGCCCGCCCGCCCGCCCGCCTGCCCGCCGCCGCCCGCCGCCGCCTGCCCGCCCGCCTGCCCGCCGCCCCCCGCCGCCTGCCTGCCTGCCTGCCTGCCTGCCTGCCAGCCTGCCTGTCAGACAGACAGACAGACAAACAGACAGACAGGCATACACACAGACAGACAGACAGACAGACAGACAGACATACAGACAGACAGACAGACAGACAGACAGACAGACAGACAGACAGACAGACAGACAGACAGACAGACAGACAGACAGACAGACAGACATACAGACAGACAGACAGACAGACAGACAGACAGACAGACAGACAGACAGACAGACAGACAGACAGACAGGCAGACAGACAGACAGACAGAGAGACAGACAGACAGACAGACAGATAGACAGACATACAGACCAGACAGCAAGTGACTATGACAACTACAGAGATGTCTATTTCATTATACATTGCATAACAGAATGATGCTATGGTGACAGATTTTCTAGATATATTGTTACTCATCTAATGACAGAATAATCTTCTAGTGCCAAATAATTTACAAAACACAATATTAAGGAAACAGATTCTGATCAGCTTGCTAATGTACTCATTTTTTACCAATCCCAAATCTGCCTCTGCCTCTGCCTCTGCCTCTGCCTCTGCCTCTGCCTCTGCCTCTGCCTCTGCCTCTGCCTCTGCCTCTGCCTCTGCCTCTGCCTCTGCCTCTGCCTCTGCCTCTGCCTCTGCCTCTGCCTCTGCCTCTGCCTCTGCCTCTGCCTCTGCCTCTGCCTCTGCCTCTGCCTCTGCCTCTGCCTCTGCCTCTGCCTCTGCCTCTGCCTCTGCCTCTGCCTCTGCCTCTGCCTCTGCCTCTGCCTCTGCCTCTCCCTCTGCCTCTCCTCTGCCTCTGCCTCTGCCTCTGCCTCTGCCTCTGCCTCTGCCTCTGCCTCTGCCTCTGCCTCTGCCTCTGCCTCTGCCTCTGCCTCTGCCTCTGCCTCTGCCTCTGCCTCTGCCTCTGCCTCTCCCTCTCCCTCTCCCTCTCCCTCTCTCCCTCTCCCTCTCCCTCTCCCTCTCCCTCTCCCTAGAAAATAAAAGATAACCGGAAGTCACGACAGGTCGGCCCCAATCGACTCGATAGGCGTCGCTGCGGACTATCACAATTCGGGAATGAGAGACCAGAGTTAATACATCCGAGCTGGGGCCTCTTCAACACACAGCGCCTTCATACGGATAGGATCAAAAATTTAAACAGATACCGTACTAAACGACGAAACGTCCGAGATTGAGCGAGATCTGTGCGCGTTTGGTCCCATCGGGGGAGAGTGCCGGGTAGATATCACCAATTGATTTCCCACTAGGATTATTAATCCATGGTATTGGACATTTCAGACATTAATTAGTCTCCGTCGACACATGTCATGTATAAAATTCGTGAAAATGACATATCTGTTTCTCCTACAATCCAGTCTCTAACCTGACACCCCTTCATTTGTGTACAATCAGCGGCCGATTGCCAATGTTGACACCTCTAGACCAAATTGCACCTGTATGCATACGCACCATTTCACTGTCTGACAAATATCACGCTACTCAGAAATATCATTTCCATTCAACCAGTCCTAGATTCAGTGCTTCCAGAAATTTACAAAAGCTCTACAATGCAGTTCTTTTAAGCAGGACTACTATGGGTAATGGCGTAGGAATCCATTTGGTGGTATGTCCCCTGCCCCAGCTCCTATCTAATAGCTCTGGAGAGACTTTTCAGTTGATGCAGTTTTCCGCCAGATGGCGTCATACCGGACCTGCTTGCTACTTCCGGTTTTCAGAACAAGAAAATCATGTATATATGTACAAATAATAACACATCTACTGCCAAGCGGATTATAGATGCCTAACAATTGTTGTTCTGTTTACGGATGTAGCAGTAAGGGCAGGCATACATTTTTCCAAATATAAAGAGAAATGTAAAACTTGTTGATGGCATAGATATAAAACAGAGAGATCGCCGACTCCGAATGGCGGGAAAACATGTTCGAATTTCGCAGCGCCCTCACCGGGAGGCACAGAAAATCGAAACTACGGCCGCTCACTGTTCCAACAGTGGCAGCACGGACGAGGATTCTGTACCAATTTTTACAAACTTCAGGATTTACTAGAGGTAAGATTAAATTGGAAAATCATTATATAACATGGATAGTTTATTTGTAATTTTTAGTTTTAAAACGATGACATACACTGAGTCACGCGAAAGACGAAAACTATAGGACGAGTGATATCATGGGTATCACAGTCACTCGAGCAGAAGTACTGGACACTACGCTGTACTATAGCAACACTTC
>JAODUO010000608.1:25000-157500 GCA_025642075.2 Ridgeia piscesae
TGGTAATTATATTATTATTATTGTTTAATCTAAAATGTTGCTTTTTTAACATTAATATAATTGTTTTAGCATGATCTTGTGTATGTGTCTGATGAACACACTGATGTAAAAGCGCCATGAGCGTCACTACATGGCGGATACCGGCGCTATATAAATGGCCATTATTATTATTATGGTCTCACGTCGCTCCAACTTCCGCAATTGTTCCTTACCGCGAGTGCTCTTACAGCGCAGACGACGGTGTCAAGCGTGACTATGGCGGTAGACTTCTTCCTAACGTTTCACAATAAGAACATGTCTGCTTTTTATTTCGTTATTGGGAGAACTTGTTTGACTAAATCGGCACTATATCTGTATTCAGCATCATTCATGACAGCATAAACAACATAATTAAATTCATGCATTTTGCAACCTTTGCCAACATATAATTCTAGGCCAAACCAATATCACTGTGTGTCCGTAGAAAACATTAAAATAAAACAATATTAAAATAACTATCTTACAAAATACATTTCCTAGTAATAGTACCGGCTACCTACGGGAAACAATGTTACAATGGTGAATTCAATTGGCAAAAACAAAGTTACTTAGGAGAAGTATGGTTTGAAATGTTTTTTGTTAGTAGGGCAAGTGAATTGTCGTACGGACAACTAAACGTTTGGTGTTTACTTGTCAACGGGACACGTAGATAATTTCACTAATTTCGAACCATGTCATGCTTTATGAAACTATATAAATTGTTGTATCTGTTTATTTAAATGCATGCACACAATTTGAAGATTGAAAAATCATTTGACATATTGTTGTACACGATACCCGGTATAGTTTACTGTCTTCAGTTATATTGGTCATGATATGATAAATTAGATGCAATGTAATCGTGTTGTTGATTATCCTAAATAGCCTACTAATTGTAGCCTAAATTCCACATTTTTGTTTTGTGTGGAGTCTAGAGATTTTGATGAACAATGATTCATAGACCTGCGGGAGAGAAGCATCTTAAATGAGATAATTTCTTATGGCGAACTTGAGGTAAATATCAATATACAAACCATCGCCATCGCCAAACCTTAAATGTTTGGTTGCGAAATAAAATCTAGTTATTTGTAAGAAAATGTTAGATATTTCATTTCTTTTAAGCCATGTTTATGCATTAAATGCCCATTATATAGAATTTATGATCTAATGTTTTTAAATGGTCTCCCAATATATCAACGTTTTTTATACGTTTCTGCAATTTAATGCCATGGTAGAGAACCTATTTGTAAATTTATAATTTGAGGTTAATATGTTAAACTCTTCACCTATTTACATTCATTTAGGCAAGTATTTGTGTTTTAGAAATATGCATTTTGACACTTACAATTTGCATTTTCTCATATATTAAAGTGGGTCATTAATGTCACCAATGCTTACATTGACAGCCATTTCGTCATTCGTCGTATTGTCAGCCATTTTAGTCTTAAAACGTTGCATGGATAACACATTTTATGCAGTTGACACGCAATTCACACTTGAGCATATGCACTGAGCTCGCGTCACTGACCTCTTGCTGCTCTCCAGTAGTCAGACATGTCGAACGTGGGAACATCACGGGTTGAGGTGAGATCTTTGTTCAGTCAAAATAATATTCTTCATGGGGGAATACTCTTGTGATGCTCGACAGATAAAATGATTAAAAATAAAATATGTTGTAAAAGAGTGTAAGAAAAACAAGTTCTATGAATTATGTATGATTAAAAGTATAATAGGTACAAGTGTTAGGAATATTAATTTTCATATCACAACAAACCAAAATATCAATTCAATAAATGGATAATAAAAGCAGTTCGTCATCTCCCGTGCGAGCCATAACAGCGGCCAGACTTAGAGTGGGGAGAGGGAATTTTCTTTAACGAAAGGTCTCTTGGGCAAGTATCTTTTGCACAATAATCCTTTGCCCAGTGTAAAATGGAAAAAGGGGTTTTACCCAACTGCGAAAGTTGGCACACTTATGATGTATTGTTTATTATGGCGTTACACAAACAAAACAATTACTAATCTAACTATAACGGAGGAACATTGGGTAACAGGATATGTTTGACTGGAACTTTAGTGTCACTGTCTTTCGAATTGCGTTTGTGCAGTTGTTCATAACACGTTTTGGTTGTGTTGGCTTTGCCTGCTTATTGCATGTGTAAATAAATACAACAAGAATAATATGTAGACTATATTCTTAATCTATCGCAGTTTCAGGTGGACATGTGCTACGTTTATTGAGTGGTTGCAAATTTATCATTTAAAGTTGCATGGTTGAAATGCAAACCGTCTAGAAGAAAACTTCACTCCCTTGTTTCCATCATCTGTGTGTCACTTATTCGTCATACGGAAACTGCCTGTTTCAGCCAGCCGACCAGACAAAGACAGATAACCATGATCAGAGCAAAAATGTGAGTCAACTGTGAGTCGTCTACAAACCATCTTTCCCACTCTTCTATTACTCCCACGCTTCTATTAATCACCCATCCCATCACTTCCACGTCCCCATCACCTCAATATCAGTCATACATCTCCATTATACCATGTTGCCTGGTTGTGTCAGTACCGCAACGGATTAATCAAAGCTTCATCTATGCATATAGCATTACCTTCTAAATGAGCTGCAAGGTGTACAAGACGATTGTGCATTAAATGTCACTGTATACAATACGATTATGCATAAAATACCAATGTACTCAGCTGAACCACATAATACCCTCTGCCGTCGCCACATCACGAAAGCTACATTCATCTCTGTATACCTCTGCACAATGCCGGCAACAGTGGAGGCGAGTAACACACCAGGGAAAGAACAACACGGAAAAAGAATACAACAATAAATACCAACACAATCACAGTAGTCGGCATGGCCATCTCGATGCTTCTTCACCCACTGTTATGTTCCCGTCACGCCTGCAGCGTACGCTCGTTCAAATCGAGTATGATGGACAGTAAAGAGAGGGCGGGCGGGCGGGCGGGAGGGCGGGCGGGCGGGCGGGCGGGCGGGCGGGTGGGGGGGGGCGGGCGGGCGGGTGGGCGGGCGGGCGGGCGAGCGGGTGGTCAGGCAGGCAGACAGGCAGGCAGATAGATAGATAGAGAGAGAGAGGAGAGAGAGAAAAAGAGAGAGAGAGAGAGAGAGAGAGAGAAGGGGAGAGAGAGAGAGCAAGAGCAAGAGCGAGAGAGAGAGAGAGAGAGAGAGAGAGAGAGAGAGAGAGAGAGAGAGAGAGAGAGCGAGAGAGAGAGAGAGAACGAGACATTCGTCGATAGGTATACGTATTGTTTCACCACTCTCAACAGTACCACTATAGGCAGTGTCCATCTGATGCAGGTGTTGGGATGGATCAAGCACAACCTCCTCCTGGTGTGCACTGTCCTCGCAGTATTCCTCGGCATTCTCATTGGGGGCCTCGGCCGAATGGCCAGCCCAAGTGATGACGTCATCATGGTGATCTCATTCCCTGGAGAAGTCTTCCTGAGGATGCTCAAAATGATGATCCTGCCTCTTGTTGTCGCCAGCATAATCTCAAGTGAGTGTTTTGTACAGGTGACACTATCAATTCATCTCTCATTGTGCAGTATGGTCACAGGTGAATGGTTTCCATGCAATTACTACGGAGGAATTTGTGTTTGTGTCACTATTATATGGTCGTCACCATTACATTTGTGCAACTATTGTAGCTGTGTCACCAATGTATTCAAGTCACCGTTGCTTTAGTTTCACTGTTGTATTCGTGTCATCATTGCATTGTTGTCATCATGTGGTGTATGGTATTCCTGTCATCATTGCATTGGTGTCATCATGTGGCGCTATTCAAAATAAATATTATTATTATTATTATTATCATTACATTTGTGTAAGTATTGCATTTGTGGCACCGTTGTGTTTCTGCAAAATTGCACTTGTGTCACCAATGCATTAATGTCATCATTGTGTTTGCGCCAATATTTAATTCATGTCATCCTCACACCGTTGTCACCATTATATTCGTGTCATTACTGCGTTTGTGTCACCACTGTATTCACGTGGCCATTGTGTCACCGCATTCTATGTATCCCAAGTCTAGCCTATCTTGACCCGGCAGCCATTGTGTCACCGCATTCTATATGTCCCCAGCTCTAGCCCGTCTTGACCCGGCAGCCATTGTGTCACACATTCTGTGTGTCCCCAGCTCTAGCACATCTTGACCCGGCAGCCATTGTGTCACACATTCTATGTGTCCCCAGCTCTAGCACATCTTGACCCGGCAGCCATTGTGTCACCGCATTCTATGTGTCCCCAGCTCTAGCCCATCTTGACCCGGCAGCCATTGTGTCACCGCATTCTATGTGTCCCCAGCTCTAGCACATCTTGACCCGGCAGCCATTGTGTCACCGCATTCTAAGTGTCCCCAGTTCTAGCCAATCTTGACCCGGCAGCCATTGTGTCACCGCATTATATGTGTCCCCAGGTCTAGCCAATCTTGACCCGGCAGCCATTGTGTCACCACATTCTATGTGTCCCCAGGTGTAGCCAATCTTGACCCGGCAGCCATTGTGTCACCGCATTCTATGTGTCCCCAGGTCTAGCCAATCTTGACCCGGTAGCCATTGTGTCACCGCATTCTATGTGTCCCCAGGTCTAGCCAATCTTGACCCGGTAGCCATTGTGTCACCGCATTCTATGTGTCCCCAGGTCTAGCCAATCTTGACCCGGTAGCCATTGTGTCACCGCATTCTATGTGTCCCCAGGTCTAGCCAATCTTGATCCGGTAGCCATTGTGTCACCGCATTCTATGTGTCCCCAGGTCTAGCCAATCTTGACCCGGTATCCATTGTGTCACCGCATTCTATGTGTCCCCAGGTCTAGCCAATCTTGACCCGGTAGCCATTGTGTCACCGCATTCTATGTGTCCCCAGGTCTAGCCAATCTTGACCCGGTAGCCATTGTGTCACCGCATTCTATGTGTCCCCAGGTCTAGCCAATCTTGACCCGGTAGCCATTGTGTCACCGCATTCTGTGTCCCCAGGTCTAGCCAATCTTGACCCGGTAGCCATTGTGTCACCGCATTCTATGTGTCCCCAGGTCTAGCCAATCTTGACCCGGCAGCCATTGTGTCACCGCATTCTATGTGTCCCCAGGTCTAGCCAATCTTGACCCGGTAGCCATTGTGTCACCGCATTCTATGTGTCCCCAGGTCTAGCCAATCTTGACCCGGTAGCCATTGTGTCACCGCATTCTATGTGCCCCCAGGTCTAGCCAATCTTGACCCGGCAGCCATTATGTCACCGCATTCTATGTGTCCCCAGGTCTAGCCAATCTTGACCCGGTAGCCATTGTGTCACCGCATTCTATGTGTCCCCAGGTCTAGCCAATCTTGACCCGGTAGCCATTGTGTCACCGCATTCTATGTGTCCCCAGGTCTAGCCAATCTTGACCCGGTAGCAATTGTGTCACCGCATTCTGTGTCCCCAGGTCTAGCCAATCTTGACCCGGTAGCCATTGTGTCACCGCATTCTATGTGTCCCCAGGTCTAGCCAATCTTGACCCGGCAGCCATTGTGTCACCGCATTCTATGTGTCCCCAGGTCTAGCCAATCTTGACCCGGTAGCCATTGTGTCACCGCATTCTATGTGTCCCCAGGTCTAGCCAATCTTGACCCGGTAGCCATTGTGTCACCGCATTCTATGTGTCCCCAGGTCTAGCCAATCTTGACCCGGTAGCCATTGTGTCACCGCATTCTATGTGTCCCCAGGTCTAGCCAATCTTGACCCGGTAGCCATTGTGTCACCGCATTCTATGTGTCCCCAGGTCTAGCCAATCTTGACCCGGTAGCCATTGTGTCACCGCATTCTATGTGTCCCCAGGTCTAGCCAATCTTGATCCGGTAGCCATTGTGTCACCGCATTCTATGTGTCCCCAGGTCTAGCCAATCTTGACCCGGTAGCCATTGTGTCACCGCATTCTATGTGTCCCCAGGTCTAGCCAATCTTGACCCGGTAGCCATTGTGTCACCGCATTCTATGTGTCCCCAGGTCTAGCCAATCTTGACCCGGTAGCCATTGTGTCACCGCATTCTATGTGTCCCCAGGTCTAGCCAATCTTGACCCGGTAGCCATTGTGTCACCGCATTCTATGTGTCCCCAGGTCTAGCCAATCTTGATCCGGTAGCCATTGTGTCACCGCATTCTATGTGTCCCCAGGTCTAGCCAATCTTGACCCGGCAGCCATTGTGTCACCGCATTCTATGTGTCCCCAGGTCTAGCCAATCTTGACCCGGTAGCCATTATGTCACCGCATTCTATGTGTCCCCAGCTCTAGCCCATCTTGACCCTGCAGCCATTGTGTCACCGCATTCTATGTGTCCCCAGCTCTAGCCAATCTTGACCCGGCAGCCATTGTGTCACCGCATTCTATGTGTCCCCAGGTCTAGCCAATCTTGACCCGGTAGCCATTATGTCACCGCATTCTATGTGTCCCCAGGTCTAGCCAATCTTGACCCGGTAGCCATTGTGTCACCGCATTCTATGTGTCCCCAGGTCTAGCCAATCTTGACCCGGTAGCCATTGTGTCACCGCATTCTATGTGTCCCCAGGTCTAGCCAATCTTGACCCGGCAGCCATTATGTCACCGCATTCTATGTGTCCCCAGGTCTAGCCAATCTTGACCCGGCAGCCATTGTGTCACCGCATTCTATGTGTCCCCAAGTCTAGCCAATTTGACCCGGCAGCCATTGTGTCACCGCATTCTATGTGTCCCCAGGTCTAGCCAATCTTGACCCGGTAGCCATTGTGTCACCGCATTCTATGTGTCCCCAGGTCTAGCCAATCTTGACCCGGTAGCCATTGTGTCACCGCATTCTATGTGTCCCCAGGTCTAGCCAATCTTGACCCGGTAGCCATTGTGTCACCGCATTCTATGTGTCCCCAGGTCTAGTCAATCTTGACCCGGTAGCCATTGTGTCACCGCATTCTATGTGTCCCCAGGTCTAGCCAATCTTGACCCGGTAGCCATTGTGTCACCGCATTCTATGTGTCCCCAGGTCTAGCCAATCTTGATCCGGTAGCCATTGTGTCACCGCATTCTATGTGTCCCCAGGTCTAGCCAATCTTGACCCGGCAGCCATTGTGTCACCGCATTCTATGTGTCCCCAGGTCTAGCCAATCTTGACCCGGTAGCCATTGTGTCACCGCATTCTATGTGTCCCCAGCTCTAGCCCATCTTGACCCTGCAGCCATTGTGTCACCGCATTCTATGTGTCCCCAGGTCTAGCCAATCTTGACCCGGTAGCCATTGTGTCACCGCATTCTATGTGTCCCCAGGTCTAGCCAATCTTGACCCGGTAGCCATTATGTCACCGCATTCTATGTGTCCCCAGGTCTAGCCAATCTTGACCCGGTAGCCATTGTGTTACCGCATTCTATGTGTCCCCAGGTCTAGCCAATCTCGACCCGGTAGCCAGTGGTCGCATGGGTTTGAGAGCCCTGGTCTACTACTTGGTCACAACTACCCTGGCCGTCGCTTTAGGCATCGTCTGTGTGCTTGCTATCCACCCTGGCAACCCAACCATCAAAAGTGAGATTCAAGCCAAGAGATCAAGCAGGCAACGGATCGGCACCCTTGATGCCATCCTCGATATTATCAGGTAAAACGATTTACTGCGCTGGCATGGGACATCATCCTATTGGGTGATTTAATGTAATACTTTTTTGTGCTGCCCATCTTTTTATATACAATACAGCATGTTTTAAGATAAACACGATATGGGGTATATGTAAAAAATCTGCTTTTAAGTTATAAAACAGTTCAGTTCGTAACGCAGAGCTTTTTAAATTTAATTGCTTGGACACACTGCAACAATGTAACGCAATATTCAAATGGCTTACCGCTGGTAATTGCTTCTTCCGCCAAGCATCGCTTGATAACTCGGCCAGTAACTCATAAAACAATATTTGAAATGTAAAAACTACGTAAATTAATGTTATCATATAAAAAGGAAACAATGACGAAGTTGTACACACTGAGCGCCTTTTTATCATTGTCTAATTTGAACTAATTACCGAATTTAAAAGGTTACTCACATTCTGTCTTCATCTGTAATATAAGTGAGTACATATGTACTTTTGAAAATGGTTTATTCATTCAGCACACACCAAAAACGCTGTCTTTCTGGCACAATATGCAATGTTTGAATGTTATGCAATATCACTTAGCTTCTGTTGTAGTTGCAATTCTGACATTGTCTATTTTAATGCAAATATCCAGTGAAAGAACATGGCCCATATATTACATATAACCTTTTCTCACAACCATGCCGACTTGTATTCACATAATATGCAGTTTGTAAGACTCACTTTGCAAATGAAATAATTTACTAAATGATGTATGAAATCCCAGTGAAATATACGATAGAATGATCAAATAAGTACCTATTGTTCGTGTTGTATACATTCTTCTTTCATTTAAATCGTAGTTTAACTCAGAAAGTTATACATTATTTAGTTTTAAAATGATGCAAAAAGAAAATGTCTTAGATATGAATGCCTGCTCTTTTAGAAAAAATGCTAAAACACACTGGATTCAAAAACCGTTTTTCTATCATTCTATGCCAAGGGTAGTGCAAGTTCCCAACTTCCCATATAGTGGAAAAACACGTACATTCGCAGTACCTATAATCTTAACTGGCTCAAACTAAGCACATTTTCTGTAATGTACGTACGTAAGTAATTTTGTAGCTATATATTAAATACGCTATTTTCAGACACGATGCACAACTATTCATTTGTACAATATGTCGACAGAAATATATTCCCAGACAACCTCATTCAAGCCTGCTTCCAGCAAATGCAGACAACATATGTGGCCAGGAAGAACAGTGGAAACCTCACCTCTCAAGCCCCGATGGTACGAAAATTCGTCCACCAGAACGGCTTGAATGTGTTAGGTGTGTACTCACGTCTGTGTTCTAGATTGCGCTAACCTATTCTGCCGACTGTAACACATAAAAAATGCTAACAGACTGGTTCGCTAACAACACGACAATAAATTATCTCTATCTGTGCACTGTGTTGATATTTTGATAACGGGTTAACGTAGTCATACGTCAGTGTGCTGAAACATTGCTCAAACGTCGTGCTAACACACTGACAACCCGCTATGATAACACATTACACTAACGTACATTACAGCCAAAGTAGCCATGTTTGTATCGAGGCATTGTTCTTGAGCCACCAGATTCTGACTTCTGGAATGGGCTTTCAGTTTCTTTATGTGAGCAGAATACGTTATTTTAAAGCAATATTATAACCGTAGTTGTGGCATTGTGTTACTTGAGCTGTGAGGTAGCATTTAAGAAGACTTTAAAACAGATAATATGTTTATGTCTATACAACACGACGATACTTTAAAGGTAACCTGGTTTTATTTTTAATAAATTATAATCACGTCTTATCGCGTTTATCCGGTGTTCGATAATCCGGTTGTTCCGTGTTCCGCATGTTTCGCATGGGAACCACAGTGAAACCATGGTAATTGCTCCAATTACCCGTTTGTTCACGATTCCAGTTTCGCACGCCTTTTTGGGACACCGACTGGTCGGATCATATATCATAGCATTGTGTTTCAGGTAACCACTCGCCGTGTAGATCGGCGAGTGTTTGCGTTGTTTTCGTTAACTAACTTCGCCAGTCACGACTGGCCAAGTCAATTATTAGTTTGATTCACCTAAACTCCGCACTTCGCGCAGGGGAGCTGCCAGGGGTAACTTAACATTTGTATGGCAAACAGCCATGGCTTTTGAGGAAGGGTCAACTGACAATTTGAGGTTGTTGTGCGCCCTATGTACCCTCCCTGGATCCCCCCTGATGATGACGTATGCAAATGGGTGACTCTGTTTCAGGGATCCTTTTCTTCTGCATTGTGGTTGGCGTGATCATAGGGAAGTTGGGGCCTAAAGCCTCCACGACACGCCGTCTCTTTGAGGAACTCACCGACATCATCATGTTGCTCGTCCACGCCGTCATGTGGTCAGTAATGGAACTAACAGTATCACTAAAACCAATAGATGGCGCCACTTGTGTAACCTACAGAAGATTGACACCCAAGAGAAACAGATACCCATTTGAATAAGTACATGGGCTCAATTCATGCCTTATTACGACGGCAGTATTCTTTAGCATTTCCCTGCAACATATTTCCATTTGCTTTATTACCAATTCTGGGGTGAATTACAATGTTGATACGTTACTACATTAATTATGTCATTAAATATATTTAATTAAATATGAGTGAGTTTAAACATTACTATGATGTCGATAATAAAAAGTAATATCATTATAGTATTACTCAACACAATAATAATATTCAAAAGTGAATATTACAGTGTTCGCGTTATTATTTTGAAGGTAAGTTGGAAACAAAACTTACCATAAAATGTACACCAAAACGTGGTAAAATAAGAACATGTCACTAAAAGAATGTCATGCTATTTTTAGTTTAATTCAATATATACTTCAGTGCAGATTTCAATTTAATTTATTATAAAAAATACGTTTTTCGCTTATTAAACAGAGACCATTATAGGCCATGCGTTGAGTACTGTTCGATAGAAAGTTTTTTTTATTTTTGTCACGATGACACCTACTCATTCTGTTATTGTCATCGTCTGCCTCAGTTACTCTCCGGTGGGAATTACATCCCTCATCGCGGGTAAGATGATGAGTGTTGGTGACGTGGCCACGGCGGCCGCCCAGCTGGGGCTGTACATGCTCACGGTGATCCTCGCCCTCGCCATCCACCTGGTCTTCACCCTCAGTCTCCTCTACTTCGCTGTCACCCGCAAGAACCCTCTCGTCTTTTTCAAGGGCATGCTACAGGCGTGGATCACCGCCCTCGCCACATCCTCCAGGTCAGTCTGGTCACACATGATCAACCCTCCACGTTCATGAAGGTTTTGAACCTTTCGTTCAGTCTACATCTATATTGATAGCAACAGTGTTTTCAAACTAAAAGAAGGTAGTATGACAAGGGGGCATAACGCAGCATACTGTAGGTTAGATAAAAGAAAATTCTCCTTCTCGCAGAGAACAATAAATGATTGGAATCAATTATGTCATGATTGCGTAAACGCCAGCAGTGTAGATATGTTTAAAAATATAATTGACAATTATCTGGCAAGGGCGGGCTATACCTAGGTTGAACACTTAAATGTTTTAGAAATTATTTTAATACTGATTAAATTATTTATTCATATATTTATTTTTACAAATTGTTATTATTGTACGACATTTTATGTATTTTATATTTTACTTATACATTTTTAGAGACAACATATAATCTTTATTTTACTTATGTATTTTTAGAGACAACATATTTTAATTAGTAGCATTTTAGTGGCATTTTATCATTTTGTATATTTATTATTTTTAGTATAATTCTAATTTGTGTACACGTTTATAATTTAGTGAACACTCGATAAGCCATAAGCTTATTGTTCACATGCATTCTAGAGCTTGGCTCTGGACGGTAACTTGTTAAACATTGGTTCAGTTCAGCTAGCTGGTCACAGGCACCGATGAATATCCGTATACAAAATGTCTCCACGCGTTAAATGCAGATTGGCTGGATTCTTCCGAAATAAGATGATGTTCGATTAATAGGTTTGACAGGGAGTAAAATGTACAGCATCTCGAGTAGTCCATACAGGACTAGTCACTTTGTTATATAAAAACCGACTTTTATTCGTGGCTAACCATGCGCTGCTTTCGATAGACCTAAGCATGCATATATTGCTGGTTCAATCATGAGAAATGCACCAAACATGAATCATAGCAAATATCCGGCATTGGCTGGTAGCAAGTAGAAATTAGTTTGTCAGTTTTTTTAACAGAAAATCCCAGAAATGCTGTCAGCTACACAAATGTTACATCCAAGCTGTTATATACATATTGTTGTATCATCAGTTTGGCGTATTTAACTTAAATGTGAGTGATTTTAAAAGAAAATATTTATAAGTGAGAGAAAATATACCATTGGAGGAATATGTCTAAACATGATTTCCGATGACGGTTGTCCTGTATTGTAACGCAAAATGTATGACAAGTGTACATCATAGACACCCATGCATGATTGTACACATGTACAGTGATAAGTGCATAGTGCGTCCTTTATTAAATGTATAGTACACTGGTTGTTGGTCATCAATAAGTTGCAGCAGAATTAGTATTGCCTACATTGTGGTACATCAGATGCTATCACTCTCCACAAAAGTTTGTCAGGATGCGTAGTTGTATGTGCTGAATGGTTCCTTAATGTATCATTGTGGTGTTTTTAATATTTTATTTAGTAAAGGTATATTTAAGACCTCTGATGCATGTGTGTGTGTGTGTGTGTGTGTGTGTGTGTGTGTGTGTGTGTGTGTGTGTGTGTGTGTGGTGTGTGGGTGTGTGTGGTGTGTGTGTGTGGTGTGTGTGTGTGTGTGTGTGTGTGTGTGTGTGTGGTGTGTGTGGTGTGTGTGGTGTGTATGGGTGGTGTGTGTGTGTGTGTGTGTGTGTGTGTGTGTGTGTGTGTTGTGTGTGAGTGTGTTTGTGTGTGTGTGTGTGTGTGTGTGTGTGTGTGTGTGTGTGTGTGTGTGTGTGTGTTTCTGTATGCGTGCGTGCGTGTGTGTGTGTGTGTGGAGAGAGAGAGAGAGGTGTGTGTGTGAGTGTGAGTGTGGTGTTTTGTGTGTGTGTGTGCGTGCGTGCGTGCGTGCGTGCGTGCGTGCGTGCGTGCGTGCGTGCGTGCGTGCGTGCGTGCGTGCGTGCGTGTTACTTAGTGCCTCTGCACCCAGTCATCAACAGTGGCAATTATTGTAGGTTGCAACACTGCTTCTTTGTTTAAGATTGAAGGGGTAGATATTTACGAGAATAAATTCTCCTTGAACGTCTACAGTGCCGCCACCCTTCCTGTCACCTTTCGCTGCTGTGAGGTGTACAACCACATCGACCCGCGAGTGACTCGCTTCGTCCTTACCGTTGGTTGCACTGTCAACATGGACGGCACAGCACTCTATGAAGCCGTGGCAGCCATCTTCATAGCCCAGATGAACGGTGTCGACCTCAATTTAGGCCAGGTCATCACCGTCAGGTACGTCCAGATAGTGCCGTGTTTGCTTCTGCGTAATTTTGGGTTATAACAAAACATGTGAGTTCGCACTTACGTCATCAATTGTCATTGGAATTAAGGCATTTTACTATAGTTTGTAGTTTAGACACGTCGAACCTTTACACAATTGTATAACTGCTTAGTCAACAGAACAGCAGCAATGAAGAACTGTTTCCTATATATTGAACAAATCAATATTTTCAATCGTATTTTATTTGTTTAACATTTTTAACCTGCATTTGTATCAGATGCCTACTGTTCAAAATGTACGTTTGTACAACCCCAATACTGAGCCTTCGAACCAGGACATGAATATCACAATAAAATGAGCAACAAAATGCCCAAAATATGTTTCCTAAAGCTGAAGCTTAGACATATATCCACATAACGGTGACATCAGTAAATGTTTGACATGTTTTCTTAAACATGTCAACATTTTTAGGTTGATTAATAAGATTAATTTATTTAGTACTAAAATAACTTATGTTGATGACATTTTTGTGTGAGCTGACTTCGACAACAGTAATAATTTGGCAAAAAGTTTTTTAAGAAAGGAAGGTATGTCTTGGAGGAAATTGTAACTTGTGCAATTTCATACTGTATCAATCCATGTTATTTATAAAGAGGTAAAACATCGTATATCATAAGGAGATGACAATATGTTGAAATAACATCCTATGTCATAAGGAGAGGCCGAGATGGTTGAAATAACATCCTATATCATAAGGAGAGGCCGAGATGGTTGAAATAACATCCTATATCATAAGGAGAGGACGAGATGGTTGAAATAACATCCTCTATCATAAGGAGAGGACGAGATGGTTGAAATAACATCCTATATCATAAGGAGAGGACGAGATGGTTGAAATAACATATATAGCATAAGGGGAGGACGAGATGGTTGAAATAACATCATATATCATGAGAGGACATGATGGTTGAAATGACATCCTATACCATAAGGAGAGGACGAGATGGTTGAAATAACATCCCAGCTACAACAGCGAGGATAGCGTTGTGAAGCAGTAACATAAAAGACTAGATGATTATTTTGCTCTCAAATACTGGACATTGCACACCCAGACACCATTTGCACACTAAACCATACATTGGACAAACTGACACGTGCCACTCCGGCACAACTCCAATGACAGTAGAACGAACACCGTTTGCAAGAAGAAGACAATATCGTGATAATAATATCGTAGATCGATTTGATCTTTTGTATACGCCTCACCGGAACTGAGCTAGTTCCCGCGTAGTCGTCTGTCAGCCTGCCATGTTTAATACAGTTGTTATGTTCGACACCGATAATGTTATTCTTACTAGAGTCAGGTTATAACATTTACTGGCGTCGAGGATTGACAAGGAAGTTCCCGTTAACCCAGTGCACACATCAGAGGCGCTGTCAGTTGTAAGAAACGTGACATTGAGTGCGTGATGACGTTGTGTGGCGTTTAGCGTGAGCAGGCCAGACGAGATGGCGGGTTTGATCTGGACGTTGGGAAAGTTTGACCCCAAAACAGAGACGGTGTCATGTTATGAGAAATGTTTTCTGTTGCATTCGACAGCAAAAACACATCGCGGATGACAACGCGGACAGGCGCAAAGCGATATTCCTAGGTGAAGTCCGATAACTCCGATTTATGTAGCCCTGACAAGGCGGCTAGCAAAAGGTTAGACCAACCGTTGAAGAAGTTGAAGGATCATTTTGAACCAGCGCCAAAAAATGAGATGGCTGAATCATTTAAATTCTGGACACGGGTACAGAAGGATAACGAAACATCACCGACTACAGTTTGGCAATTAAGAAATTGACGGTCCATGCAAAATTCCCAGACCTTTACCGTTGGTTGCGTGACAGGTTTGTGACGGGACTAAATCGCAGTCACGCAGCAGTTCAGGATAAACTCAACAATATGACGAATCTAACTTTCGAGCGGGCGGTGGAAATTGCCGTAAATATGATGATGGTAAATAACACGCAAGGCAGTTTCATTCGCCGGGCGGCGTCTCTGTTGGCGCATCTTCCAGTGTGAACGTTAACCGCGGCACAGGCATGCAAGTTCAAATTCGAAAGATGTTTCCGATGTGGCAAGACAGGACATATTGCGAAATCAAAGATCTGCAAAGGCACATCAAGGGTGCGTTCTGTGATTGAGGAGTCACCCTATGAACAAGATGACCACTTCATAGTGTACAGCACGCACATAGGGGATGCACTGAAGAGCAGTGCATTAGAGTGCCTGTGTGCATAGGCCGCACCACGTTTGATGTGCAGCTGGACATTGCAGCAGAGAGTTTGTACAAGAAACATCTGAGCCATTTGCCCCTGCTACCGGCGGGTATAGTCCTGAAGACGTACGAGAACCAGACAGTGGATCTGGCGGGGAAATTGATGGTAAATGTGCAGTATGTGAAGATCAAGAGGTGAACTTGCCGTTGATCAGTGTCAAAGGCGCAGACAAAACGGCCTTTTTCGGTTTGCGGTGGCTTGAACCTATGCTGCATGCAAGGATCTGTATCAGGAGTGTTGGAGAAACAAACAGACGTTTTCGGGGAAGGATTGGGTATGCTGAAGGGAACCACTGCCACGATTTATGTCGTGAGCGACCAACCACCCAAGTATTTCAAACCAGGGTCAGTTCGGTACGCAGTCAAGAGGAAGGTAGAGAAAGAACTGGACAGGTTGGTGCAGACGACGGCGATTGAGCCACTTCGCTACTCTGACTGGGCTACCCCGATAGTGTCAGTTCTCAAAGCTGAAGGGAAGGTTCGAGTTTGCGGAGACTACAAATTGACGGTGAACCGAGTCTCCCATTTGGAGCAATATCCAATTCCTACGTTGGATGACCTCTGCGAAATAAACACACACAAGGGGTTGTTTCGGTATAACAGATTGCCGTATGGCATCAGTTCAGAACCAGCTATATTCCATACTTCCAACTTAAGCAAGTTCCGGTTACGGCATCGCCCCGCGTACAACGGTGGACGATCACTCTGCGTGGGTACGAGTACAGGTTCCACTACAAGGCTGCAGAAGCCATGACAATGCTGACTGTCTCAGCAGGTTGCCACTGCCAGTGACGGTGAAGGAGGAACCGGACGAACGCGTCTTGTTGATAGAAGAACTGGATTCTTCGCCTATGAGCGCAGCTCAGATAAGTCACTACACTGATCGTGAGCCTACGCTGGCGCATGTCAGAGAATTCCTGATGTGGGGCTGGCCTGATGGAAAGATCGACACGAACATGGCACCATACCATTGTAGAAGAGATGAGTTAAGGGTGCAAGGCGGTTGTGTCTTGTAGAGTGCCAGAGTTGTGATTCCACTATAATGTCGACAAGAGGTGTTGCACACCCAGGAATCAGCAGAATGAAGAGTCTCGCACGCAGTTATGTCTGGTGGCCAGCCATGGACAGAGAGCTGGAAGAAATGGTTCAGATGTGTGACACATGTCAACTGCATAACAAGTCACCATCCGCTGCTCCACTACATCATTGGGAGTGGCCGGAAAAGCCGCCGACTCGTATCCACATCGATTATACTGGACCGTTTCTCGGCAAGATGTTCCTTGTAGCAGTGGATGCTACATCAAAGTGGATCGAGACACACATCGTGAACTCAACAACGTCGACGGCCACAGTGTGTAAACTAAGGGAGATATTTGTACAGCATGGATTGCCGGACATCTTGGTTTCAGATAATGCTCCGAATTTCACAAGTGAAGAGTTTGAGACCTTCATGAGGAAGAATGGTATTGTCCACATAACATCTGCTCCATACCATCCTGCCTCTAATGGCCTTGCAGAAATGGCCGTACAGACCGTGAAATCGGGCATCATTAAAACGGCAGGAGACAATGTTTAAACGAAGCTACAGAGATTCTTGTTAGACTACCGCCGAATATCTCAAACGACAACCGGAAAGTCGCCGATGGAAGTGTTCATTCAGAGGAAGATGAGATCTAGGCTGGATCTCTTCCACCCAAGCCTGCTAGGGAAGGTTCACAAGACAAACTCAGAGACTCACGACCGCAAGGGACACGAGAGAAAATGTACTCGGCGAGGGAGTGTGTATGTGAAGAGCTTTGGGCCAGGAATCATTGATGTGGCCGGTCCTGTGTCATATGCGGTAGCACTCCAGGACGGAAGAGAGTGTCGAAAACACGTAGATCATCTTCGATCGCGTCGTGCGGACAGCGATTCAATGATTCTTGTGTGTCAGAGAGAACAAATGGACACGAACACTGAGATCACACCGCAGAACGCCTACAAACCATTCGGTTCGGTTCTATCGACCAGAGAGACGGAAGTCGTTGCATCGATACCAGATGCACCTATCACGAGTGTGACACCCGAAGCGACTGAGGTCGCGGGTGACAATGTTGTGACAGACACTCGCGACAGCGCTGTGTTCACACCCACACCTGAGCTACCACGTGTTATTACACCTGCTAAGAAGACTGACAGATCGCGTGTAGCACCAGCGTGGCAAGCAGATTATGTCATGGACTGAGTGAACTGTGAGACCAATCGTTGACGACCAACAGAATAACGGCCTTGGTCACACAGGGAATATGGAGATAGTCTACCCATCAATTCCGAAGTTAATTGTTATGATTAATATTATTGATCTTGCATAATTCATCTTAAAGCGGGTTGGCTAAGAACATTTTAGAAAAGTGACATTTTCTTAATTATACATTATTTGGAGCACTAACCGTGACTTCAATATGTTTTCTTTTAGAGGGAAGGGAATGCGATAATGTATCGTAGATTGATTTGATATTTTGTATACGTCCCACCGGAACTGAGCTAGTTCCCGCGTAGTCGTCTGCCATGTTTAATCAAGTTGTCATGTCGACACCGAGAATATTATCCTTACTAGAGACTGGTTATGACAAATCTCACCTTCCAAAATTGCAGTCAAGGAAAGTGTGTAACTTTCTATAAAACAAAATGTGCTTCATACGGGAAACCGTCACAATCCTACTGACTGCTGAAAAAGATGATGATGATGATATATATATATATATATATATATATATATATATATATATATATATATATATATATATATATATATGTGTGTGTGTGTGGTCGTGTGTGTGTGTTAATGTGTGTGTGTGCGTACATAGATATATAATAGACTAAATATTCACACCAATCGGACACCAACATCTCTCGGACAACTTCGGTAAATGCTCGGTCTATGTCGGAGAACATCGGGACAATTTTTGACAGCGGTTAAGGTGCATTGGCACCATTACGTTCTAGTCGCCAGTAAGCGGTCTCGCCGTTGGAGTGCTCTGTCTACCAAGTCTCGTTTCGCGATTACAGTCGAATTACGGTCTTTTCGCATCGGCATTAACAAGTCTGTTATTTGGAAACCGTTAATTCTGTTTCGCCAGGATTGGAGGCATTCAATGATACGTTCAATTTCATACTGCTTGAGATGGTAGAACCTCACAGTTGCAGCTGTTCCAACATTACTGTTAATTGTGCTGATAAAGCTTTACATCCGCCAATAGCAGGAACAAATATGGTTGTGACGTTGATCTGTTTCAGTATGACCGCCACTCTGGCCAGCGTGGGAGCGGCGGCTATACCCAGTGCTGGATTGGTCACTATGCTGATTGTGTTGACCGCAGTAAATCTGCCTTTAGAAGACGTTAGTCTCATAATCTCTGTCGACTGGCTTCTGTAAGTCTCACATTTCACAATAGGGTCAAGTATAAATATTATATATACATTGCATATTTTGTCTTATTGGCATAGTCATATTATATAATTATGTGCTGCGATATCGAACATTCGGCTGGTTTATTAATTCTACATTGTTCCAGCTCACTCACACGTAAGAATGAATACCTGGCTTGCATAGTGGTTAGATGCTTCCTAGAGATGTCAAAAAGGAGTTCGATTGAACATATTTTCTTAAACGACATTGATACATTTTGTAGACGATTATTACAACGATACAATGACACTAGGTATAATACAATTTGTGCAATAAGCTAAATAGATACCCTTAAGAGAGACGTAAATACACCGTAACGGCGGGTGTCGCTTCAAACGACGTAATAAACTATTTTGTCATAAAACTGAGCATAAATAACAATACGTCGGTCGCTCGACTTTCTCTACAAATCGTGTTGTGAAATCAAACAAAGAAGCAATGCGACAGAAAAACGAATCACCGAGCCGCTTGAAATCATAAAAACAAAAGACGACAGAATGTTCAAACAGGAAGCGCAAGTGAATGAACGGGAACGAAAGTTGAAGAAGGAGAAGAACGTTATTATCACCGGGCTTAACATACGCGATTACGCATCATATAACCGCTAGGGCAACGATGTCAACAACGCACAGGTCCATATCGACCAACGTTGCCCACTAGCGAGACCATCATCGTCACTATCAACGTTGACCATCATCGACCCCTTTAGGGTTGACCATCAGCGTTGACCATCAGCGTTGACCATCATCGACACCTTCAGGGTTGACCATCAGCGTTGACCATCAGCGTTTACCACCATCGACACCTTCAGGGTTGACCATCAGGGTTGACCATCAGCGCTGACCGTCATCGACACCATCAGCGTTGACCATCAGCATTGACCATCATCGACACCTTCAGGGTTGACCATCAGCGTTGACCATCAGCGTTGACCATCAGCGTTTGACCATCATCGACATCTTCAGGGTTGACCATCAGCATTGACCACCAGCGTTGACCATCAGCGTTGACCATCATCGACACCTTCAGCGTTGACCAGCAACGTTGACCAGCTGCGAGATCTTAAAGTTTAAGAAATAAGAATATTCCGTATTTATGAGATAAACATTGCACCATTTATCATGGAAACGGATTCAGTCACGTACGTTTTCTTTGTTGAGGGTGGCAATCGTGCATATATAAGGAGGAACCTCGTCGACATTGGCTGACGAAAGATGAACATCTCACTCTTGCTATACGACACGATATCACCACGATTTCCTTTATATATGGCCTGCCTCTACTGTTGTCGGTCTTGTGCAAGGGTCTCCCAGTGGTCTACGGTGATGTATGTAGCCTTTAGGTGTCGTTTGACTACATCTTTGTATCGCAGACGTTTCCCTTTGGTTAATTCTCCAAAGAATACAGCCTTTGGTAATCTGCTGGCATTCATACGAATGATATGTCCAGTCCAACGGAGTTGGGAAGCCGTTAGAGTGGCTTCTATGCTGGACATATTAGCCCGTCTCAAGACTTCAACATTTGGAATATGATCTTTCCATGAGATCTGCAAGATTTGTCGTAGATGTCGGAGATGCACTTTGGAGAGTTTTCTAAAATGGAAAAAGCCACATTGAAGAAAAAATACAACAAAAATACCAACACGATCACAATCTCGTTGATGCTTCTGCCCCTGTCATCTTCTGTGTCAACTGCGGGAGAGGGTTTAAATCTCAAATTGGACTATTCTCTCACCAACGAGCAAAGCACGTAACGGACGAAACCCTACACTGATGTCATCATCGGACACGATGGACAGCAATGAAGAAGAAGAAGACGACGATTTACGACCGCGGCTTGATGGCAAGTGGTCAATTATCGTGCAACTTCATAAGGTTGAAAAGAAGACAGAAATTATGATGAAACGAGTTTACAGAAGGGAACAGACAATAAATAATATTTATTTGAAAGACCACATAGCAACGCTGACAGCGACGTTTTCCAGACCTGTTAAGTTCCTGAAATGAGAAAACTGGAGACATGTGCGTAAAATCGAGCTAATTAAATATCGATGCTATTGCGCGGCGGTAGAATGCAAAATTCACAAACACTCATGTTTCTGCAAAAACAACTCTTTATTTGAAAATTATGTAAATATAAATACAACATGTAATAACACCACAACAATTACAAAGATTAGACACACATAACTGCCACAAAGTTTACATTCACAAACCAAAACAGACATCAACTGGCATTGCACAATCCTCTGGAATAAAAATATAAGAACAAATATTAATGGTGGCACTCTACAAACGTGCTGTGCAAGTAGTACACTATAAAACCTACCTAAATGGTGGACACATTACATTAAAAAGAACCATCACAGTCAACACCAAAATACATTGCACAATCCTCTGAAATAAATATTATAAGAACATATATTAATATTGGCACTTCACAAACTTGCTGAGCAAGTAGGACACTATAAAACCAACCTAAATAGTGGACACTTTACATTATAGCCAACCATCACAGTTAACACCAAATGGCATTGCATAATCTTTAGAAAAATCATTACAAGAACAGATATTAATGGTGGCACTCCACACAAACTTGCTGAGCAAGTATATCACAATCCTCTGCAAAAACAGCTCACTCATGTGAAGGGTGGGCCTTCACATACTGCCACGTTGCCGACTTGGCACGCTTCAGCAGTTCGTCTGAAGGCTGATACTGAAAACAACTGTCCTCTGTGTTCAGCTTGCAGCTGAGCAAGGCACATATTGTGCCCTGGCCAAGGTCAGACCTACTGTCTGTGTCAATCTTTTTCACCATTGAAACGACTGTCTGCGTTGCTGTTTGGGAGGGACAGCATTGACAACACAACAGCTCACACAAGGTGGCAAACCGAGGCTTCCAGTGCTGGTCTTACCCTTCCCCATGGGCCATGCCATCCTCCTGCAGCAACGCTAAAATGCGAGTTGCATATTCGTCAAAATGCATGTGACAACCCTCGGTCACTTCTATTGATCCAGTGCAGATCGCCGACCCACGCTTGGAGAAACTTTGTCTTTGAGGCATATTTCTTCTTCGAAGTAGAACGAGGGGCCGGCTTCGAATTCGCTTTCGGCTTCGCTGACGCCATGTAGATCCACGTGATTGCTCCCACCCAATTAAAATGCCTGTTACGCTCTTCGGTTGTATTGGTAAAAAATAAAGTGGAACAACGCAAATAGTAACTGAAATAGATTAGCGGTTAAAAATATTAGAAACTGGTAGACGAATCGAATCATAAACTGGAGATTTCGTCTCACGCGCGTGAGAGTGGGAGGCTCCTGCGTAAAGCGGGAGACTTAACAAGTCTGCGTTTTCCGACAAGTGACACAGAAGACTGCCTGAAAAACAACAGCGCGTGGACACAACTGTTGTGTTTAAGACAAAGTACGCGAAGACGGCCTAAACATAAAGTAAACATTATCTAATCTCGCTGAGGGTTGAACAGTATTTACCGAAATTAGCTCGCAATACGTTGGACACGTTAGACGCTCTCGCATTTGCGGGAATATCTGACGACGAGTTTATTGTTATGATATAATTTGATTACTGACTGATACCTGACGGGGATCTTGCAAAGTCGGTCATTGTGTCACCTAGGATGTCTAAATACGCCGTTACTGTTGGACTGTTTTAGCGACCGACTTAGGACATCTGTGAACGTGATGGGCGACGCGTACGGCGCCGGCATAGTATATCATCTCACGAAGGCCGAGTTGCAGTTACAGGACCGCCGAGATTGTGGCGAGATGGGCTCTGTGGACCAGCAGGTCCTCATGACGAAAGATGTCAGCCAGGACCCCAAGAACGACACTGCTGAAGGTGTTGGCTCGAACAGCGAGAAGGAACAACACGAGCGTGACCCTAGTCCGACGGACAAAGTCGATGAGGTTCTTGAGGTCCAAGAAGTGAACCAGGACCCCAAGAATGACTCAGATGACGGGGGGTGTAAAACCCCGTCTGTGCGTCCACGTGGTTGTTTACTGCGCATGCTGCGTATTGTAGGACGACGCATGACATCTGATTATATATATATATATATATATATATATATATATATATATATATATATATATATATATATATATATATATATATATATATATATATATATATATATATGACCAATTGCGGTTGACGTTCCAATGTTCATAGTTCGGCCGTGTCAGAAGGACTGGACTTGTGTTGTGGAGAGCTTTACAAGACAGTCATACCTCACATGTGGGACAGCTAGGTATGCATGCACAATTCGCACTGGAATCATATAAAAGTTATACATTACAATTGAAATATATCGTACCATAACCGGTAGGCTGTATATGTTAACGTACGGTTGTCTCAGTTGAGTGTACGTGTCGTGCTTCAATAAAACGACAACAATAAATTAATTCTTGTCGCTTCAAATGTCCCTCATCCCAATCATATGTCGTCGCATGTTTTTGCCCAGCCCAACATGACTTTGAAAACTGAAGCCAGTCACGTTTGTCAGTTGTCATTCCCATTCTGATACATTCGTAACAACATCAATGTGCATAAATACATGTTCCACTCAATAGGTGGCGTCATTGTATCGATTTATTTTCATTAGAAATACTCGTGATAATCGACCCATCTTCTTGCACCTGGGTCGCTGCTGACGATTACGTCAATACCAGAGCGCAGTACCTCTAACCGATCTCCTTCCAGAACTCTTAAGTTCAACCAATGATATCGCCTTCCGGTCATGTGATATAGTTTTGTGTGATTTGAGCCACACTCTGCTCGTGTTACATGCAATGTTTGGGATGTAGAAGCAAATATTTGAACACACAAAACCGTTCAGCTGTTGGTGTGATTGTTTATTCGTCTTCTGATAGGGGCGGGTATGTGCGCTGTTCTCGCGATTGGTGAAGCCAATAAACTAGTTCGACTTGGCTAAATTTTGCACGTTCTCGTAGGGAATCCATCCTCGCATGCTAGGACTGTTTGCCATGCAAACTATCCTTGGCAAGATCTCTACAAGAAATGTTTTAATGCTTGCGAATATTTGGCGTCGTGGAAGTAGGTAAAATTTGTAATGATTCCGCTTGGTATTTTGTTATTTGTTGCCGAATGCAAGACACTTTTTGTTAATCCCATTCACCCATCTAAAGGCCCGTTTAAACGAACATCTAGTTGTCGGATTAATTGGGAATTTCGGCATTATCCAATTAAGCAGACAATTGTAGTTGTTCTTGTAAACAGCGGAATTTGTTTTCGTTTGTCACGTTGTAAATGAACAAATGCAAAGAAATTTCTCGGAAGAAGGTAAAGTGTTATTTCTACTAAAGGGTTTTGCAAAAGGTATACTATATTTATATTGAAGAATTACATTGTGCAATTTTTTAATTTATTATACTAATTTACTGATATACTGATATATATATATATATATATATATATATATATAATATATATATAGATAAATATATATATATATATATATATATATATATATATATATATATATATATATATATAATATATATATAATATGTGAAACAAGGTTCTCAGAGTCTGGTAGTCTCAACGACTTGGAATACTCTTTCTTCTGGAATGGCAAACCCGAAGGAGAAAGAAGGGAGGCCGGGATGGGTTTTGCTATCAAAAAGGATATCGTCATGAAGATGACATAAATCCCACGGCCAGTAAGTGACAGAATCATGACGATGAGACTACCTCTGAGCAAGGACAACTTTGCTACAATTATCAGCGTGTACGCTCCAACAATGACAAACCCAGATGAAAACAAGGAGGCCTTCTACAACCAGCTGGCAAGTGTGCTCAGTGGCATCCCTTGTAGAGATAAGCTACTGCTGATAGGAGACTTCAATGCGAGGATAGGAAGAGACAATGACAAGTGGCCCTTGGTCATGGGCAAACATGGGATTGGGAAATGCAACTCCAATGGCGAGCTTCTACTGGCTCTGCGCTCTGAGTTCGAACTGATAGTGACGAAGACCATGTTCAAGCAGAAAGATGAACGCAAGACCACTTAGATGCATCCTCGTACCGGACACTGGCATATGATCAACTTCATCATCACGAGGTGTCGGGATGAGATGGACATCCACAGTACCCGAGCCATGCGTGGAGCTAACTGCTGGACCGATCACCAGATGCTAAGATCAAACGTGGCTTTCAGAATACGACAAAGGCACGGGACAAGTAATCCGACCAAGCTCAACACAACAAAGCTAAGTACCATCAGCCACAGGGAGAGTTTTGAGCAGGAGATGGACAGTGCTCTCGCTCAATGGGAGGAGAAGGAAAGCTCAATACCAGACGAGGAATGGGCAGCTCTGCAGCAGGTCGTATACAACACAATCAAGACATATCTTGGCAAGCCAGACAGAAAACACCACGACTGGTTCGACCCCAACAACCAGGAGCTACAGACTATTATGAGCAGAAGAGACCAAACCCACCAGAGTGTGTTGCAAACCAGGAGCATTAGATCCACCACTGCAGCATACAAAAATGCCTGCAGACTGCTACATCCGTGCATTGAAGTCAGGCTGATGGGAAAGGAAGACAGTGGAGCTGCAGAGAGCTGCTGACAGAAACGACATGAAGGGCTTCCACAATTGACTGAAGGACGGTGGACCCAAGAAGAAGAGACCTGTTCACCGGAAATCAACAGATGGAATGGAGACCTTCTCTGATAGCAAGAGAGTTGTGGCAAGATGGAGTGAACACTTCCAGAAGCTACTCAACGTCCCTGGCGGCATAGACCACGAAGCTCTGGACAACATCCCGCAGCGCATTACCAATACAAGCCTCGATGAAATTTCAACCATGGCTGAGATGGCCAGAGCAATCGCCGGCCTGAAAGATGGCAAAGCACCTGGGGGAGATGGAATTCCTGCTGAAGTATGGAAGCACGGAGGAGACAATCTGTTCAGCAGACTGCACCAACTAATTCACCAATGCCTGGGAGGTGGGTTCTGTACCACAAGCATGGAAGGATGCCAGCATTGTAACCATCTACAAGAAAGGTGATCGAACAGACTGTGGGAATTATAAAGGAATCTCTCTTCTTTCTATAGCAGGATCTTCTCCAGGATCCTCCTAAACAGAATATCTACCCACATAACACCAGAGCTAGTTCCGGAGACACAATGTGGCTTCAGAGGTAACCGGAGCACCGTTGATATGATATTTTGTCTCCGACAGCTACAAGAAAAATGCATTGAGCAGGACCGACCACTGTACATGGTATTTTTCGACTTCAGTGAGGCGTTCGATGCCATTGGGAGGACCGGGTTATGGCAGCTACTGAGGAAGTATGTATGCCCAGAGAAGTTCACAACCATGATCGAGGCTCTACATACCGAAATGATGGCGAATGTTAGTGTTGGAGGGGAAGTCTCGGAATAATTCAGTATTACAAATGGGGTCAAGCAAGGTTGTGTACTGGCCCCCACGCTCTTCTCCATCTTCCTATCAGCAATGCTCGGCGAGGCTTTCCGAAACATGGGGGATGGCATCTACATACAGTCCAGACAGAGCGCTGACATATTCAACGTCGCACACTTCAGAGCGAAGACCAAGACTACTCGGATACTGATGAGAGAGCTGCTATTCACAGATGACACTGCACTGGTTGCCCACTCTGCTGAAGAGATGCGTCAAAGAAGTTCGGCCTGAAGATTAACATCAAGAAGACCGAGGTGATGTACCCAACTCTACAAGAACCCGAGAGGAGGATATCATGGTTGATGGAAACAAACTGAACTCTGTTCTGGAATTCACCTACCTCGGAAGCACTATATCAAGTAATGGATGCATTGACGATGAAATACAGATAAGGATGGCCAAGGTTAGTGCATCTTTCGGCCGACTTCGCCAGAGACTCTGGAACAACCACCATGTGTCCATGCGGGTTAAAGACAAGATATACCGTGCAATCGGGCTATCCACCCTCCTATACGGAGCCGAGGTCTGGACAGTGTACAGACGACAGGTGAAAAAGATGCATGCCTTTATGATGCGACATGTGCGTTCGATCATGAGAATAACCTGGATGGACAAAGTGACACACAAGGACATACTCGAAGGGACAGGGCTGCCATCTATGGAAGATCTTCTGATCACAAAGAAAGAATCTCTGGTGGACAGGACACCTCATGAAGATGTCACCAGACAGGCTACCAAAGCAGATTATCTACTCTCAACTGTCTTCTGGTCACAGAAAGAGAGGGCGCCTTCCTTTCCGGTTCAAGGATAGCATCAACAGAAACCTGAAGCTGAGAGACACAAACACCGACTCATGGACATCACTCCCACAGCAGAGAGATAAATGGATAACAATAGTCAAGTGATGGACGCAGTCTTTGTCGCATCGCGACCGACAGCTTGATGATGATGATGATGATATACATACATGTGTGCTGTGTGTGTGTGTGTGTGTGTGTGTGTGTGTGTGTGTGTGTGTGTGTGTGGTGTGTGTGTGTGCGTGTGTGTGTGTGTGTGTGTGTGTGTGTGGTGTGTGTGTGTGTGTGTGTGTGTGTGTGTGTGTGTGTGTGTGTGTGTGTGTGTGTGTGTGTGTGTGTGTGTGTGTGTGTGTGTGTGTGTGTGTGTGTGTGTGTGTGTGTGTGTGTAGGTCTTTTCCTTTTGTAGGGTTTCCAGGTGGCGATACGCAGTGTCCATCGATTATCTTGTATCCTGCTAACGTGCCCTGCCCAGGTCTATTTCGTCTTTGTTCAATCAAGTCTGTGAAATTTGTTTTGTTTCTTACCCAGATGTTTGTTTTTCTTTCCCGGTATGCAATGTTTTACATACTCCTTTCCATCTTTGTTTGTGCGGCTGCTAGTTTGTTCTTTGCTTGGCTGGTGAGTGCCCATGTTTCCGCGCCGTATGCCATTGCTAGAAGTACGCATGAATTGTAGACTTGTATCTTCGTCCATGTTCCAAAGTTACCCTAGAAGATGTCGCGGTGCTTGGCGAATGCTGCCCATCCGGCCGTGATTCTTCTTTGAATCGTCTTGTCTTGGTTTTTGTCTCTGGTGTTGTATCTCTGTCCCAGATAGATGTAGCTTTCAACGTTCTTGATCCGACTGATTTTGACATATGTAGGTGTGTCGGTTTACCATCATCACCTTTGTCTTCGACTTGTTCATCTTCAGACCCTGACTTTCACTTTTATCAGCTAATTCCTGTATCATTTGTTGTTGATCATGTGATGTATTAGCGCATATGAGTATGTCGTCGGCGAAGCGAAGATGACTAAGATATTTGCCATTTATCTTCAAGCCTCTGGTTTCCCAAGCCAATCGTCGGAATATGCTTTCCTCCCTGTCCTACTCCTCTTCTGATATTGATCTTGTTGCTTTCTTTGTGCAGTTGAACTGTCATCGAGCTGTTGGTGTAGATTTCCTTCAGAAGTTCGATGTACACATCTTCTACCCCCTGTTCTTGAAGCGAGGTTAGTACTGCTTGAGTTTGCACAAGCCTTTTCGTTAGTATCTACTTTCGTGAGTACTTTTTATAGATGTTTGATAGTAGACATATATCTGTCTGCAATTCTTGAGGTCTTTTTTATTTCCCTTTGTGAAGTTTATCACCATTTTAGCGTTCTTCCACGCTGTGAATTTTCGTCTTTCTGATAAGCATTTAATGTACAGCTTAGCAAGTGTCTTCGATATGGTATCTGCTTCCAATGTATCGATGTTTGTATGGTAGTTGCCTGTTGCTGTCCCATTTTTCATATCTGCTAGTGCTGCTTCCACCTCCCTTCTATGATGTTATCTCTGGTACCTCTTTTTGGGTCAGTGTGTATTATGGTACTTTGTTCACTGTCATAAAGCTCAGTGTAGAACTCCTCTATTCGTTTTATGATTTTATCTTAATCATGGATTTTACTACCCTGCTTTTCCAGGAGTGTGATCAGTTTCTCTTGACCTAGCTTCTGCGTTCTTCGGACTTTCCTCAGGTTCTTTGATGCCACGATCGTTTCTCGTATGATCTCTTGGTTGTATTTCCTGATGTCCTCTCTTGCTTTCTTTTTTATGGTCTTGCATATTTCAGCATACTCTATTCGTTGCTTATCATCGCCGTTTTCCACCATTTCTCGTCGTTTCGTCATCAGGGCTCGTGTTGGTGATGGTATCCTCGATTTCATTGGCTTGTTTGTTAATTGCCTTCCTTACCTACTCTTTGTTGGATCACGTCTGTGATGGTTTCCGTCATGGTGTCGATGTCGTCTAGTTCTTGTAGTGTCTCGAATCGGTTCCTTAATTCGAGTTGGAATTCGATCTTCTTTGATCCTATTTGTGCGGTATCTACTCTTGGTGGCCTCTTGGTCATAATTTTTTTCATGTCCACCTCTACGTCCAGTTTGATGTTGCTCATAACTATTATGTGGTCACTTCCAATGTTGTCTTGGTTAATGACTGTTACGTCTGACGATGGCTGGCCTGTTTGTTAGGACGTAGTCAATTTCGGTCTTCGTTACACCGTTTGGGCTGTTCCACGTCCATCTCCTCCCTGCTTTCTTCTGAAAGACGGTATTCATGATTTTGTACTTTCTTGATGTTGCCCATTCTGCCAATGTATCGCCACTTTCGTTTCTCAATCCGAGCCCAAATTTGCCCGTTGCCATTTCCGTAGTATTTGTTCTTTTCCCTATTTACGCATTGAAGTCTCCCATCACTATGTGGTTTGGTTTCCCTAAAGTTTCACCGACATTGCTGTAGAAGCTATTTATGTTTTCTTCTGAGTATGATATTGTTGGTGCATATACGTGCATTATCTTTAGTTTGTAGCGCTTTGTTATGGATAGAACAAGTTCTGCTACTCTGGGACTGATGCTGCGTACCCTCACTATACAGTCTTTCCATTTCCTGTTTATGAGAAAGCCTACTCATGCTTGGCGATTGTTTGCCTTAAAATTGTAGGCCGCTTTGTAAGGTAATGAACCATTCCTCTCGTCGTTTCACTTCTGCGATCCCAATTATATCCAATACCATCCTAGTTTCAATAAGTTTCCTTCGAGTTCTTGTATAAAGCGCCATATATCCGGGTTATAAACTTCTCAAAGCAGCATTTAAAATATACAATATATATATATATATATATATATATATATATATATATATATATATATATATATAGCTAAATAATTAAGTAAAATAAATAGATTAAATAAATATGTTAATGTTACAATAATTTTAATTAATTAATTAATTCAATAAAATAAATAAGTTAAATACAATACTAAACCGACTTTATAAAATTACACATGCATAAAGATTAGGAGAATAGCAAACCTTCAAACATATTATTAACTTAGCTTAGAAAGTGTAAATAGTCAAATTCATTTTAATATCACTTCAGCTAGCCACGTGTGTTCTGTGTTCGCAGTGTGGTACAGACGTGTCTTTACTCTTTAGCAATGTATTAAACAGATCGTCTCTAACAGCAGCGGGTATATTGTTCCAAAGTATCGGTCCTGCCACCGAGAAAGACCGCCGACCACTCCAGGTGGTACCGCGGTATTGTCGATTGACGTTGTCCGGCGGATCTCAATACAACGAACAGGTGGGTGAGTACGGTGTCACTAGTGAGGTAAGACATTCATGGCCCGAGGTGGTGAACAGCGCGATGCACGAAGAGAAGGCTCTGGAATTCAATGCATTGGCCAATTGGCAATCAATGAAGACTGAACGGAACTGGTGTGGGTTCCAGTAATGAGTCGTGCCGACGAATTCTGGACCATCTGCAGCTTATATATACAGCAGTCTCATGCATACAGTAGAGCATTGCCGTGGTCAACTCGCGACGAGACTAAGGCATGAACTATTGTCTTGCACGCGGCAGTATTCTGACCGTTCCTGGTCCTAACTATGCTGTGAATGTGACTGTATGACACCTGTCATGCACGGCGTACATGCCCCGTCATTGAGACGGTGTAATCACGAACAACACCGACATCCCGGACACAAAGTTTCGGCGTGATGTCGCAGCCGATTCCAGGACAAAATCCCCTCAGGACATAATCCCTGTAGACAAAATTCCCTTAATTAGTATTTTAATTAGGACGACGTATTGAATGAAAACATATTTTATTGACCACTAAAATCAAAATTTCGGTGAACACATAATTATAAATACATATTGAATCAATGCAAATTATTGATCAGAAAAGGAATCGCAGACACATCAAATAAATAAAACATGGCAATCAACAAAATGTAGTTCATTTCCATCTGATGCAGTGTCGCACCATCCAGGGCCTCTCCACAGACTGGTGGGAGAATTGCGTATCACTAACACCAGTCAGTATGTTGTTCAGGATATTTCAATTAACTTTCTGACATTAACTGCGTGCTGTGGAAAGTTAACATTAATTATTTGCGGTGAGCAAAACCCAGGTTAACTCACGCTAATTGCCCTGTTCTAGACGCAAGTCAACTGCTCTGACTTTTAATTGAACAATCTATTGTTTGTACATTTATGGTGGGATTTTGTCTGGTGTGGATTTTGTCTGAGGGGATTATGTCCGGAGCTAGGCGACTCTGTCCGTTTACCTTTGCAGCCACACACATCAACGGGAGGCTGAACACGCACAATGGAAATGACGACGACAGTTTCCGGTTGGGGGATGCCATCCATGATTTCACATCAGCGGTACATCGCGGTATGCGGTCAGTGGCAGTTTTAACGTCCACTGGCTGATCACGGGGAAATTCAACATAAGCTGAGTATCGTCAGCTTACATGTGATAAGATAATGATCGAAGCTGCTGTTTGAATACAAGATGGAGGCCAAGGCAGAAATAGTAAAAACAGGAAGATTTAATCGAGTTCAAGGTTGTGCCGGGCTTGAACCTATAGATAGTATGCCAAACATATTATGTTGTAAAAGGTTCAAAGACACATTCCAAACTTTGTGCTAAATGGTGAAACATTGCCAAGGGTTAATAAGTGTAAATATTTTTGGCATATTATCATAGAAGATCTCGGTGACAATGATGATATGTCTAGGCAATACAGGAGAATTTATTCTCAGGGTAATGCCTTGATCCGAAAGGTTTACATGTGTACAGAATCTGTAAAATGTACTTTATTAAAATCCTACTGTACTTCGTTATATGCATGCCAGCTATGGTGTTGCTATAGAGCAGTCATTTAGAAAACTCTGTGTAGCATACAATAATGTGTTTAGATTGTTATGCAATGAACGTCGAGATTGTAGAGCGAGTTATATGTGTTTCTGTCAAGAGGCTTTCCCACATGTAAAATGTTAATAAGAAAAACTGTGTATAGTTTTTTTACGTGTATAGCTAGATCGTGCAATGCAATATTACAGAGTATCATGAATAGTGATACTCTGTATACTTCACCACTGTGTTGCCATCCGCGAAAAATGCTTTATGATACATATATTATAGTTATTAGTTATAGTTTAGTTTGCCTTTTTATATGGATGTAATGAAGACTAAGTTTTTGTGGGTCTGGAATATTGACTATTGGCATACAGCTTTATGGTAATCCAATCTTTTATTGTTCAGAATAAATAGGAAAATGTATAACAGTTTTTACCGCATGGTGTGTATAGTGTTGAATGCTTTCTTATTTAGGTGCCATAAAAGGCGTTGTACCGCCTGGAGGCTGGACTGGAGGAGGTTTTTGACAAGCAAGGATAGGTGACCATAGATGACTTTATGGAATATTGTGAGGCGTCTGTTTTCTGTTTGAGTAGCTGTAGGTGTAATTGTTTTAATATTTCCGGCATGCAGTTTTCACTGGTGATGAGAATTTTAAGACTAAGGAATGGTCAGACAAGGGTTGTGTAGGCAGTGTTTTGGTGTTTTGGGGACACGAGTGAAGATTGTGTCTGATAAATGCTAGGGTCTTCCGGTAGTTCTCTAGCTGGATATTGTTAGACAAACCATTGACATATGTAAGGAAGAGAAGTGGTCCTAGTAATGTGCGTTGTGGACTTGTGGTACACCAGGTGTGACGTGTGTCCAGAAGGAATGTTCTCCACCGACCATCACTCGTTCACGGAACGTGAGAAAGTTAGAAATCCAGGTGTGTGTTTTATTGTTGAGTGTTGATGCCATATCTCCCTGTATCGTATGTCTTATGAAGTCCCACCTTTCCCTTTTTTCTTAGAGCTATTAGGGAGACTTATCCCGTGACTAGCTTTCTTTAAATCGTTTCTCATTATAACCAAAATATTTTTCTGTGGAGTGAACTTCCATTTTTCAACACACGTGTGAAAAACAACGTATTGTAATTGATTTTATTCCTGTATTGTAATTTCCTTTCACATTTCCATATATAATAATTATTATATAATGTAAAGCATTCGTACACTAGAAAATTGGTTTTCAGAATGGTCAGCTGGTGATGGTAATAACTGACTTGTAATGTAATATTTGTTTAATTTTATTTGACAGTATTTAAAAAACAATACAAACATACATGTAAAATTAATTCTTCACACACAAAAAACAGTATGACGATGCATGTGCACAGCTACATGATTATTGTATTTTAAGGCACTGTTGTAAATATACATAGTATATAGAAACAACTACGTTGATTATGATGATAATGAAGGTTATGCTGGTTAATGGCCACAGATCCTTTGTATGTGGTCACAGATGAACAGATGAAATATTGCACCCGAGATGCTGCCTCTTACATATGCTAACTGTGTAATACACACATGTCAAATACACACCTTTAATATTATAAACTTATGTAAAACTTTCAAATCCACACCATACATTATGTTAGAAAAATGCATATCAATTACTAGCACCTTACACAGCCTATATTCCCGAGACCATGCTTTTAAGAAAGTTCAATGAATGCAGACATAGATCGGTACATTGCTCTGTGTGTGTCCCATGCCATCTGAGTTTGCATCGGTAAACAGCAGTTAAACAAAATTATATAGCAGATGAACTGCTGGCACTAAGAAAGACATGTTGGAACCCACTTTTGTTGAAGGGGGGCTTACACCACATATCTAAGGGATGGGAAGTGCACTTGTGAGGTGCAGTTGGTATTGTTGGTTGAAAAAGGATTAGTGCCCCAATATTTAGGGAAGTGGTGCATGTTTTGGTGTAAACTAAGATTTTTTAGAGACTAAAGGGTGAGTTTTAGCAGCGTTTTAGCAACCTCAACGGCAGCGTAAATCATTATTTTGCTTGCAAAACAAAAAACGAATACCTCCAATGTACCTTCAACAGCCCTCCAATCTCCATCATTTGCGTCATGATCTGAGACGGCTGACACCAGAAGTGGTGCTGAACCTCTGGCTTAGCAATATAAAATAGTGGTGCTGAAGCTCTGGCAGAGTAATATAAAACATGTCCATAAACTATTCTCATTGCCTGTATAATGTGTTTGGATTTTTGTAGCTGGCTAGAAACACATGTACTCATTTCAAAAGTTAATGAGTCCTGTTTAGAGGACCATAAACAAATTCCCAGGTATCAAGTCTGTTTATGGCAAATAAACCCTCACAGTGCCACGTATGAGAGCGCGACAGATGGGGCAGTTGCGCAGGGCTGGGGCGCACTTTGCACAACTACAGAGATGTCCACACGGAAGGAAGAGAATCTTTGCTTCATCATCCATACAGATCTTGCACTGCAGTCTGTTCTCTGAGGTAGTTGCCTTTGCTTCTGGCTTCACCTCTGTCAACACACAACAAACCATCAGGTCAGCAACTGGGTCAAAGGTCAACAAGTAGTTCATGTGCGAACAATTTGTTCAAATGACAAAAGGTAGTTCACAGGTCAGCAAGAAGTTCATAGGTCAACATGCAGTCAACAAATGTATCGTGGGTCAATAAGTATTTCTTGTGTCAAAATGCAAGTGGGTCGATAAGTAGTTATAAAATATGCGGAATAAGTTATGCACATATCAACAAGTACTACAGAAGTCAACAAATAGAATCATGTAAACAATAACACACTAATGAAATCAACAAGTAGTTCTCACAGAGTGTGCAAATGTTTGCATTTGACAAAACATGCAGACATGTATTGTCACGAGTGCAAATGCAAGTATTTTTTGGCAATTGATGTCACTTGTGTTCACAGCTGCAATGGGTACTTATCAAGTAGTTCACGAGCCAACAAGTACAGGTGTACAAGTCTGTACACTTGTACAGCCATAGTTCCTGGTTAACCAAGATAATACACTGGTTAAAACTTGCTTTGTTGTCAGAAATTAAGGGAAAATATCAGAGCTTTTATTCTCAATAGTGAATGTTAAGAACAGTGATACTGACCGTGAGATGAAGGCTCCGTGGCTGACACCGTTGTCTTAGTGCCACTGGTTCCATTGCTTCCTGTGGCAGACTTATTTTTCTTTCTCCTTTTTTTTCCTGAAATCACAAAAGTGATCATTTGGGATGCTGCAAGATCCCCCCCTCTCTCTCTCTCTCTCTCTCTCTCTATATATATATATATATATATATATATATATATATTATAATATCACATTCAACTCATCAGCTCAGCACAGCTGTTAGCATCTAGGTAGAAATAAATACACACAATCTTATAATTATAATTCCTAAAATATATATTATATTTATATTATATCAGAACATTCCCAAATGATGTACATTTACAATAGCAGTACATGTAATCACGAAGGTATGCTGAATACAATGTTATAGCAGCTTAGACATTGTGAAGTTATTGTCTAATAATGCTTATAATAGTGTGCAGGCAATAGAAATAAAGCATGGTGATTACCAATAATTTTGCAATACCCAGAATAACCCACAATTAAGATACATCTATTATAACAGTTTTCAAGGAAAAAACCGTTTACTTAGCAACACTATTGGTACCAAACCATATGTAAATAAGAGATCAAGCTCAGAGGATGAACACCCACGTCTGCTCCCGTAAACCCATAAAACGTTTCGTAATCATAAAGTTATGCCACAGCCTGGGCAGAAATTTGTGAGTGCCAACAAATGCCGAAACCCTGATGTGTAGTAAAGAATGTCCAATCTGACAGTGAAGCAGCAGTGAAATGCTTACCTTTTGTTTTAGCAGAAGATGCTGTTGTCTGGTTCTCTGGTGCTGATTCGCCACTGGAACCTGTTGATGTTGAAGCTGTTGTTTGTATTTCATCTGCACCAGTGGATGCTGCAGCTGCTGCTGTTGCTGGCTCAGAAGTGCTGGATGTATTGGTGACTGACCTCTCATGTTTGGTACGAGAGGAAGAACTGCTGGGGAGAGCTTCCTCCGCAGCAAACACAGCCTCCATAAGACTCTGCACATTGGGGAAATCATCTCCTGAAAGACACGAATATATACCATTGGTATAACTTGTTTCATACAAGCATGAAGTATGAGCAGTGCAAAAAGGTCGCAGGGAAACAATTTTGCTAAAGCTGCAATAAATGTGTATGCAAAGTTTTGTATATAAGTGTGTGCACAGTGCATACATATGCCCTAGGGATGTCTGCACATGTATAGTACTTTCATCAATTGTACTTTATGCATGTGGAATATATCCAGTATTTCAGTCACTGTTTGGTGTGTATAAAAATGTCATCACATTTGGGGTAATGCAAATACCAGTAAATGTGTACTCGTGAGTGTGTGTGTGTGCACGTGTGTGTGTGTGTGGGGTGTGCGAGCGAGGAGCGAGGAGGGGTGTGTGTGTGTGTGTGTGTGAGTGAGTGCGTGTGTGTGAGTGTGTGTGCGTGCCATGTATGTGTGTGTGCTCCATGTGTGTTCTGTACATCAAATACTGAGATTACAAGTTCTTTTGTTAACACCAGTAGCCTCAATAACCAATCTGTGGCATTGGTCACACCAACCACCATGTTTGTTTACTTCCACTCAAATTTTCAATCCATTTTCATGGATATGAAAAGTGGGATTGGTAAACTAAGCAAGAAAGAGAGAGAGACCGAGAGAAAGAGAAATACTCAAAACTGATAAGTTAAGATACTTCCTATGAGAGGAGAGACAGTCAACTCACCGACGGTTGTCAGACGGTTCTCAATGACCTTATAAAGAAGGTCACGTGTGAAGCCCATGTTGAGGACACTGCGAACTCTGGTGGTGTCCATGCGTGCACGAATCATCCGGGGCTCTACTGGGAATCTGCAGGCTCCTAGACACACACACAGATGGTAGATTAAATCATCAAGTCCATTACATAGCATCACTGCAGTGGCCCTGAAGACAATAGCTGATTCTGCAACATTAGTTAGGTTGTGCAGAAATCATTTTTGCCCAGCTATGTTTGAAATTACTGCTGTTACTGCAACTCCTTAAGTCTGACACCATAATTTATTCTTTTCCAACACGTAACTGTCAATATATGTCTATCTATATGACAGCCAACATTTCAGCATACCTTTAATTTGTTATGTTTATACATGGATCCCCAATTTCTGTGTGGCTTCCGGAACCTTTACCAAGTTGAAGTTTATGTCGACCATTAACTTAGACCACTTAGCAGAATATTGCTGCCAAGACACCATTGCTATATATTACCTTTAACTATAACAGTATTGCTATACAACACTTAACTATAACACTAAACAAGACGAACGCCAGATGTGGAGATACACATACCTGTACTGACTGATTGTGTGGCACAGTTTGAACTGTTGGCTGCTGTCACTGTGTCAGTCTGCAACATCATAACACAATTGCTGTGTGCATCAATTTCACTTGCCACTATGTGTTGAAAATACATAAACATTACAATAATTAGATTTTGAAGCATTTCTAAAAAGTTGCTTTAATTTAGCTGCAATTGAGGCAAACAAATAATTAGGGGCATTAACCTTGTCTATTACAATAATAATAATTATTTATTTTCTATGCAATCATAACAATGACAAACTGCAATATTTGTATTATAAACTTTCATATTATTCAGTATGTTTACCTGACTAAGTTCCAACAGTTGTATGTCATTATAACTATTTGGTTTCAAACAAAGCAATAACAGAGACTGCACTGACAGTACTACACAATTAATGTCAATAAACTGGTCATTACAAAAGACTAGTTACCTGGCCTGAGTGAGCCGCCTGCACGGAGCGGATGAAGGCGTCCCCCTTCACTGTCCTCACATAGTTGCAGCTCGGGAACCAACGGGCGTGTTCTGTCCAGGGGTCATCTTCCCTCTGCCAGTTGCGTGCAGTCCCATGGCAGGAGAAGCACTTTACAGAGTCACCAATACCTGCAATACACAGCACAACATCTTGTATCTCAGACTTAGTACATTTACGTTATTTTGTATGTCATCTTACCCCTTATATAATATTAATATGCTATCTTTATGTTCAACTGCATATGTGCCATTATGTGGACAAATGTGTTCTATTTAACTGGTGCATTTTCATTCATGTCCTAGTCCTCCAAAACAAACATGGACATTGTAGTGTGGTTAGTGACTCACCAGATGGCGCCACTGCAACATGCTAAACATCCAAAACAGTCTGATGGTGATGAAATTATGATCCCTGCTTTGTTGCTACATGTATAGATGAAATCATATATGTACAGTTAACATTAACAGTCATCTTCGTTTCAATGTTCCATTTCATGCATGTGAGTTGGTGCCAATTCTACCTCGCACTTCACAATTTATAAAAACAAAACACACAAATGTAAAGAGTGGTCAAGAGTCTAGCAAGATATCCATCTAATGACAAAAACAAACAATGAGCTAAATTAACCTACCTTAAATTATAATAAATTTGTAATTACATCGATTTAGTATGAATCATTACCAGGAGATGGGTGTGGACGATAGAGAGAACAGAAAATACATAAATGGAAGGGCAGCACCGAAAGTGGTGAAAAGAAAATGGAGAGCAGACAAGAGAGAAGTGGAGGGGACAGCAGAGAGAACTGGTGAGTAGAGAAACAGATGGAAGCCACCCTACCTGTGTAGTAGAAGCCAGCCCGAGCTAGGTCGTCCGCTGTCTGGTTGGCGTTTTGGGGCCATCGTCTGAAGGACAAGAGGCGGGACGTCTCCCCAGAGTAGTTCAGACTCTTCGGCTCCTCCGCTCGCACAACTCCCAAACTGGGTTGAGGGTTCGCCACAGCATTCTGAAAACAGTCCATGTTCAGTGAAGCCTTTGTAGTGATTCCAACACTGGACTGATTACTGTTTTCTTGGATGTAAATATTGTAACTCTTCTCATACATATTTACCTAATTAAACTCAAAACAAGTACTAGTAACAGTAACCAGTAATTATAGTAAATATGATCTTACTGATTATTACAAAGCTGAAGTAATTCTGGAATTAAACATAACTCTTAATTAACAGTACATAAATTAATAAATTACAGATCTGTCAGACGGTTTCTTCTGTAAACACACCAGAATGACTATACAATAGCACATATGCTAAATGATTCTAATCTAAAGATGGCAATTTACTGAACCAACCTGCGAAGCTTGCTGGATGTTAACTTTCTCTTCCTCGATGGACACATTCCCTGCAGCCTGGGCATCTTTTATAAATGCACAGTTTGGAAAGTGTTTCTGATGTTTCTCCAATGGCTCATCTCCAGGTTGCCAGTTTCGCAAGATTCCATTGCAGAAGGCACATCTTACTCGGTCTGCCCGTCCAAGGTAGTATACACCAGCCTTGGCTAGGCCCTCTGGGCGTACATAAGCAGGAATCGGCCAGTCGTTGAAGCTCTCCAATCTCTTGCTCTCCAGCTTCATTTCCTGGATTTGTGTAACTGTCAACAAATGCATACTAGTGGTGTCCCCAGTAGACATGCTGAGGCTTTCATGTGGTCTCATGGTTGCTTGTGTCAAATGATTCAACGACGATTGTCCACTGGCTTGACTGTGCCCTGTAGCTGCTTGCTTTGCCAGTTTATTGTAGTAATTGGTCTTCGCAGAGGTACAACTTCCATGACCACCAGAGGGCACCACCGGTGCTTCCCCAAGAGGCACATTTGTAGAGTCCTGGCCGGTCACAAACCGACATGTTGGGAAGAAGCGCTTGTGTTCAGTCATGGGGAGTCTCCTGCTTCCCAAGTCTTCAGTCGACCACCGCAGCAGAAACAGGCCACTTGGTCTGCCGTCTTCGTGTAGAAGAAGCCTGCCTTGGCCAGAACCGTCGGCCACACAGGCCCCCAGCTGGGCCAGTCCTTGAAGGTTGTAAGACGAATACCCTCGTACTTCATTTCCTCGCATGGTTTAAACGGATGCCCTTTCACTTTCTGCTCGAAGAAAGGATCCATTCTTGCTGCAGTCACAGCCGAAGCTATAGTGTTGCTAATCTCACTCTCGCTTGCCTTGGTCACATTAAATGGAGGCTCTGCCACTTTTCTCGGTAAGTAAGGATCCACGCTGACATTAGACGCTGCCATAGCCATAGCCATAGTAATATGTATAATGAGTAATGTATTTACAATGTAAATGTCTTCTTGTGTCCTAATGTTTCAAACAACTATAATTCTAGAGCGTGACACAATCGTTTCCTGTGCAATCCTCGTACATCAATCCACGGCAATAAATGTTTATTCAATGGAAATTTAAACAACTTGTTTTTTATGCACACCGGTAACGTTTCTTTTATGAACAATAGCAATGTCTGTATCACTATCTGAAAAGTTTGTAGAAAAATTACTGTGCATAGAAGGCAAACGTATAACACTTTTGTCGCCAATGTTGGTGTATTGTTCAAAGTCAGAACACTTGTTTTTGTGACTGAATAAAAGTCACTATTAAATTCTTCCTCAGAATTAGCAGTGATGCGATGTTGTGTTTCAACACGGTTCAGAGCAACAAGTAACCAGTTATCATGGAATGTATTAGTTTCAGTCGGCTCCAGTGATAGATCGAATAACCCTGCAAGTGACAGCGTTAGTCCTGTAGATGGTGTGTTACTTTCCTGGCTTCTAACATCCATGGTAATAATGGTTCTGTGGAATCTCTCGTTTCCACAAGATACCTGTAGCAAAATAAAACAGTATGTCAATTTATGTGCATTGTAGTCAAACTAATTGTAGTCCTAAGCAATACTTGACATATATTAAATAACGTGACTAGCTGTTTATCACATTAATCAACCCACAAAATGAAAAGCAAATTTACATTAACACTGACTAGGTATAAAACCTGGGGCTAAACCCCATCAATATTGAGCCCCCTCATATGTCTTCAGGTCTCTTGAGCTGAGCATAGAAGCTGAAGGTTTACAGTGACGTGTCGAGCCAGAGGGCAAACATTTTTCATCAGCGCCTTCCTACCATCTTCCAAGGCAGCCACAGACAGAATGACACTTACCAGTAGTCTTATGTACACTGCAGCCATTCTAGCTCCAGCGGAATGGCGCTTAAGCTCAATTTCAGCCTCTCCAATATTAACATAAGACTTCTGTTAACATAGCTCCAAAACTAGTAATATATCGATCAGTAGTGTCTTCTAATATAATATTGTCATAACCTTGGATCTATGACTATCCATGGGTGAGTATTTGACAACTGGTTAAACTTAGGTTTTTTATCTCCTAAAATTAATAAGTAAAATACTTCTTTGTGTTAATTCTAGCATTCAATACATAGCATATAGCATTTTATTAATAATTTAAGATTATGTCTTTGACACATTTTGTGACCCAAATAGTGCTCTGATTTGTGCCAACCGCATGTACAACAGTCATGCGTTACTGCAACGGTCTAGGCTAAATTCTAATATAACGTAACAATTACTCTTCTCTTCTTCTCCCAGATACCGCCTAGCCTCAACATGCTGAGGATACAGGCGTGCGAACAGGAAAAATCAAAAAAAAAAATTCTTTTAGCTAGGGTGCAATGCAATATATATCAGAACAGTAATTAGTGCATGTAAACAGTAATGCGTGCAAAACAACTAGTTAAATCTAAAAAGCGGAATAATGCAAAGTCTTGATATTACTCATAAAGGAATCAACGCTGTTTTGATTTACAACATGTTGAGGGAGGGCGTTCCAAAGTCGAATGGTACTTGGAAAAAAGAATTACAAATGACAATTACATCCGGAGTGAGGGATAAGGTAAGACAAGGAATGCTGTTTTCTAGTAACTGTGTTTACAGGAATAAGATATGTGTTTGCTTGTATACCCACTAAGCCATTTGCTATTTTATATATTATGCATACTTTAGGCATAATTTCTTCGGTAGGATAGGGATCTCCATCGTAATGTCTGGAGCATATCAGTTACACTTACGAAAAGTTTAGGTTGATGATTTTCAATGACAATGTTTTTTTTAGTTTTGGGAATATGGGTGTAACTGTGCAACTGTGCTGTTTCCTCTGATTGGAAAGTGAAGATGTACTTACTTTGCTTTTGGCCCACAATTGGCATACTTGTCACTTGGTCTTGGAGCATATAGGTTATCGACAAAGTTCTTTGAATCTTTCCTGTCAGTTTGCTGTACACTAGACTAACAGTCTACTTCGCCCTGATATAAGTGTATAAGACCATATAACCACGAACTTATATGTCATATAAGTCCGTGATATCATATAACCACGCATTTATCTGGGGTGTGTGAGTCAGTTTCCGGAATGTCGAGGGGAATTCCAATTCTATTTCTGGGCTCATGTCACCATTGGCCACCATGTTAGCGTTTTGTAGGATTATAAGAAAACGAGACGCAGGAAAACTATAGAACTTATTGCCTGTTGTTATCATCATCTCAGTGACATGCTGGTCAAGTTTAGTCAAATTCCAATATTTCGTTCTCTCGTAAAGTGCCGCTATGTATGACATCCGTAACTATTTACAAATGAATGCAGGCAGTAATACAACAGAGGTGTCAACAAGCCAAATCACTGCCAAGTACCCATCCGCTTGGTAAAATCAGTTATAAATTCACCATTTCACTGTCAATAGATTCCACAATCACACCTGGAAATCGGACTGCTCAAATGCACTTATGTCACAGCAGATGAATGCTGAAAAATATCAAAATAAAAAAATATATGGGACTATGTGTCTAACTGTGTCATGACCCTTCAGGCAAGGGGAAAGGCTAAAAGCACGAGTTTTCTAGAACATGACATCACCCATTTATGTGTAGTTCTACATTTGCATACCGCGCATGAATATAATCTGATATAAGCGCAGTTAATGGGTTGTGGAATGGAAACAAAGATAAGGAAGCAATTTCTTGCCAGAAATGTGTTAGTAAATGACTAAATAATCGTAATGGCACTTTCGATAGTGAGTATGGGCGATTGGCTATTGTGGACGATGGTAATGCCGGCCTGTCGACGACACACATAATGTCATAATTACCGGTGATTTCAACCTTCCTAACATAAACTGGGAAAATCACCATGTCACACCTAACAGTGGATGTAGTACAGTTGCTGCCAACCACGGGGGTCGATCGGTGGGGGACGGGGGGGGATGCGTCCCCCACTTTTCAGAGTGGGGGGACAGCATAGGAATTGTCCCCCCACTTTTCAGTTCAGAAAAATGGCGGGGCATGTAGCCTGACTCACCACTCCTCTCTCTTAAAAGCCGCTACATATGACTAGTGGCTAGACAATAAAATCGCGATATGAAATTCCGACCACCCATTAGAAAATCAACTAGATAAATTGCTTGGCTGGGCCCGGCCACAGGGCGCAAATTACTTTAGTAAATAATCACCATGCCGGTGTAGCGCTTACATTTTTCCGGCGTTATAAACGATCCTATTGATGTTTCTGCACATGCGCGATAAATATAAAATCATTAATGTGCAGCGAAAGGACAATGCATTTATGGTATATATATATATATATATATATATATATATATAATATATATATATATATATAATATATCATATCATATATATATTATATATATATATATATATATATATATATATATATATATATATATATATATATATATATATATAACCTCTCTGCAAAGTTATTTGTCTCAAATTAACACGAGGCAAACAAGTTTTGAGGCATGGTTTGTTGATAGCAAGCGTAAATCATGTGACTATAGTGCGCCATAATCCGTGAAAGTGATTTAAACAAACGTAAGACGTTATTATATTGAACGACATTTTAAACAACTCTTCACAGTAATAATCACAGGATAGTTAATGAACAGGTCGTGACATTTATACCAAAAATGCTTTGTCGTTTCGCTGCACATTAGTGATTTTACATTTACCGCGCATGCGCAGAAACGTCAATCGGAAAGTTTATAACGATCGGAAAATTTAACCGCTGCCGGGCTCTATCAGTTTATATCCTTGTGTTGATATTAGTAAGTTGATATTAATAAATTATGAAATTTGTGTTTCACTTTCACCCCTCGCCTGCTTGATGCTTATCGCCTACGAAAGAATTAAGCGGCAGATTCCTGCATTTTGTGTAACGTATTCCCATTTGAGTTACGACAAATTTATTTGCCAAATATAGGATTGGGAAGTTCTACACAGCATGGGCGACGATCGGTGGGGGACGAGGGAACACGTCGCCCACTTTTCAGCCTGAGAGACTGATCACTCCCCTCTCTTAAAAACCCTACATCGGTCTGGTAGTAAAATTAATATACGAGTTCAGATATAAACTTCCGACTACCCAGTGGAATATTACTAGATAAATTACCTGGTTAGCCGCAACTTGATCTTAGTCCAGTAAATATTCATTATGCCGGTATCTGTCAATTTGCACCATTATGTTGATATATTAATAGGCACTAACCATATATCAAGCACATTATAGATTTTAAAAAATTGTTTGCCCTGTTACCCCTTGGATTGCAGCCTGGTCGCCCTGGTGGAAACTTATATCGCAGCGGATTTCTGCACGTTGTGTAATTTGATCCCATTTGAGTGATGACAAATGTGTTTGCCAAATGGTGGGATTGGGAACTCCTTCACAGCCTCCCCTGTAACCTCTGCATCTTGTCACCATGGACATAAGTCCGTGTTGTCACTCTGTGAATCAGGCAAGCAGTTATGGGTCCAAAGTCTACCCTCCAAATTTTCAGGGATTGGGGTGAGACATGGCCCTTCTTCAAGTATATGTAGCCAACATAACTACTTTAAATAGCATAACATAAAGGCCTTTGTTTATTTTAGAATTAGCACCAGACCAACAATGAATTATGTTTTATATTTACTAAAATAGTTATATGTATTTCAGGTTATATATATATATATATATATATATATATATATATATATATATATATATATATATATATATATATATATAAATTGGTCCCCCGTCCCCCCACTTTTAAAACCGGATCGACGCCCCTGCTGCCAACAAACTACTCTCTCTCTCGTAGAGGAACATGGACTAATCCAACATGTCAATGAACCCACACGTAAACAAGGAAATGCCAACAATATCCAAGATCTTGTCTTCACAAATAGACCTGGGTTAATAAAGAAACTAAATGCAGTAGACGGCATAGCAGACCACAACACAGTTATCATTGATGTAAATATCTCACCCAAGCGCAAACATCACCCTAAACGAAAACATTTCATCAGAAATAAAGCTGACCGCCTTAACATCCAGAAATCTCTCGATGACTTCACACATGAATACTTCTCTCTAAACCAAAACATGACAGTCAATGACAAATGGAACCTTGTTTCAACAAAAATCGTCAACATTATGAAACACTATGTACCAGTCCGTCTTACAACCTTCCTAACATAAACTGGAAAAATCACCATGTCACACCTAACAGTGGATATAGTACAGGTGCTGCCAACAAACTACTCTCTCTCCCTCTCTCCCTCTCTCCCTCTCTCCCTCCCTCCCTCCCTCCCTCCCTCCCTCCCTCCCTCCCTCCCTCTCTCTCTCTCTCTCTCTCATAGAGGAACATGGACTAATCCAACATGTCAATGAACCCACACATAAACAAAGAAATGCCAACAATATCCTAGATCTTGTCTTCACAAATAGACAACTTAAATATGTTCAATCACATTGTTGGTGTACAAATATCAAATACATTAAATTGGACAGCACAATGCAACTCAGTCGCTAGGAAAGCACAACAGACTCTATGAGTCATTAGGAGAAATCTAAATAAATGCCCAACCCACATTAAGTCTATAGCCTACACAACCCTTGTCCGACCAATACTTGAATATGCGTCAGCATCATGGGATCCACACAGCCTAAAACATATTAAAACCTTAGAAAGAATCCAAAGACAAGCTGCCAGATTTTGTACACAAAACTTCTAAAGAACCAGGAACAGTAACCCAACTTCTTAAAGACCTCCAGTGGGACACCCTCCAAATAAGAAGAAAAATTAAAAGACTTAGCATATATACTATACAAAATGGAACATAACCTTATAGATATCCCGCTAAATCACTATATCCAACACAACACTAGATCCTCACGCAAACATGACAGTCAGTTCTTGCAAATTAGATACTCTGCAAACATATTTGGAAACAGCTTCTTCCCAACAACAATTAAAGAATGGAATTCTCTCCCCCCCAAACACTGTCTCAAGTAAATCACTAAACTCGTTTCTAAATAATTTAATCCAACATTTTAACAATTAAGTCAGACGACCCACCATGCGCACTGACGTGATGTGTCCCCAGGACATTTTTGCCAGTTACAGATACAGATACAGACTTTATCTTGGGCGAATGTCCAGTCCCGTCCAGCCTCCAGTGGCTACACCGTCATCTCGGCCTTCGCGATCTCGGCCTGAGTGATCTCGGCCTGTTTCGGTGAACTGGCCAGTGATCTCGGCCTGTGCGGCAGTGATCTCGGCCTTTAATTTTATAGCCAGTGATCTTAGCCCGTAAATGCAGTGATGCTCATCAATATAATGAAGTGATATGATGGTACAGCATGTGTATCATTTTGCAAAAATATGCAATGCAATAAAGAACTTGTGACGATCAGTTCTTATTTCTTGCCTATTGATAAATCCCCAAGTACCATGTTATCATTGAATGTATTGAACCTGCAATGCAATAACAATATTGGGATGATCCGCCGCGATCTCATTCTTATATCTTGCTTATTCATGATTCACCAAGTTTTGAGCATTGAAACTGTTTGAATGGATTATGTTTTTATAGTCTTCTTTTAGGAATCCAGTTTTACGTTGTTTAATTTTTTGAATTATAACTACGCAACCGAATTATTAATGCAATACATACTAATAAAAAGGGTAGAATGCGTGGTAATGTAATTGTTTCGCAATGTAGTCCTTTTCTTATTGTTTATATTTGATTTGTGTCCGTTGGGAAGGTGCGAACGTAATCGACTTCCACTTTAAGCACATCTTTTCGTTTGTCTTTGATTTATGGGCTGTGTGAAATCAAAGACAAACGAAAAGATGTGCATGCATGCATGCATGCATGCATGCATGCATGCATAGGCCTACATACGTACAATTATAATAGACATTAATATAAAGCATTCGATCTATACACACTCTATATATATGGTCACGAATGATTCTGGCGCTTTCTCGTCGTAGGAAAGGCTAAAAGCCCGACTTTTCGTGACCAATAACACGCGGTAGTGAATGTTATAGGGAGCATGTGTGTGTGTGTGTGTGTGTGTGTGTGTGTGTGTGTGTGTGTGTGTGTGTGTGTGTGTGTGTGTGTGTGTGTGTGTGTGGGGTGTGGGTGTGGGGGGGTGGTGTGTGGTGTGTGGTGTGTGTGTGTGGTGGTGTGGTGTGGGGTGGGGGTGTGTGTGTGTGTGTGTGTGTGTGTGTGTGTGTGTGTGTGTGTGTGTGTGTGTGTGTGTGTGTGTGTGTGTGTGTGTGTGTGTGTGTGTGTGTGTGTGGTGTGTGTGTGTGTGTTTCCATCTATCCTAATGCTAGTTATATTGTTGTTTATAATATAACTCATTCGATCTATCCACTCATTAAACAAATCATCTTGATTGGTCGGGCTTTCAACGTTTTCTCCAATTTAAGAAAGTGTAATACATTACACGTAGATAATTTCTTTACGACGAACAGCGCTCCCCCGCTGGTTGTTGATCGGGGTCGAGGGTGTCTACAAACTATAGTGGTGGGAAAATGCGTTGGAATGAGTCTACAATGTTGTCTGACCACAACAGTCGAGATTTATACAACAGCTGGTTGTTTATGCACATGTGGTAGGAATGCCGACCTCAGGCGGGTGATTGCTCAAAGAAATCCTGTGAATTTTCAAAATATCGCCCCTAATGACAGAACATAATTGGAATGGCAGACCAATAATCATTCATGGGCCAATGTGTGCATGTACACGTGTGCCATGGCGCGTGCGCGTGCGCGTGCGCGTGCGACGCGCGCCGGTGCGGCAGCGTGCGCGAGCGCGTGCGCGTGTGCGTATATATATATATATATATATATATATATATATATATATATATATATATATATATATATATATAAACGGTCACGAATACTCGGGCTTTTAGCGTTTCCTCTTACGAAAATGTAAAGCTCGAGTGTTCGTGACCTGAATGTTGTATTTCCAGCGATTTGAATGAATGTGTTGTCTATGATATATATATATATATATATATATATATATATATATATATATATATATATATATATATATATATATATATATATATAATTGCTTAATGTTCAGGTTTTGGCGTTTTCGCCAATGAACGTATCCAAAATTATTAAGCTTATAATTCCACCGATGTGGATTAAATTGTTGATCTTAGTACACACTGTTGTTTTTGCATCCTCGCAGGCCTAGACACCCATCACATTTGCAGTAACAGCGATATTGATTCATGGCAGCTAACTTATAATAGCGAGTTTACGGTAGTCGAAGTTGTCGAGTTGCCAACCGTCGAGATTTGCGCGTTTCTATTTTTTTAATGTAGTGTATGTGTATGTATGTAAGAAATGTGAGAAATTTGGCGGCTATTGGCGGTTGTTTTCGTGGTTAGGTCAGAAAGTAACAGATAATAATACGCATGCATGCACAGTTCACGCCGACCAAGAAGACTTAACTACGTCATTTTGTTTCTAAAATGGCGCAGACTATAGACTTTCTATGGCTATGTGTTCTAGATTTTTTTCCTGGTAAACCACTTATGTTAAAAATATGATTGTTGTTGGAAGTTGTTACTTTTATTAACTCTGTTAACCCCATATGATCAAAACATTGACTTTTGTTTCCCTTTAACAAGTTGGTTACAGAGTGTGATTTGTTTATTTTCCGGGCGGAAAACGTTATAAACGTAACGAACAACGTAAAACCCTGTGTGCGAGTACATTTTCTTTATGTTATAGTTGTTCCGTTCACACACCAAAAACGTTGCCCCGTGCAGGTCTAGCTGAGAAGATAGTGGCCCCAAGCTCAAAAGGTTTGCGGATCGCTGGCATACACGAATATTAGACAAACATCAACGTCCGCGGTTGTATTAAAGCTGTAGTGTACTGGCGCCAGCAGCAGTGCAGCATGATGAGAAATAAGTAACATATGTCGGTGTTTGAATTATGATGTCACCGTTGTGATTATCTTAATCGATCATTAGTAAGCGTTAGTGTTCGCAAGATGTACGCCTTGCGTACATGACCCAATGATTCGTAAACTTTGTAGTTCTCGACGTTTTCGTGGATTGATCATTGTTGTGAACCATAAATTGTAAAGTTCAAATACACTTGACGACTCAGGTATTGTTACATAAGCAACTTGTCAGTTCGGGTAGCCTATATTTCTTGTGTAGTACAATTGCCATTCGGCTCCTGGATATGACCACGAGGGCCGTCCTGTACGTCTTGCGACCGTCTGTCCAGTTTAAGGTTTGCGATCACCTGTTCCTGTGAACGGCTTCTCTTTCACTGCACCCGCGGACAAGAAATACTTCTTGAACACAACCTTTGATGCGTCCAGTTTGCGCAAACAAGACCGGTCCCAGCAATACCAGCTTGGCCTCTCGCAGATGTAAAACTTCTTCTGGTAACAGTCGTCGTTGATCCAGTTGTAATAGTAACTGTTGCTGTTGGTGTAAGGACGTCTCTTGATGGCCATGCAGTGCTGGTAGCCCAGGTAGCCCCTGTCATCAGCAAGAATAAGAACGGATGGATGATAAAACGAGACTATTTTGAATTGGCTTACATTGATATTCAATTTATGTTACTAAGCAAACATACTTCGATTATTAAACACACATCTAAATACTCTAATTCACACAACGCACACACACACACATTACACACTCACACAAATACACACACATCATCACACACACACACACACACACACACACCACCACCACCACACACCACACACACACACACACCACACACACACACACACACACACACACACACACACACACACAATAAATATATATATATATATATATATATATATATATATATATATATATATTTCAAACATTTAGCGAAAACACAACACATCGTTTCCTCATCTGTCTTGATAATCAATAAAACATTTGGTGCATTCGAATACCAGTGTGTGTTACATTCAGTGAACTACTGTACTCACTAGTGAAGAGCGAAGAAGGCAGCCAGCCGCGGCTTATAAACTGTTCATTTCAGCCACAAAAAGTCACACTTAGCTAAGTGGCCAGGTAACGAAACGGCAAGATATATTTTACGCAGCATAAACCTGGATGGATGATTGCAATTGTACAAATTAACAGAGCCAGGTACCTCTGCTATTAACCTATCTAAGATATAGTATAGTAACCGCGAGAGCTGAGACATATATGCAACAACACAAAGCAGTGAGCACATGCCTATAATGCATCACTTAAATTATAAATCATATCTGTCTATCAATACACACTTCTACATGGGCAGTGTATATACTTAGAGTGCAAGAACACATTAAAATACAATTTATTGTAACGAAAGAATCTATGGATGGCAATCTTGCCAACGCTTACACAGTTAAGGTGGACTTCACACGTTTAACGATTACTCAAATTCAAATTTGCCGTCCGCCGTCCGCCGTATGTCCGTCGTTTTGTCCTCGTTGTCATTTGCACCCTTTTGCTATTGCACGGCAGTGTAGTGTGCAGAAGTGTGTGTTTCATGCGCATATATATGTATATGTACATGTACATGTAATGTACATGTACATTACATTACATAATACATACATACATAATCATACATACATACATACATACATACATACATACATACATACATACATACATACATACATACATACATACATACATATATATATATCATGGCATATCGTTCTTACAACATGAACATGCAGGCAGAGTAAGTTGCAATACGATTGAAGTGTGACGCATTTCCTGTCACGTTTCTTTTACCTTAGATGGTGTTGCTCGTCTTGTCGTCTCTGTTTGGGACATTGACCACACAAGAACCGCCGATAATAGAGGACATGCTTCAGTGCAAACATCTGTGTGATGAAGCTTTCCAGAGATGTGTCAACTGCAAAGATTACCGAATACGCGGTCATAATCGTTTAGCGTATTGTTTGAATATAAAGGGTATATTCGATGCGGATTGCGAAGTTTCACATTATAAATGAACCAATCGGATGATATACCTACTTTGAGTTCTGACGACACTTCATCTATAACGAACTATCCATCGTGCGACCAGTTGTCTGGCCAAACGTCTAAAATATAGGCAACTTTCTCAATGTCATGACTATGCGAGAATATTCGAACTAGCATATGTATTGCCGTTCTATGTATCTATAATCGTGCTTGCGTGTGTATGCAAGTTTCTTAGAGTGTCATGTCTACGCGGGGATGTTTGGTCTAGCCGATGTAATGCTGCCCTAACTAATTGCAATAGTGCTTGCGTGTGTATATGTTTCTTAAAGTGTTATGTTTATGCGGGGATGTTTGGTCTAGCAAATGTAATGCTGCCCTAACTATGTCTACATGCACGTTTGCGACTATGTCCATGTATTGGGATACTTATGTAACCTTGAAGGCAATGCAAATGTTGCAGTGAATATGGTTTCTTTTTGTACTGTATATTTTCATACTGTAGCGGGGAATTTTATTATTTTAGATGTTGGCCGGTCTCTAGAAATTTGATCGTGGTCGCCATGGATGATAACGATGTGTTTGAATACATAGTCAATATAGTATAACTTGGTTGTTAAACATGATGTCCTGTGACTAAGTTGTCTTCTTAGTGAACTATAATGAATGCAATGTATCAGAAGCAACTATTCTATGTTGTGTAATAACCACAAACGTGTTAAGTAGTTTATTTTGTATAATCATCAAACACGTGATCACAGACATGCGTGGCTGTTTAATACTGCTGGGAATCAAGGGAAAGCACTAACAATTAACAGTGTTTAATTGTGTCTATATTAATCATTAACAATAATAATTTTACACATGAGCAACCATCTTGCATAATTGTCATACTGTGGTACACAGTAGAACTTTGTTGTAAAAACACCATCCACTTACTCAACAGTGACTTTTTGCTGTGCATTAACAAATGTGCATCAAGAAACCTTTCAAACAATATATAGTATTCGTTTCTTTAAGTCATAAAGGTTAAAAAATAACACATATATATATATATGTATATATATATATATATATATATATATATATATATACATTAATGTATATATGTTACATGACAAATATGGAAACTTCAAAAGTATGCAGTAAAAACATCTTGATTATATAAACAGTCAAATGTTGTACTATATAATAATACTGGTATTATATTACGACTATTATAGTTACCACTGATATATGCATAGAAAATGCTATTAAATTGTGTTAAAATGAACTCGACAAATTTGTATGCAAAATATATGCTACTCTTACACACATACAACATGTATCCAGATTGTACACCAATCAAAGTAACACAGACTTACTTGAAGTAAGTAAACCAAGCATCGTAACAACAACTAAATCTTAACTAAACACAATGATTTTGCTTTCTCTCTTAACAAACTAATAATTTAATATAAAATACCAACAATACAATTTTTTCAAATCAACAACTCAGCTTTTCTGCTGGAGACTTTGATTATAAAATTATAGTCTAACATGTTAAAAAAAAATTTTTTTTACAAACATCTGCATTTAAGCATAACTTCAACCATTTTACGGAAAATACAAACAATAAAGATACAAAGATAAATCTTATAGCAGACTCCAAACAAAATGAACAGGTGTCGAAAACAGGGACATTACTGACTAACCTCAATTATGTGACACACAGTTGCTTAATACATATAACAAAGATGACATATCACATGTTTTTGCAATCCTTCATTGCCAAACACTGTAAGCCACACGTTGTCAGACAACCAACCAATTATATACATGTGATAATAACAGTTCTGGTAAGTTGTATGCAAAATATCTTCAACACATTCCCACGCATATGTAAGTAGATTAACTAAAAAATAGTGTTTTCATATATCTCTCAAAACAATGCTCAAGTCTCAACTCAAAGTCAAACAAAGGATTTCAATGAGCACATCATTTACAAAGGTTTGCATAATTTTAAAGACTTGGATTTCTTTCTGTAAAATTTTCATTACAAATCAACCATCCTCTTGAGATATTATAGAAATCAAACATTAAAAATGTTGAGTTTTAAATTGTCTATACATTGTGATAAAACCATAAACCATACTCGTGCATTATGAGCATATGACTTCACTCAGAAAGGCTGCCATATTTCAATGAAATTCCATGAAATGTTCCAACCTACACAAATTTATAAACTAACACAAACATGAGCATGATTGGTGGTGACCAGATCATGTCATGTTATAACTTCTGCACTGTGTGAATTGTAAGCCAGGGCCATTTCATGAAGAATAGTTTAAAAGGAAAGGTAATCAACAGAATCCATCATAAAATTTAAGGAGCTATTTCAAAAATGGACATGTCAATGTCTTATCAGCGGGGACACCATTTCTCTGACACACCAGGGAAAGTGATCCAGTAGAGCATCCTGGATTAGGACAGTTTCTGTATAGAAGACCAGTGATAAGGAGCGAAATCGGTTTTAAAGAGCAAAGTCAGACTTATGAGCTGATAAGCATTTTAGCAAAACAGTCTCCAGATCTGCTGATCCATGATCCACACCTAGTCAACGAGAGCGGCTCTGATGTTCTGTTCGAGGACAGAGATCCAGTTGAACTTGTCCTCAGCGGTGTCTGTGGCAACGACCCAGCTACGCTTGGGCGTGTACATCCGCATTGCATTGGTTACATCTACAGCCAACAAACATTGGGTACACAAGTCACACTTATGAACGAAAAACTGGCACTAATAATTTGTTCTTTTCTGCTCACAAATACAAAATACTCACAAAATACCCCCTTTCATTTATCAAACTATTTGGTATTATGCTTGTCTTGTGCATCACAGAGAATTCGAGATAGCGTTCAGGTCTGTCTGAGAGCATAACCAATGAACCTTGTTCAGTATCATTTGTTTTGAATGACAATAAAATTAAGCTTGCAAATTAACAGCCATCTAGCATGATGTAGAAAAGCTCAGAGACATGTTACATTACTAACACTTTGAGTCGGCAATATCCTCAACTCTGAGTCGGTTCAGGGAAGCGCATGCTTCAAATCGGTATGTGTGTTCAACGGCACGATCAAACGGAAAGTTGCGCGTAGTTCTTCTCGTGATCACCAGGCTGTCATTGAAGAGGAACAAACCCAGCGTCTCAATGTGTTGATAGGTTCTGCAAAATATAAACAAAAAGAAGTAAAACCACGGCATCTTTGTGAACATTTTACTTATTGGTATTTATGAAATATTTTCTGATGAAAAATTTATTGACGTTCAAGTATGAAGTCTAATTTGTCGTCAGACCATCTCTTCTCATTTTTCAATGAACAAAAATTGTAGATAGAAGACTTTTATTTATTAATCTAATATTTAATCATTTTGAGTCATATTTAGAACAGACCAATTGAAAAGTTGCACTGTTTACAGCTACCTATGAAGTTAGCTACAATTTTTCATGTCTACATTATATTCAGTATATTTTACTATTGACTTAATCGAGGGTTCAACAACAAAACGTCACAAAATGAAAGTGGTAATTAGTGCAGGTGTTCATCAGGTTTATACTGGTTACATTTGTTTGTTATTCAACAAGATTACCATCCAAGCTAAAATAAACCTGCTGAATCAAGATGTAACTTGATGTCTGTGCGTAATCTGTGATATCTGTCAATTTTGTTTTTTAATCATAGTCGCCATACCAGCTCTGACGCCTTCGATAGATGATATGTTTAACTCATTCATTGCCTTCGATGAGATTGAATATTTCTTGTTTCTTCCCAACAAGAGAAACAATTGACGAGATGTTGGATGGCCTAGCAGACACTACTCACCTGTGCTCTGGTCTGATGGTGTCCGAGTGTCTGGACGGAGGCTTCAGATGGGCAACATCCAGCTGCCTGATGAAGAAGCGATTTGCTTCCATCAATGACTGTGATATAAACAGAAGAGAAGAGCATACAGCTACAAACATCAATCTAGCTAGCCATTGACTGCTTAGTAGCAGATTTAGCAGCAATTTAAGAAATCTTTACTATCAAGAGAAAGACTACATGATCGAGATCTGTAGCCAGTGAACAATGAAATTATTGGATTTTGTAGGTTTAAAGAATTCTGTCACATTTACATAAATAAGTATTTCAATTATTTTTACAACTCACTATTAACATTATGCTCATTAGCAAAATGTTCATCATCTGGAAGTATTAACAAACATACAAATACAGAAGATTGTTTTCTGAAGTGGTTATAATTGATTCATTTTAATGCTTATTCTGTAATATATTCCCAATTGTTCCTCACAATAACCATAAAATATGTGTATTAATTTTGAAGAAAAAACTACTTTCCTTTGAAACCATCATAGGTTAATCCCTGAGAGTTTATCAGACAAGATGCAAAAAATTTTGGTGGAAAACATTAAGAGTACCCTCTACATGTTTGCTTCTACATTAAACAACTGAACACCCTGAACTCTACAAAGAGATATTTAAAACACATCTCATTAAACCGGCATATGATGGACGTGATTGAATCACACTCTCATTGTCATGATGTTGCAATACAGTAATGGTTTATTCGTCATGTATTATCCATGTGTGATTTTGTTATAAGTATAGTTTAATGTTTGTTCTGGTGAACGTGAAACAATATTTATCATAAGTGCAATTTAATCATTGAAATCATTATTTTCTTACCGGGCAAGAGACAATCTTTTTCTGAAGTGTCACGAGTTCTCTTTCCCGGTCCACTCTCTCCTTGTGCTGGAAGCAAACATTTCCAACATTACCTCTCATGACTTCCTTTTTTTTAAACATTGAAATTGTTCATGTGTGTAATTTAGAGTACAGACATCAAAGGTTACATGGTAACTTTAATCAAATATAGCTAAGCTAAGTATAATTTAATTAGCATTAATTTTAGTATAAATACTACAAGGAGGCATCATGTGCAATGTTATAATTAAAAACTACACACAGAATTCTCACCTCCACAGAAAGGTTGTTCAGTTCAGTGAAGGTCACAATGGCTGTATGGAGGTCAGAGCGATCAGCATGATTTGTTGGCGTGTGTCTTTGAAACCATGTTAGCAGTGTCATGTATTCATTTATCCTACGTGATGGGGCCAGCAACAATTCAGGTAACCTGTGCACACAATAAAACGGAACCACCTTTCAGCAATTATTTCTTTACTTACATTATTTTATTTTTTAAATCACATACGTTATATCCTAATGATAGTAAACAGTACTACTATGCTACAAAGAAAAAAGATAATACTTCCATTAGTAAATAAGCTTATGTGGAATAAAAAGCCATTTGTCAATGCCATTACAAATTGTTGTTTTAGTCTTGTTCCTACAGACCCAGTGACAACAAGTAAAGTGAACATAGAGGCACAGTGTCGCCCTCTGGAGAGTGCATCACAACTCAATCCACCATGCTGAGCCGTTAAGAATTTAATAACTCTAACAACTATATTTGTGGTGTTTTAATGTCAGCTTGAAGATCATTGGTGTCTATACAAGGAAGCAAATCAACATATCAAATCAGCATCTTGGAGGATTCACTGTGAAACTGTCTCCTACGACATCAACCAAGCATTAAACTTACGTCAACCCCTTTGCCGCAACACTTCTCTCATGTCGTTTCAGGAATGCCCTGAAGATGGCGCTCTGTTCAAGGCAGCGTTCAATCATGCGCAGGAGGACGGGGTAGTTGTTGAGGAAATTTACGTAGACCTTCAGAGTTCCCGTGAACTTAACGAACAGGTCCCCGAGACATTTGTCGGCCGACCAACCAGAGAGACGGTTCCTTATGTCCTCAACAAATTCCCTGTAGCAACACCAACATGTCAACACATTATACCTGTCATTTACGTGTGTCGTATAACTCGAATGAAGAAATTATGATGACGGAATTACTTGGAATGAGACTAAAAATAGCAAAAGATCATACCAGATGAAGAGAATTTGTCATTTGATGTCCCAAACAGGAGGAACTAAGTCTAAGTATGTCTATGACAGCAACCATTTAATTCTTAGCATATGTCTCCTGTCTTGTAGCACACTTGTTGTATACCCTCATTACCCTGTCACTCTTAAATGTGTTACATTGTTGATTAGTGTGCGTTTTTTAAATTTATAACTATTTGTGTATTCACGTATAAATTACCTGGCTGCCAATAATTTATATTCTACTGTTCAGACAAATACAAATATTTTTGCATGGCTGGGAAAGTAAAATGATGACCATTTTCTGCAAGAAAGTTAAAATTTAATCGATTCTGAGTCCATTCCAGATATATCAATTTTGCATAAAGCCATGCATACTCAACCAACTGTCATCAGATCATTTAGGCGACATACACATCACATACCTGCTTAGGTCAAGCAGGATGAGAATGTCAGAGAAGATCATCTTGACATTGTGAGCACTGATGATGGCCCTGCAAAACATAGTTTGTTATCAACATAACACGTCAACCTACCGACCCCTGGAAATCTTGACCTAAATAATCAATACCCTAGGCACCCGAGAAAAAATCGGGAAAAATACTGCAATGTTTATGTACATCCCAAACAGTGGTCTACATTATGTATTTTAACATTCAGAATATAGCCAGTTAACTGATTTACTTATTTGTTTAATTAAAAGTTTACGCATTTTAAAAACGTTTTCAGGTAATGTTCAGATGATATTGATACAATGAACCAAAATTAAAATTGTCCTCAAATGTATGGTCGGAAGGCTGCTAAACTTACACTTTGTGTAGCTTAATTTTATGTTGTATGCACAAGGGGGGTGGGGACTGGGAGGGTAGGAAAACATTTATGTATATTCTGTATATGTATGTTAATGCCACAATGCAAAATATTCCTCATCCATTTTTAATGTTAGTTGGTCATTTTTTTAAATATAATTGTTAATATAATTTTTAATTTGGAGGCATTTAATAGAAATAGAATTCAATTGTACATATAATTCAATTGTAAATATAATTTTAAATGACATTTAATCCTCTTATAATATTTATTTATTTGTTTACTAATTTAAAATAATATCTTTAGAATAATTTATATTTAAAATAATTTTAAATATATAAATATTATATATATATATATATATATATATATATATATATATATATATATTATTTATTTATTTATTTATTTATTTATTAACTAGCTTAACACAATTATTTTTAAATAGATAATCTATTATTTAAAAAGATATCTGAGATGTTATTTATTTATTACATCAAAATAATATCTGTTTATAATTTTAAAGAACACATTATGTACACCGTATATTATATATTTATTTGCCATATTTCATTTTATTGTTTGTATAGGCACTATGTGAGTCAACACCAGACTACATTCCAATTTAACATGTAATGCATGTTGAAAATGGCAATAAAGCTTTATAATTATTATATATTATAATAACTTGTCTGAATCTGAGAATATGCTCCTTCTGGACCTGACCATCCACAGTGACACAGCAACTGCCCATCAAAGTGACCACACTGCCCATCAATAACTAAAGAAATACACAGGAACTTGAAGACTCTTGTGGACGTATAACCATTCAGGCCACTTGCCTGCTGGACTCGAGGGCTGCTTTGAGGGGTTTATAGAAGACTTTGCGTATCACATCCAGTGTTCTCATGTAGCTGACCTCTGAGGCAAGGATCTCGTGGGCCACAGCTGACCGTCTATCTGGGTGGTCCGACAGCTGCTTCGTTGTCTGTAACAGGTCAATGTATTCACCCTTTGACCTCAGTCACCATTTCTACACTTTTTTGATCTGAAATACATAAATGTCGGAAGGTTCACTGTTTCTAATGTGTTTTATAAACCATCCAGTAAATGGTGTCAATGCACAACAGTGCATTAAGTAGTTACCTAAGGCTGGGTTCACGAGGACTACAGGGGCTTAAGGTCTGTAGGGTTAGTATATTCCCATGCCATTCAATTCTCACAAGTTAAGGTATTTTCTACATTTTATTACTAAGGTAGCAATATTATATAATATGCTCGGATTTCCACAAAACAATATTTTACATTTTACTAATGTTGATAAAAATATATAATCGTGCATTTCACATATGTCAAAAGATGTTACTTATTACAGTAACTGATCACTGAGGCAAGTTTAGGCTTATACACGATTCTTTGAAGCCTTACTTTCTTTACGTAATATTTTATGTACATTACGTAATATGTTTACCATGAAAGCTTGAATTATTGTACATTTATATTTTAAAATAATTGTAATTTTTATGAACGTCTGAGCAGAATTATAATCTACATAATTATAGTGCTTCATATACAACATTATTATTACTAACTAATACTGGAACAAGGTTCAGCTCTGTAAAACTGTTGGGTATCTACTATTAGATTGGCATTTACTGCTAGAGATGGCCACTAACATTTGCAAAATACCACCATATTCATGGGGATATGGTTGTACATGTGTCAGTGGCAATTGCCATTAATGGCAATTTTGGATTATTACATTTGCACACACTGTGTATTGATGGGCTGGGTTTGAACAATGTTATAAACATATCACTTTATGAATCTACAAAATCATAACATTTGCACAGCGCAATGGCTCATGGGTAGAGCTTCAGACTCTCGACTAAGAGGACCGGGTTCAAATCCCGTGCTGCGGTGTTAAAACCTTGGGCAAGTTTTTTTTACTCTGCATTGCTCCAGTTCACTCAGCTGTATAAATGACTACCTGGTTATAGACAGTGGTGGATATGTGTATGAGCAGCTTTAGTGCATTAATTGTAGCATATGGTTGGATGCTTCCCAGAGAAGTTGAAATGCTGTCTGACTGAACAGGTCTGTCAGGGAAGTAAAGTGTAAGGCGCGTTGAGCAGTCTTGAGAATTGGATACTGCGCTATGTAAGAACTTACCTTTACTATCACCATCCCTATGAATTACCTGTAAAGTCGCAATAATTCTGACCAAGGTTTTAAAGCATTATCACAGCCAACTGAAAATGATGGTGACTTAAATATGAGGGAAAACATGATAAATATATATTTATATATAGATACCAGCAACCGGGGAGTCCTGCCTTCAGACGCAGCCAACTCCTCCATTGCTGTAAAGTTGAAGGTCGTTACAGTGTCACCCCAGATACTTGTGTCATGGAAGGTCATCTGAAGGTCATCACTTCCTGCAAACAAAAATGTCACAAAATGGTTGTATTCAATTCAATATAATTTTAATATGCAGATACTAATATGAATATCTTAAATTTCAGATTTGTTGTAATTTACTTCACCAATAGACTTTTTTTCTCTCCATGAAAACAAGAATGTGATGCCAAGAATGTCTTCGAAATGTAAATTTTTGTATTAAATTATGAAATTTAAAAGCAAAGAAAGCCAATTAAACAGCACAATGTGACACATGTGGAAGGGGGACTTCCCCTGAGTTTGAGAATTTCCTAACTGATTCCTATGGAGTCTGTTTCAAATCGCTACACTGCGAGATTCGATTTGTCAAAGGTGAATAACAAAAGTTATATGAAGTGACGGCATATATATGCATAACTTTGCTTTTTGAGAAATAAAGTTTGTTTTGCCGACAGAGCGTGTACAAATTTGCATATCAGTACTTCATGAATATTAATGAGATTAATTTGTAATATTCTTTCATTGGTTGTAAATCGTTGTAAATTAATTATTTCAGACATGCATACAAATGATCTGCCGACTCTGATATATATTTGCCACGCTGCTTAAGTTGAGCTGCCACAACTTGCAACAATTAACCTTTTATGAAATATTACTTGTTTATTTATTTATTATTTAGAGTACTTATTTATATACTTAATTTATTTACTTTACCAATGTTAGTGCTGATTAGTTTTATAATAATTTTAATATGTGTCTTATCAACTGTATATTGATCACCAATCTTATTACTGACATTTTAATGTGTAACCAAAGAAAAATTTCCGTTTTTAATGTGGTGTTTTAAACGGACAATAAAGTCTTCTGAATCTTGAATCTTTGAATCTTACATTTGTAATTAAGTGGTATGACACAAATACAAAATCATATCAGTCCGTACCAGCAGTTTGACCTGGTGACCTTGACCTCTTTGGTTGTGGCATCTGCTTAACCTTCAACTTCTGACCTTTCTCCTCCTCAGCATTGGCGTCATCCTCATCCTTGTCTTCATCAAACCCATTTCGATTCTCCTTCTCCGAACCTTTCTGGCCACCGTTTATTTCTGCGACTTCGCCATCGATGCCATCCACTGCCCCGACCGCAGCGCCCTCTGTGGCCTCACTGTTGCTCAGACTCTCCTCGAACGCTTCGTCCAGCTCAAGTTGTGATGACAAGGACACGGTTGTGGCAAGGGGATGTGGTGCAGCATGCACACTGGCGCCACCTGGCTGCTAGTGAGAGAAAATGTTACATTTAGATTTGGTGACCCAGCTTTGGCTATCCTATTTAAATTGTATTTATGATTGACTGTAGTCCTTATGTTTTATAAATGTTTTATTTTACGCATCTCTGAACAGGTTTCACATAATTTATATGGAAATATATACATTTTTTTTTAAATATAAATAATTTATTATTATCATTAAACAAATGTTCACAAACGGTGCCATTGTATGAGCATGTAGCAACATACAGTGTATAAAGCAATGTAATTTATCATCCATTAAACAGCATTTTCTAATTGTTCAGTTCTATTTACTATCGTTTCTAAATTGTATGTATTAAAAGTCAAATTTCTAATTTTCCTATAAATTATCATGGATTTCTTTTACTAAACTCTCATTAGTATGGTTTCCATGTTACTCCATGAAAACAGAATAACTACAAAGTACCTTGTACTTCAACATATCCCCTGCTGTAGAGATCAAATTATTGATAACAAATTGGCAAAAACTGTTCCTGATTATATGGATACTATATTTAGCAAGTCTCTTTACTTGTTTGATATTCTTGGCAGTGGCCTTCATGTCCTTCACCCCGACCTTGGTGAGCAGGAAACGTCCAAGAAACTCGAGTGGGTTCATCTGCCAAAACAGTCAATGTTCATGTAAAGTCATATGTGACTGTACAGCAATTTCCTAATTTAATTTCACATATACAAAAACTAAAACATGAAAGATTAAGATGGTGCTACAATAATGTAAATATAAATAAAAAACATGTCACCCATGAAATTATCAAAAAAGTAGATTTCAATTGTGAGATCACTAACACCAAATAGTAGTAAACTACTGTTGATATTTACATATCATGCTGTATCTCTTAACACTAACAATGTTTGTTTTTATTCAGATCATAATATAAAATACAGGAAAATATCGACATCTACAGTTATAACAAAGCTACATCAAATAACAACTGCACAATAAACTCTTACGCAAATGCTTCCTCTTGGAAGTGTTCTAACAATAGCTTATTATAACAACAGAGCATGCTAGCAAAGCAACCCAATACATACAGCTGGAGTCTTCCCAAGATGCAACAGTCCATCAAGTAGAGCTGCTCCGATAGTATCAGCTCCACAGATGTCCACCTGTCCCATTGCGTCGAAGATCGTCTGGCCTGTCGACATCAGAAACGTAACAAATCCACAGAATACACCAGTTTATTCTATCAGATGTTTTTATTTTGTAACAAATTTCATCAGATTTATTAATTTTATCTTCACCACATCAAATATGTAATTTGTTTAAAACAATACACATGTTTTTTATCTGACATTGTCTAGATATGCATTAGTAAAAGCTCATAGGCCTGCTAGAGTAAATATCAACAGGTGTCAATAAATATTGAGAAGCCAAAAGAAATGTTCATACACCTCACATAATTTCATCACTTCTATGGCTATATGTACTTAATGTGCATTCATATAATTATTTATACATAATTATCACGTATAGATATTTGTCTGAAATGTAGTCCATGAATTTTTGCATGTTAAAGTATTTAACAACCAAATTAAGAAAAATGCATAATACAATAGACAGATTAGTTCACCTGAATTATTACTGGCATAAGACCTACAATAAATGTGCAGAAAATAGACTGAATATATAAATATTGTAAAATTATGTCATATTTCAAAACAAATTACGTTTACCTCTATATGTACTTTTATACAATGTTCTTTTTATTTACAATAATTATTGAATATCATAAATTCACCCACCCACAAGTTGCGCTACGAGGTCTCTGTGTTTTTGCTCAAAATATCGTCCAATCAGCTGCTTTGTTTCTCGACACGCCTCCTGCACCTGATCCGCGGTGTTCGCCCAAGCGTTCAGTTTGCCCATGCAGAAATAGTGGCTAGGTGGCGTTGCTTTCTCAGGTGATGGCAACCAATCACTGTTTACTGCAAAAAAATAACATGTGATATGCAATAATAACATTGAACAAGAAATTGTTGCCTTTGTCTATACTGCCATTGCTCAACTGATATTGGTTGTTTACAGAAAAAACTTATTAGCACAATAATTAAATAGTTGTCATTTAACCTTTACTTACCAAGATGTTTTCTCAGAAATGTGTATGAAACATGTATTGTTTTATTACTACCCCTGGGTACTACAATTGTCTGACATATGTATATATTTTTTGAAAAATACCTTCCTGAAGAATATGTTGATGGAGAGAAAAATACATTTTAACATAATGGATTATCATAAAACTGCACTTGATGGTGTATGACCACTTTGATGGCTGAGAACAGTGAAAGAGAGACAGATGTGGACACAACATGGTGAGGCACAATGATGATGATGGAGATGACTGATATATCGTTGATCAGTCTGTAAAGGTTAATCAAAAACGAAGAAGCTTGGGGAAGGATTACCAGGTAGTCCAGAAGTAATCACGAGAAAGATCCTCATCAGAGAGTGTGGGTGGATTGAACATACACTGAGAAAGCCAACAACTGCAGCTACTAAGACTCAGACCCTGAATAGAAAACAAAGTGAAGAAGGCCAAGAAACATCTGGTGAAGGGCAACAGGGATACTGCACGTGGAAGGAGATTGAGAGGACCAGCCAGTCATGGGCAAGGGAGAATTCTTGTGAACGACCTATGCTCTTCATGGAAGGAGGGGCATAAGTAATAATGGTCATTAACTGAACTGGCAGTGACTTGTCAGTAAACAAAACACATTGGTCCAATAATAGTTGTAACAGGCTCAACTGTCACTGAATCAATGACATGGGCTGGCATGGCTTCTACTGTCATTGGATTATAATTGTTGTTGAACAAAACAAATTTCACAAATAATTGCCAATACCAGCTGTCAATCACTCAATTGATATTGGCTTGCTGCAAGCTGGGCCCAGCTAGAGGCTAGTGATGTTGTCATTGCATGGCTTGGGCTACACATTCTAATTAGGCCAATCACAACAGCAAGCGGCCCATTTGACAGCTGAAGTTGTCTGTCTTGTAAACTCTACATAGGCGGCCATTATACAATACATCTCGTGCTCGATGCTTAATGTCATTAAAGATTTTCTTTAAAAAATCTCAGCATACAACATATTATTTAACTAACAATACCTTTGAATCATCCACAACCAAGTAAAATTCACAGAAACTTGACAGTAAGATAAAAATTCAACAAACGTCCAGAAGAGCGTTTATATAATCCGACAAAATGTTGACATGGGCACCAATGGGAACGTAAATAGCGGTCTGTACCCTCTACTCACTGTGGTTGTAGTTGCCAATGATCCCTGTAGGACTTGTGAACTGTGACCCGGTAAGAATGTTCAACTGAACCAGCATCTCCATCCCAGTCTCTGAAACAAGGTCGTCCTCAGATATTTACGCAACTGGTGTTTTCTTGTTTTCTCAAAGTCATAATATACATATTTTACACATCACCCACATAACATCAACAGTAATTATTTCATTACACATTAGTCAGGATCCACAAAATACTATCAAGTCATTAGCGAGGTATGATAACGTGTTCCTGTACATGCCACCAGGGGTGCTATGACGATGACCAACATGGCCACTACTCCAAGAATGCCACTGAACCCACGGTAAGTACACAGTAACAGTAAAAACATATAGGTAAATTCTTTCATAGCGCAGTATCCAATCATTAGGATTGCTCAAAGTACTTTACACTTTACTTCCCTGTTGTTCAATCAAACATAATTTTGGCTTCTCTGGGAAACATCCGGCCACGTTGCAATTTATGTACGAAGACTATTCTTTCACAAATATCCACCACTGTCTGTAGCCAGGTATTCATTCATACAGCTGAGTGAATTGTGGGAATCTAGAGTGAAAAAACATTCCCAAAGTTTGACCTGGCAGCAGGATACATACCCGGGTTCTCTTTATCAATAGTCTGAAGCTGTAGCCTACACACCACTGCACCACTGCACCACTGCACCACTGCACCAATGCACCACTGCACCAATGCACCAATGCACCAATGCACCAATGCACTACTACACCAATGCACCAATGCACCAATGCACCAATGCACCACTGCACCACTGCACCACTGCACCACTGCACCAATGCACCAATGCACCAATGCACCACTGCACCACTGCACCAATGCACCAATGCACCAATGCACCAATGCACCAATGCACACTGCACCAATGCACCAATGCACCAATGCACCAATGCACCACTGCACCACAGCACCAATGCACTACTACACCAATGCACCAATGCACTACAATGCACCAATGCACCAATGCACCAATGCACCACTGCACCACTGCACCACTACACCACTGCACCACTGCACCACTGCACCACTGCGCCACTGCACCAATGCACCAATGCACTACTACAACACGTGCTGCCTGGTCTGATTGTCAGTTTATAGATGATGTCCAGCTATAGTAAAGAACTAATCTCACCACAGAGCTAACTTACCACAGGATGCGAGTGGTGTGAATATGTCAACATGACCGTGTCGTGTTGACGGCAGCACGCAGCTGGCCAGTGTCGAAAAGAACGTCACAAAGTCAGGTGTGTCGAGGTTGTCAAGGAACACAGTGGCGCCGTGAACCAACTGGATCTGTGATGACACAGAGCTGTGTACAAACACACCTATACTCCTGCAACAGGACAACATGTGCAATGTAATTACCGTTCTCTTCAATGCTTCTGTTAAGGTAAAAGTCTTTAATGATGCCAGTGACAGGCAACGTCAGCAGCAATGATAATGTTCACTATTAAAATCGTTTTTATTCATAATAATCTGCTGTGTTATATATCTACAGTGTGAATATTATTGTCTCCTTTATGTTTAAAATATATGGAAAGTTCCCATTGTCTAATGTATATAAATTCATGCTGAGACTTGATGCTTCTTGTAGTAAGTTGATAACTGCAGTTACCAACAGTGATTTAAAGTGGAAATCAAGAATACGACGACATTGGATTAAGATGTTGTATATATATATATCAGCTTTGACCTAAGGTATCATTGTGCAATATGATTATTTTATAACCATGTGCAATAATTTTATATTTTTCTAGTCACCTGTATGTTTAATGTTTATATGGACATATGTACATGACACATATAGTCTGAAATAAAGATATTGAATTGAATTGAATTGAATTGAATACTGTGTTTTATACAGTGTACATAGATTAACACAACGTTCTGCCCACAGCCAGTGTCCACCTAGCCCTGGAGAAGTTGTAAATTGTCTCAGAGTTGTAAATTGTCAACAACAAAAATTTACCATTTTCTATCAGACCAGTGTTCATTGGAAGTGAAAGTTTCAATAGGGCCTGCAAGTGGGTCACGATACATGGCATGACTCCGGGCTACTGGAGCTTATTGGGGACTACGCAAGACTAATTGGGGACTGGACGCAAGAATAATATTCTAATGACAGTTATAGCTTCCGACTGATGAATACTACGAAAATCAGTTCATAAATATCTTGTGTTATACGTTTCTTATCTTAAATGTCCGATTTAATATTGAGTTTATCACACTATCATAGACACATAGCGATTTATGTCGTAGAGATAATAGTCACAATGTTAGACCATATCATCCCCATATGTGTCTTTTACGGAATTTGCGTTTTACATTGCTGTACGTTGTGGTTTCGATAAGCACTTATATCTAACAAGTTGTCTAAATGCACATAATCATAACACATGTATACATTTGGCCCAAATTTGGTACGAACAGCTGCAACAAGCAGCCGCCAAAGTGCCACAACATGACATGCTACTGATTATCGGAGACATGAATGCCAAAGTTGGTTCTCATAACTCCAACTGCAAAAGAGCCATGGGCAAACATGGTTGTGGCGTGATGAATGACAATGGTGAACGCCTTGTTGACTACTGCTTGAACAACAACTATGTAATTGGAGGTACCATCTTTGCACACCGGGACATCCACAAGCTCACCTGGAAATCACCTGATGGTAGGACAAGCAATCAAATCGACCACATTATCATCAATGGAAAATGGCGTAGGTCCTTTCAAGATGTGAGAGTTTGCCGTGGAGCTGACATTTATAGTGACCACTATTTGGTAACTGCATGCGTCAAGTTGAAGCTTCACAAAGTGGTACCAGAGAGTCAGCGACGTAAACAACTAGATGTCACAAGACTCGCATGCCCAGTCACCAAACAGGAGTTCGTTTTGGAGCTGAGAAACCGCTTCAATGCATTAACCGGCACATCAGAGGAGACTGATCACGACGCTACCAACAAGTGGGACACCATCAACAAGACCTATGTAGCTACCAAAGTCTTGAGCCACAAGAAGAAGAACCACAAGGAATGGCTAACACCGGAAACATGGAAAAAGATTGAGGAGCGGAAACAACTCAAAATCAAGATGCTGAGCACCAAATCAGCGAGACTCCAACAAGTCCAAGAAGCATACAAAGGCAAAGACAAGGAAGTGAAGAAGAGTGCCAGGAATGACAAGAGGTCCTACGTAGAAGGGCTAGCAGCAGAAGCTGAGAGTGCTGCAGCAAGAGGTGAACTGAGCACTGTCTACAAGATCACCAAACGTCTCTGTGGTAACTACACTACTCACTCTGCCCCTGTGAAAGGCAAAGATGGCAGCACTATTACAACTGAACGTGAACAAGCTGATAGATGGGTTGAATATTTCTGTGATGTCCTGAACCACCCACAGCCAGATGAACCCGCCGACCCCCACCAGTGCCAGATGACCTCAACATCGACCCCCGCCCCCAACAGAAGCAGAAGTTAAAAATGCCATCAAAGCTATGAAGAGTGGAAAAGCCCCAGGCGTAGACTCCATTAAAGCTGAAATGTTGAAGGCCGACCTCAGTACAGCTACAAGAGTCCTGACTAACTTGTTCGACACCATTTGGGACAAAGAGACTATCCCAAGTGACTGGGCAAAGGACTCATTATAAAGATCCCTAAGAAAGGCAACCTCTAAGTCTGTGATAATTGGCGAGGAATCACACTCTTGTCCATCCCCAGCAGAGTCTTCTGTAGAATCCTTCTTGGAAGAATCGAGACAGCTATCGACAAGAAGCTGAGGCAAGAACAAGCGGGATTCCGGAAGAGAAGAGGGTGCACTGACCAGATCTTTGCATTGAGAAACATCATAGAGCAGACTCTAGAATGGAACTGCCCACTGTATATCAACTTCATTGATTTAAAAAAGGGCCCTTTTGGACAGTATCCACCATGACACTCTGTGGAAGATCCTAAGATCCTATGGAGTACCTCTAAAGATTGTTTCACTGATAGAGACGTTCTACAACCACTTTGAATGCAGTGTCATCCTCAATAATACATCGTCCGAGTGGTTCACAGTGAAATCGGGTGTTAGACAAGGATGTATCCTCTCGCCCATTCTCTTCTTGGTCGTCATCTACTGGGTTATGCGGAAAACTACATCAGATAAACCCAGGGGTATCCAGTGGACTCTCTTTTCCCAGTTAGAAGACCTCGACTTTGCTGATGACCTTGCATTTCTATCAGTAAAACTTGACCATCTGCAGGAAAAAACTGATCGATTAGAGAGATATGCAAAGCAAACTGGGCTTATCATCAATACATCCAAGACACAAGTGATGAGCATCAACACCACACCAACCGCACCTGTTACCGTAAATGGTGAACCACTTGAGTTTGTACAGGACTTTACTTACCTGGGTAGTCTCATCAGCAAAGACAATGGAGGCCAAAAAGACACCAAGGCAAGACCCGCTGTGCATTCGCCAAACTGCAGAACATTTGGAAGTCTAACCAGTACACCACCAAAACAAAGATAAGACTTTACAACAGTAATGTGAAGTCCATCCTACTGTATGGCTCAGAGTGCTGGCGAGTGGTAAAAGGGGACATGGCCAAGATCGATGCATTCCATAATAGATGCCTAAGAAAGATCTGCCAAATATTCTGACCAAATAAAATTTCTAACGTGGACCTCTATAAGAAGACGGGTTGCAACAGTGCTGTCCTCGAAATCAAACACAGACGACTAAGATGGCTAGGGCATGTTCTGCGAATGCCCCAAGACAGCATCCCTAAAGTGGCACTGAGATGGACACCACCTGGAAAAAGGAAACGAGGACGGCCAAAGATGACATGGCGACAATCAGTAATGGCCGAGCTGAAAGAGATGGGGTTGTCCTGGGGTGAGGCACAGGCCTCAGCAAAAGACAGAACCTTGTGGCGAAGCATTGTTGTGGCCTTATGTCCCACTGGGGATGAAGAGGATAAGTAAGTAACATTTGGCCCAAACAGGTTGTACTGCGCGAAAACTGGCACTCTTCATTATTAGTCAAGATCGCCAAACACAAGTACTTGCCACCATTGCCATGGCAACCACCATAATAATCGATTCAAATTCATGATTTCCGAGATCATTGTCACAGACAAAGTGTTCCACTGCTTCTGCTTGTAACAATCCTTCGGACAATATAACTGAAATACGCTATTTTGGAACAGTTCGATTATTACGACCAAAAACAAAACAAAGTCCTATATGTTAACATGGAGTATATGGACCTCCTGCCCCCAACTGCCTCCAGCCTCATTTTCGCGCGCGAGACTTGCACGCCCTATATAAAGTTGTCGCCCTTCAAACTTCATTTCAAAAATGATAAGTTTCTATATTTTATTTCAACAGAATGTTTTACAGCAACAATGATGCTCATATATAAATTGGTAATATCTGGTGTCAATTCACTGGGCCATCTTCATTGGTCGACTTGCCGATTTTTGTGTTAATTTAATGTTCAGCCTGATGTTGTTAAGTTGTCACAATAACTTGGAGATCGCAAAGCTGTTTTTAGGAGAATCTCTAATAACACAAAAACCTAAGGGTTTGAGAAAAGAGTCTTTTTCAATGTAAGACAGTCAGGCACTTGTATGAGGAATAAAACAGCTGATTTTTAGCATCAACTGAGACAACGCAAGAACAGTTGTCATGTTTTGGTTGCACTTGGTTCTATGAAATTGGGATTACTAACAACAAACCACACCATGACTCCCTTCACGTTCAGTTGAAGGTTGTCACAGTCTCTCTAAGCTGTAACACGTCTAAATAACCATCATCATTGTTTTTTCAGACAATGATTTTATGTTGCGTTTAAGCAGTGTCTTGTTTATCTTACCTAATTAAACGTTTTGGCCTGCAGAGATATAATTGAGCACAATGTAGCCCACATCTTAAAAAGTCAGCAGAACGTTGTAATAACAAAAGAAAGTAGGCAATATAAATCAAAATATTAACACACAACTGCAATACCCAATCACAATCTGTCACGGACAAGCCTAGCAATTTCTGTGTTGGTTGTGCATGGAGAATGAAGTTATCTCATACTATGTGACTTACTGAGCATTTCTGCCTTGTAGACATCTCTCGAGTTGGTTAAGCAGTGCCTGTACTGATGTACCTTCATATTCGTACACTATGGGAATAACGCCAAACAGCACAGCATCCACCAGGAGCTGGGGAATGAACACACATTATAATTATGTTACACAGAAATGCCATATTCTACCAAACAGTGGATGTCTTATAAGGAAAAAATATTCATAATATATAAGTATTGCTACCACACATCCATCACAAAATCAAATAAATATGTTTATGTATAGCAGTAACATAATGTTACCCAGACTGAGAATTGTGGTTTAGTACAAAGTAAAACATTGCATATGTGAGCTCTGTAAAAAGTTGACGTCATTGTGCTTTCCAAATTGGGATATTTTAAATTCTGTTTAGAATAATTTATAATCTGTTTGCACTAAAAGTGCTGTTTCTTTTTGATAGTCATGGTTTTCTCATTGAAACTATGAAAATAATATTATAATAATAATTAGCTAGCCTACATATTTATACTACAGGACTGTGAAGATGGGGAACCTGTCATAATAAAATAATTATAACGCTAAAAAAAATAAAAAAAATAATAATTAGTAAGCCTACATATTCATAAATTATACACAGACAAGTAATATCATAATATAATAATTAAAAGGCTAAGAGAAATAAAAATATATATATTTCAACAAGAACAACATGCAGTCTGACAATATTGGGGGCAACATGTTAACAAACAATTTACCGAGAAAATACCTAATTAACTAAAATATTCAACCTAAAAAAAATTGCCGAAAGAAAATCTGTAATCTGTAAACTACAAAATATACATTATGTAAGGAGGGGTGGGGTTAAGGGTGAAGAAGACTGACCTCTGATGCTGGTACGCGGGAAGATATGAAGACAACCCGGGGGTGCGGCTCCATGGGGAAGCTTTTGCTGTTGGGGGGCTGTGGGGCATGCTTCCAGGGCACTGGGTAGGCCGCTCCCCCTGACAAGTTGGGTCTGAAATTAAATGTCCAAAAACATTCTTAAGTGGAAAACGACCAGTTAACAGACAACTGTTTTAAACTGTTTTTAAAATATATTTCAACAAAAAAATCAATTACAATTACATTTTCAATAAAATTTCAAATTTTTTTTTTTTTAAATTACTGAACTTCACCTTCATTTTGTTGAATTAAATTGTGTATTTCGCTGCAAATAAAACTAGGTAAGCAATTTAGCAAAATAAATAATATAATTAATCCCAACCTTGCAGTTATGGGGTAAACTAAAAAAGTCATCATATACTCATTTCACATATATGACAAATTTAATAACATGACTGTAGGAGCTCAAGGGAGAAAAACAATTATAGTAAGATTCCAAAACAAATTTGAAAAAAAATTAACTATATCATTTGCTTGTAAGGAAATAAACATGTAAAACAATCGGCCCTGGGCAGCCCTGATTGGACTAACCTCCGGGAGATGATTTCCTTTGCCGGGCCGGGAGGCTCCCACGGCTGTTCCACCAACTCCAGCAATCGCTTCTCCCTGAAGCTCTCCAGCTCTAGACTTCGGGATAGAGGGTCCTTGCGGGTGGGAGGCAGTTCCCCAGCCTTGTCCTCTCCGGCCTAACATCAGCACGGTGACAGTTGTAAAGTAGGAAGGAAACAATTCATACATGTTTGTTTCAACCTAGGTTCATTTCACGTTCAATGGAATGAAAATGTGAAAGATAAATGAAGTTTTGGGATTCTCACTATAGCTACATATTCAGATGTTGCAAATTTGATCAAGGAATATCAGAAAGACTGCAGAAGTTCAGCCAAATTGTAAAATACTACATTTAGTTGCACACGTATTTTATCAAAACCTATTTACCATGTTATCTCAAAATCGTCTCAAAGTTGTAAACTGGATTTATTTGCCCACATGCGTGGATGCATGCAGACATGTGTAAAAACACATACAATGACACACACATGCACACTCACACACACACACACACACACTCATGCACTCATGCACACACACGTATGCACGCATGCATGCACGCACCCACACATGCACATACACACTCATGCACATACACATACACATACACATACACATACACATACACATACACATACACATACACATACACATACACATACACATACACATACACATACACATACACATACACATACACATACACATACACATAAATATATATATATATATATATATATATATATATACATATATATAATATATATATACATATATATATATATAATATATATACATATACATATACATATACATATACATATACATATACATATACATATACATATACATATACATATACATATACATATACATATACATATACATACAAACACACACACAAACATATACACTCACGAACACACAAATATACGAACACATAAAAATACACAAACAGACAAAAACACAATCCAGCACACACAATGTTACATCTATACACCATAAGGACAATGAGAAAATGTCCTGTAAACCCCACCATGGACTCACCTCAAGCATGCGATGTTTATCCAGCCTCACGGCCGACTGTAGCCCGAACGACCGAGGCTCTGTGCCAGGAAATGAGCTCCTCAACAAACTCTTGAGAATGCCAAACTTATTGTGGAAGACAAGCGATGAGGGATCAGTGTGAGGGTCGTTGGGGTTGAACTGCTGGTAGAGCGCCTTGGATGACAGCTCCAGGTCCTTGGGATTGTGATCCGGAGGCATCCAGGGTGGACGGCGCACCAGGATCTCACCTTAGAGATGTCACACAACAGTTCATCATCATCTCAAATCTGCTTTTACTGTCTAGTTATTTGGATGTTTACTATTATACTGTTGGTTTTTAATAATAATTATTTAACAATATATTATTACACGTACTGGTATTCATTTGTTTAAATTTCATATTTTACCTTTGGGTTTACAATTGTTGATATTTTAGTCTCATTTAATTGATATACATATATATATATACACATGATATATATATATATAATATATGTGTGTATACATATATATATATATATATATATATATATATATATATATATATATATATATATATATATATTATATATATATATATATATATATTACATAACATTTTTAGTCACAATTAAATCAAAACATTTGTATATACATAACTTATATTGTTTTCATAGAAGACTATGTAAACACTATTGAACAGAATCATACTCTGGAGACCAGAGTTTATATAAAGTTTATTATTAGCAGTGGTTAAGTCACAATTACAACACATTTGTCTGAACAAATATGACATACAGTTCACTATAACATTTCAAGACTAAAGATGGTCACTTAAAGAGTAAACATAAATAGTTAAAGATGTAATAAATGCAGTATTTCTAATAAGAAATAAAGATAACAAACACTTCATTGATACCAGCAGGGAAATTGCATTACATTACATAAGACACCCCACACCATGTTTCACTCACTGCTTATTGCTGGGTCCAGTCGATGTGACCTGTTTTGTTTCTGTGATCGTAGCAAAGCCATTGCTGCATCACTTCCGTCTCCAAGAGCACCGTACATGTCCATCTAAGCAACAGGTCACAATACAATGTCACAACACTGATAACTGCATCAACTTAGTAACTTATGTCGCCACAATACCCATAGTAAAAACAGTGAGCCATTCAGTTACAACACTGTAAAGACAAAGTTGATATTAGGTATAAAAATGCACACTTTATTGCGTATATAACATAGCATCTAGACCTGAGGAATGCTCACATCATCTTGTATAATATCCCTGACAGATGTATTCATCTGAATACAAATTAAACTTCATGTTTGTCCAATAATTGTATGAAGACATCTGTGTATGAGAAAATATGTTTCTTGTTCATTAAAGTTAATATTTACCACCTCACAACATTGAACTATTTTGTTTACTGTTTTAACATTATTTTCTTAACTTAACATATTTTTTGAATAAATTTTACCATTATTAAAATGTAAAAAAAACATATTGCAAAGAGGTAAAATACTGTTTCATATGATTGTAATTCAACAATATTCCTAGCATCCCCAACCAATAATTCAAATTTTGAAATATCCATGTAACATAAACATAAAACTTCAGAAATATGACCACAAGAAACTGTGATATTCTCACCAAGAAATACTTTAAAAAGGCTGCTTTACCCTGTTTTTGGATGGGGCGTTCATATCCAGTGTTAGGATGCATGCAACATAGTGACGTTTCCATGCCCCATATTCATTGTCGGCAGGGGTATAGGGCAGATACCACCCTCGCCGTGTACACTTGGGCATCCAGATCACATCCTATAAAACAGCGACACATGGAATCATTTTAGAGACAATATATTGATTTTACATTTGCTTCTAGACTTAGATTGTTGTATATGAAATGTGTGATATACGCTTATGTTAGTTTTTCATTGATTAATCTAATCCAAAAAAAACAGCACATAATCGACAGGGTATTATAATTAAATTGATGGTACCTTCAAACCAGGACGACACATACCACACTTGGCATGGTCTACAATGTTGTGAAAGTACCTGTAGATATCACCACTTTGTACCATCTTATGCCATGCCTTGAAAACCATGCATGTGTACAGACTGTTGTCTACGACAGAGGAAGTAAAAGATGCTAGGCCGTGATAAAATGTATACGTAGTCATGGACTATCTAACTCTAAAGAATGAAACCTTTGAAAATCAATCTCAACAATTGTCTAGCCTCATTCATGTGGCCAACACAGGGTAATGAGCTAATCAATAGACAGAATAGAAGAAGGTCACATGACCAGACCGGTCAAAGGGTCGCCATGGCATGATATCCCAATGTTATGGATTTTATCCAGACCCAGAACTTCCAGAAGCCAAAAGTAACCTTGTCTGTTTCATCACCCTCAATCCATGGGGTGCTGGTATGAACACCAGTTTTGGTCTTTATTGTAGAAATTAGTCATGAATGACTGGCATCACGGTACTATGAATTCCATGAACTTCCAGTCAATCCCTCTGCAATACAGCTGTACCACCAATATGGTATTTACTATTTAAGTGTTTGGTGTACAGACTAGACCGCCCAAAAATGAACTGTCAGCAGAGATGTTCAAGTAAACAGGAGTTGGAATGACATCATGGTACTGACTGTTGACCAGTTCACCCGGAGAGCACTGCCTCATGCATCGGACAATGTGGAAGCTCCTGTGTCTAAGTATGTATGCAGACTGAACATTCAACAGGTGTAGTCCTCAGATAATTGTTTTGATTTATTAAATTCAATTTGGCAGGCAGTACATCTTCCATATATTTGTTCTACATACAATTAAGGACATTGTCTAAAAAATGAGGCAATGACACAGTGAACTTAATTGATCATACAGTATGACCTGACATGCAGTGGTCTTTGTATTGTACCCAGTGACATCCTTCCAGGACAACTGAGACCCTGTCTCTTTAGGATATGCCTATAGGGTTTATATTCGCCCAGGATGAGAGCCAACCTAACAGGTCGTCTCCCTAAGTGACCAGGTCAGCAGTGAACTGGCCATCAACTTGGAGTGTTGAAAATATATCCACACATTGAATGACTGCAAGAGGATTAGAAAGCCACGTCATCTTGGTTATCAGTCATATGTTCTAGCTATGTTGCTATTGCGTGTACTAGATACTTTACAGCAGGTCACCACAAAGAGGTCCTGAATTCATAATTCATCAGCTCAGGATGTAATCAATGTGTGAAAATGTATGAAGTAAGTCCACGCCCAAAGTACTGTTTGTGTTCTAATAGTCTTACTGTTATATGTGTGCTGCAGAATAATTCAGTCCCACAGTGTTCAATTGTCATTTCTGCATGGCCACGTCTTTAGCAATTATAAAGGAAATTTGTTCTCGTGAAAATGTGTCTACTGTTAAAGAATGATTTCTCACAGAAAACGGAGCATCCTGCAACGCTATCATAAATGCTCAATCTCTAGAAATGTAGGCCTATCCTATGAGCAGATGTACCGACAACCCCTGTGACTCACGGTCTGGGTGTTCCCCACTGCTGTCTGATCCAACAACCCAATAAAATATTCACGAATCCGGAAATAAATCAATTTTTCTCAATTAGCTTCATCATCTAGATCAGATCTGCCACTGCTGGAGTTAGCAGTAGTACTAACTCAGGTCTGAATTATTTAGACAGCAGCATAAATACAGCACTAAGTCACCGTGAAACGATACTTCCTTGTATTTCACACACCCTCCCTGGTGAGGCTGGACAAATAAGGTGCATTCGTGGTGAGACACTTTACAAACAAATTGAATCTTTATCTAATGTCATCATTTTTATTATTCAACCAGAGAAATTTGCTGATAAAAAAATTAAAATGCTTGCCCATTCCTGTGCTTTTTTTTAGACACAAACACTTTTATTTTGATCATTTAACATATATTAAGTACACTGTACTCTCTCATTCACTCATTCACTCATTACAAGAACTACAAGAAAAGGATGATGAAATACTTAGTCACACCTGTCCATAGGCTTCTCAACATCCATAAAAGTTACATACGTTATGGATTACCCCAATAACTTAAACAAAATTGTGCATTAAAACATATTTTCTGTATAACAGTTTAAACTGTCCAGCATCATTCTTCCAAATCATTCTGCCAAATTGTTGTGGGATTATCCCTGTATTGTGTGTCATGTGACTACCTTGTATGTCATGTGACTGTCCGTTTGTCATATTACTGCCAGTCTGCCACTGCGTCATGTGACTGCTCCCTTATGTCATGTGACTCCCGGCACACATTTCATGTTGCCTGTCCTCATAATAATACTATATATATCAACTGCCAAATCATGCTAACAATTGTTTAACACAAAATAAGTAAATAATTAACACACCCTAACATGTGTCATGTGACTTCCCTGTGTGTCATGTGGCAGCCCACCTGTTCTGTGAGGAACTTCCAGTGCCAGCTGACCTTGGCGGCCCGACAGAGACTGCGCGGGTCGAGGAAGGAGAAGATGTAGAGGGAGAGGAAGCGAGGAAGGATGCCGGTCGGGTCGAGATGCTTCAGAGGCACTCGCTCGTTGAACCAGTTCTGAATGAAGTGGAGTTGACTGCGCTTGCATTGCGAGAAGATCACGTTGAGGAAGCGCTTGCGTTGTGAGTCGGTCCACAGGTCAAACTACGCACAGAAACAAAGTCCTGCGTCATTCAAGACTCGGGCGATGTAAGATAAACTACCACATAGGTCTGTGATGACGACAATCTTGGGATATAAACAATGCAAATTTCTTATGGCATAATTAAAATATTTTGACTCACCGCAGTGTGAGTTAATTTGTTTATTAGTTGTGTCATAAGAAATTTGCATTGTTTAATCGATCATCCAACTTGATAAACTGGTTGACTACTTTTAGGATAGAGATTGTGAACTGTTTATAAAGTACTTTTAGCAGAACAAAGGATAGAGCAACATTATATGAGACTTTAGTTGTGATTGTTGTTATTAATCTTATGTTTGGAGTGCCTAAGACATCAACATTGATTACTAGTTTTCACAGTTACCTATTTAATGGAATTCTTCTAATTTTTATGAAAGCACAGACCAGCTTTTTATGTACAAGTTTCTGATGGAATTTTATAGTGAGTGCAAGAGTGATACTGTTGAACTGGTAATTTGTTTATTTTTTCTGTTAGATTTGTATAATCAAGAGATATGATAATCTAACAGAATAAAATCAGTGATATCATTACAGTGTATTTAGCAAAATGCTGTAAGTACACTTCGTTTATTTTGTTGTGTCATGTGAAATGTTTTATGCAAATGCTCACCCAATTGGAAATCAATTCCTGCCGCTCTTTATAGATCTGAAATAGGAAAAAACAGTTGAGAAATACAAGTTAAATCAATTTTTTTTATGAAATGAAACATGGAGTGACTCTTGGCAATCAAATTTTTTTATGTGCGGCACAATATACGTGCACATACACATATACAACATGCACAATTTATTACACATACACGTGCATGTACACACACAACATGCATGTACACACACATCTACACCAAACTGAAGGTGACTATAATGTTTTTATTTTATTTTATTATAAAAAGAAAAGTAGTTACACTGCACTCGATTTGAAAATGATCTCAGACATTTCACAAATCACACACACAATAAAATTCTACATAAAATGACGTATAAATGTGTAAAAAATATAGCATTATCATAAAATTAATGTAGTTACTAAAAAAACAGATTATTAGGAACAAATTGTTTAAACAAATACATATACTAGGACATTCCTTAAAATTACTTTAAACACAATCATTTAAGCAAGTTGGGTAACTGTAAAAGTGCTAAAAAAAACTAATACAGCAAATTAAATTTATCCAAAGAAGGGATTTAAAATTATGCAGTTGTATTCTGATTAACAGAGAATGTGAAAGGCGTGTGACCTGAAGCCACCCATGACTGTGCTCTGAAGTCTCTACACCAACCACACTCACACTCAAGTGGTCTACTTGGGCCATACTCAATTACAAGAACACACAACTGCCAGGGAAACTGCAGAACACACATAAAGTGATCAAACACTAGCAGTAACCTCTCATTACTGGAGTCGTTAGCAGCTCCTGTCTGCATTTGTTACAACATCAAAGCCAGAACAAAGCCTGAACAATGAGTGATCTCACATTCATGTCAGATGACACTTCATCTCTCTCAGTGGAGGCTCCAACAAAAGGTTTCAGCCACAATTTAGAACGCTGTGGTCGGCGTGGCTTTTCAGTGACGGCTCCGCGCCTGTGGAACGATCTACCGGATCTAAGAGACTCACTTGAACTTTTTAAGTCCAACTTAAAAACCCATCTTTTTAAGGCCGCATTTGTAAACTACTTGTAGGGGATTTTATAATGAATTTATTTTAACTGTAATTATAGTTTTGCAATCTTTTTTTTTACTTGATTATTAAGTTATTACTATAATATATTATTTTTATTTTATCTATTTATTGCTGATAAGTTTAGCTTATGAACTAGGATTTTTAGCTTTATTTAATTACCTATTTATTGTCATTTAACATTTCGTCTTTACATGCAAGTTTAAACTGATTATGAATATTTAAAATATGTATGTGTTACAATAAATTTTATGCACCTCTGGGCGGAAATGTTTCCGGATATACAGCATTTTACAAATACAAATTATTATTAGCTAATTCAGTCTGATGGCAAACTGCACAGCATCTGACACTCATCAAATATGAGACATGGTAGGGGACTAGGGTACATTGTCATACTTCAGACTTGCTGTGATAATTGAAATTTGTAATTTATTTCTTTTGTGAATCATTGTTTTTTACTAATATGAAAATTGTGTATTAGAGTAGTGTGACAAATCCATAAAGGAACATATCTGAGAAAGTTTGAATTCTGTTATGGCTTATGCAAGCCAAATGGTATATTATTCCCTATGTATGCACCGTGAGTGTGTGCGAAGCCTTAGCAACTATTAATTTCTCATAAAGCATAACTAACACAAGATGTCAGTGGTAGAAAATTAAAACAATTACATGCCACACACATGCCTAATATACACACAACAAAAACAGATCCAGCACAGACCTACAAAATGTCCTGCACTCAATCAACAGAACGTGACACGCAACAAGAACATGTGACTTGAAACGACACCTAGTGGCGGCAACGCTACCGTTTTCATTGGTGTAATATCAGGGCATGGCAGGCACCATGTTGATCATATGAATGATGCTAAACAGATAAACATCATGCTAGCCAGAAGACATCACACATCACTTAGATATATCAAAATACCTTTGTCTGTGCAGAATCATCACAAAAAATCAAAACCACATGTTTTGCCAATGATGCAATGTTCAACAGGTCAAAGTTAACTGTTGAGGGGGGTGATTGATTATAGAATATGTCAAATCGAATATCCAGGCACCACTGTTCATTGCTTTCACGATTCGTCATGATAATAGATGTTTGCGTGATATGGAATGTCACATTATTTCAACGCTTCCTCTCCACTGCTAGAACGGTTTATGCGACTATGACAACATGCCCGACCAAACAAAACGAAAGTGATTGCAAGACAAAACATCATGTCATCTCATGACTAATGCACAAGTAGTTGTTCCCTAGACAGTATCTGCAACGTGGTGCCAATAGGTATTACAATATTCTAGCATTTCTTAGCATGGCCTCACTTGTTTATATGAGACGACCCCTCACCTTTCATATGTGATGACCCCTTACATGGCCTCACCTGTTCATTGGACGGCCGGTGCACTACGGGGGTCCAGTTGCTGTGGTGTGTCTTAAAGAGGCGCGTCTTGAACTGGGTTGGTGGGATCGTCTTCTCCCTCTTCCGTTCTATCTGTCGACCCAGGACCTTTGTGTCGTCATTCGTGATCGCTTGGATGGACCGCGTCGTTGGTTTCACTCTCGCCACATTTGTGTCCAGCAAAGCAGTGGCCATATCTGCTCAGAGACAAGGCCATAGTTATATAACAAGTGGATAAAACTGGATATCTCAAAGAAGAAAAAACTTCAGGCTTCTATACATTTATATCATTTTTTTTTACCTTATTTGTATATATTTAACTGATATTGTTTTATGCATGAAAATGTAAACACTATTGAGGAGGCCAATACTGTGGAGGCCAATGTTTAAATAAAGTTCCTTGCTATTATTGTCAGGTGACTACTTCTCCATGAAGAAAAAAATGCATAATACACCCCCCTTTCCTGTCTACAGCCACAGTACTGCTTCATAGAATGGAGATATGCTTCATTACAACTATACTGTTAATTTATGGGTTTCAAGGGTGGCAAGTTTTTGGCAAGCCTCAATGGGGCACAATTTGAAGTTTTCAGAGGGAATCGGGGAATGCACTTAATTGGAGGTGTTTTGTTTGCCATAGGATTGCCAATGGTATGTACAGTTAGGAGTTTTTCACGAACCACAAACTGGCTATGTGAGGCTTTTGGTAAGCTGCCAGGAGACTGACCCCCCACCCCCACCCAATAAAAGGCTTAGTTATCCTATATATTTAGGTTTGAAAATCCTGCAGTCTGAAAATCTATATGTGCAGTTGACAGGGAAATAACTTGAAGAACCAATAAAGTCTGTATATATATACATAGCAGAACATTTATTTCTACTGCTACTTCTCTGACAGTAATTAACAAAAAATAATAATTACAATCATGACAAATGTACAAATAGAACAAAGAATTATATAATTGTTTTTATAAATTTGATTAATCCTTTAGACAACGTAAATTTAATTACACATGTTACCATAATTGTTATATGTGCACTATTTCACCTTAAATTACATGTTGTAATAATGGATCAGCAAGCATAGCGATATGCATGGTATAGGCCATATAACCATAGGCTAAGCCTATGGCATAGCCACACAAAAAACTCATGAGTCATGTAAGAGGCTACCAATGGCAATGTAATTGTTGTTAGTTATTATTATATTAGGACTATATAATAATTAAATTGCCTATGTTTCCTATATGTAACAAGCACTGCATATTGCAGCGCAAATGAGGCGGGAACGTGAAGGCGTTCTTGCCTGCGTGTGAGAATGTATCAACAAATCACGTGTTGAAACATGCAGCGAAAGTGAAATCGCGTTTTCACTTGTCTACCGCCAACTTCAAAGAGACGCGGTTCAATCAAATAGACAGTTTTCATTCAAATTCCTGCACCCCTCAGTGGACATTCTAATCGAACACCAACTAGTGGAAAATGTCACTAAGACGCGACGAAATTTAAATAAAATTACGTCGATTAGGGGACGATTTGGATTGTAAACATTCGTTCGAATGAACGAACGAACGCTCACTTGACAGCGCCACCTGAGCGACAAAAGAAGCGCTACGATCCAGGCAGTGCTACGCCTACGGGAATGAACTGTACTTACTTGGATCGGATGATGATACTTCTTAAATATCTACGCCGAACCATGGCCGTGTGTATCTACAATATACTGCCATTGTTGTTGCTTGATCTATTTTAAAACTAATCAGATGGGCACGATTTTTGAGGCCTGGCATAACGTTGTCTAGCAACAACAAGTGCGCGCCATCTGCCGAATTATTGTGAGCCTATTGCACTTGCTAGTAGCCCGACCTACTGGACAGAACAGCATTATTTTCCAACACAATTTCGCCGTGCTTACATTGCTTCACTCAGCGAAGGCTTCGGTGCTTGCCAATGTTTTTAAAATAAAGTTGCCACCATGCATACATGTATTACTGTGTATGTTGTTTTTCACGTGTTCCTGTAGCTGTAAATTTAACACATGCTACCTTTTCAGTTTCAATAAAAATCCATGAGAAATTTTAATATTCCAGATTCAGTCTCCGAGACAGACCATGCAGGATAGGATCAGACCCTAGGGTCAAACTCACCGACAGCATATCCCCTGTGCTCTCCAACTGCACACTGATTAATTGTTTTCTTACAAATTAACCCCTGCTAACCTTTTTTCATTTATATACATATTTTAATTGCTTTATAATAGTTTATTTGTTTATAAATTGTGATATAAGAACAACAAGTAAATTATTAGTAGTATTACTATTACTACCTGGCTAAAGCTCCTCAAAACATACAACTGCGCATTATTTGACCCTTCAGATAATTAAAAACCAGATAATTAAAAACGCGAGATATGTTCTTTTTATAGAATATAGCCAGTAGGCTGTAGCAGGGGTAATTCAGGAAGATTACACCGATATCTAGGTCAGTGGTCAAACAACCGTAATACTATATCTTCAAAACTACTAAAATAATATCGGGAAACGCTCAAACGCATATATTTCTTTAAAACAGCAAAAATAATAACTTTAAATACACAAATGTTTAATATGTTACTTGTATTGTAAATGTTATGCTGCTGCAAAACATAATATATTATTATAAAATGTTGCTACATTTGCAGACAGATTGGCTGGAACGCGCAACAGCCAACACTCGTGCATAACGCGCAATACTCGTGCACAAGCCGCGTGCAATCTTGCATGAGGTCTCTGAATGGTCTGTTATGCTGATCAAAGTGTTTACAAAATATCGCAACCATTCACTTCGACACAAATAAATTCACGAAAACCAGTGAAAGCAAATTAATCGAATTGTTGAACCGAAGCCGTCGTTGCGGCGTCTTGCGAAGCATTCTAATTGGTCAGAAATGGGGTGTGTCGCGGCGTCAGAGGTTACTCGTCAGAGGTCACTCTGTGTCAAGGATGACGAAAGCTGTCAGTAGGTTTGTGGTGCTGCATTCGTAGCATTTTGTACATATATTACATTTATAACTAGCAATGACATTATATTACAGCACCGGGTGATATATAGAGGTATGTTCGATCGATACGCATACATTAATCAATGTTAAAGTGCGTAAACAACATACGATCTACGAAACAAACTAGAGAGTGAAATAATTTAGCCGGCAGTCGTTCGGCTCATTAGCATACGCCGATCAGCTGTGTGCCGGTTGGCAAGTCCACCGCTGCGCTCCGGAGAAAAAATCAGCTGCGTTAATTTCTGCAAAGATCTACCGAGTAGGTTGGTTGACAATTTGTGAGTGATACGACCTGGATATTCCAGAAACAGGTCCTGCATGCATGGAAGGAACAAGTGCCTGTCAAATGAGCGAAGACGTGAAAAAACTAACTGGAAGGGCCCGATTTCGAGACTCCGAATCGCTCCGTTTCCTTCACACGGTTTGTAGTCGGGTGCCTTCGCAGCGAGTACAGGCTTTGGAGAATGTTGCCCGGGTGTTTGATGGTTGGTTAGAGGGTTACGGCAGCCCACAAGATACAGTCCTAATAGACTGCGCAGCTGGCGAAAACAACGTGATGCCAACGGACTATAAATGCATGATCCGCGAACAACTACCCGATCTTCTTCGACTTTCGACCAACGCTCCGTTCGTAGATGTACGTGAACGCTGTAACAACATTCTGCAAGATTTGCAGGTAAATATGTCACTGTGCTGTGATATGTCACTGTGCTTACTGGTATACCAAAAAAAACAGGAGTGGTCAGCTATCGCACATGGGCTATTTATTCCAAAACGGTCAACCCCCAGTTGCGGTAAACAGGTTCTATAAATAGACACTCACCCGGCCCAGGGCTTGTGTACAACACTGTACACATCACAGCAAGCCTGACTGACTGTGTTCATAGACCCATATAACATCGGATCACTAGTGCTTTCTGAGCGCATTTGTGGTGGATATCCCTGACAACATTTGTATTTTATGTTACATGACAAAGAAAGCAATATTTGATTTTACATTTTTCTTTAAAAAAATCAAATATTATCATTAAAATTATTGTCAACTGATCAACTCGTCTGTGTGAATGTATCAGCCTGGGAGGATAATATATCTTCCGTGATACAAGAAAGCAGAACTGTTGTCAAGATTCAAAATTTAGCAATAAAGAAATCTGGCATATATTGAACATATATTGACCCTGGAGTGGAACATGACAGCACAGTTGTTAAAACGTTCTAAGACTGTTCGTCAATCAAACTTTGTTTATGTCGATTTACCATCTACAAAGCTGGAAAATGAAAAAGATAAAAGCTCAGTGTTGTTAACCTTTTCAGCTTCTAAATTGGTATTTCCACATTGAGTCACAATAGTTTTAAAGCTGTTTGGTCAACTGGTGCAGCACATTGTGATTTAGTGTCTTTGAAGTCGAAATATAATTTAATTAATGTATAAATAGTTGTAGTAATCTCTGCAGTATGTTAGAAATGTGGTGTTAACAGAAGTTTCTTTTACAATATTAATTTTATACTTGTAGCAGCAACTTATATTTAAACCTTGGTGGATCTATCCAAGCATAACTGTGGAGTTGAACATGTACTCAGTGTTTGCGCATGCTTACTGCATCATCAAATATGATTGATATGCAGTTCTCATGGTTAATTTCTCATAGTTAACTGTTACAGTGGTTAATAAAATATACACAACACATTTATAAATATATTAGCAGTTTGTATACGTTTCATAATGTGTATACTATTCAAAAAGTATTCATTGATTTTAAGTTGTAATCAGCTCAGGTGAATTAGACCAATTGCAAGCTATTCCATCAATCCATGAATAAGTACAACATTTTACTGAAATTATTTTTTATCGTTAGTACTGTGCATTTTTAGGAGACTTGTGGATTCAGTGAAATTGTAAACCTATGACTATGTACATGTTTACAAGAAAAAAGTAGGTCACAATACCTAATATGGTAGTTACCTCTCATTTTGGCAGGCAGTGCCATTCATCAAGGACTTGTGAAGTAAACATCTTTATGGCTTCGTGTTCCAAGAAACACCTAAACCTCTGCCCCTGAATCAGTTAAATTTTCCGCACAGGTTGTGCATGTAATTTGAAAGTTCCAAACTTAAATTTTTTAACATCTGTATGTCAACAGGTTGTGTTTGGTTCTTCTGCTGGTCACATACATAGTTTAATTTCCTTCAGCTAATAATTCCCTCAACAAAGTGGTATGTATGATATACTATATTCTTATTTGTTTTAATGTACATGCATATAGTAATATATTCATTTCTGTGTTTCAAATATTTGTCATACCAAATATTATTTATGAACACGCCACTCTTAATGTTGTTAGTGCTCCAGAGGGTGTGAATTTTGCTTGTTAATTTAATGAGGAAAAAATGGCAACAACAACTATTTTGCTAACTTGTCAGTAAGTTGCTAAATTTAGATTCGGTGAAACAGACTGCTGTTACCAAATGTCACAAATTGTGTTTGTCTAGACAACTATTAGAAAATGTAACCTAGGCAACATTTTATATTTAAACAAATTAATTCTGGAAAAATTACAACACATTATGTATGTATGTTTGAATGTATGTATGTATGTACGTACGTACGTACGAACGTATGTACATGTATACATACATGCATGCATACATACATACATGTATACATACATGCATGCATGCATGCATGCATGCATGCATGCATGCATACATGCATACATACATACATACATACATACATACATACATACATACATACATACATACATACATACATACATACATACATACATACATACATACATACATACATACATATCTAAATATGTGTCAATCCACTGATTTGATGTGAATAAACCTGTCAGTATCAATAATTACAAAAACATACATTTAAATTGTGTTTGTTAATTAATTTAAGCACCACAATGTAGTAACAAAAGGTTGGATTGAATAAATACTCACTTGACTGACACTTTTTCTGGGCAGATGTATCAAATTAAACAAAATAAAAGCTACCCTGTCCCTGTGCATGTAGGTGCACAGGGGGCATGTGTCAGCCTTGTGCTGTGTTGAGCAGTAATATATACTGAGCTAGTGATGCAACTGGCTGCTGCCACAGCTGTGGATGTCGCCTGAAGATTACTCTCTAAATGTTAACACTTTTTTGATGGTATTCAGAATAATTTACATTCATAATAAATACTTCATATTTTGCCAAGTGGTGAAAACAGATTTATGTTAAAATCTTTTCTATCAACGCAAATGGAATGACAGTTACATCATATGGATGCTACACAGTGTACATTTTGGGTTATGAAGGAGACTAATTAATACCTTCAAATGACGTGTTTACTGGTGTTTCTATTTAAATAAAGGTTTATTTTAAATCTGAGAATTATTTCCTAAAACTGATCTAGGCTTGTCAGTTGTCACTGTCTTCTTGTATCAAACGACTAAAATAATTACTAAAAATTTAAACATTTGCAAGGGGAAGGTGCAATTTAGAGCAGGGAATGGTTAAAGAGTTGACGATGGATGATAATACAGGAATTTGGGGTAATTATTTTTTTAATACCACAGTGTATGGGTGTGTGTAGTTATATGGTTTGAAATTGTGCACATATGAACTGTTTGAAGCTAAATAACATATCATTTTACGCATGTGTTGGCATTTCACTGCACAATTTGTGTCTAGATTTTTTAAAGTTCAGTCGACAAATTGGGTTGCCATTTATTTCCATTCGTCATTCACATTACTTACAATTATACGCAACTGTTCCTACTTCCACTACTGAATCAACAACATGGCTGCAGTCTTCCTGCTATTGATCCCCAAATATGGATCTGATTGTATCTTAGCTCATGAAGAGCCAAGACAGGCTTTAGGTGAATCATTACTCATCTCATGTACCAGTATGGATCCTGTTAAATTCTGCTTCTATTCAAAATGATTGCTTTCAGAATGTTTGACTACACAGTAGGCTAGGTACTATAATTAATAACATGATTTTTTAATAAAGTAATGTTTACGTAACTCCTAAGTTGTCTCAGGATGTCAGTGCAAATAATTTAGTAATTATAAAGATAGGCCAAAGTGCAGTTTTAGAGCAAACATCCAAGTCAAACTGTTGCAGTTAACTTGTTATGGTGTATAATTTATTTATAACATTTATTTGGTCAGATTGTTTGCTTTCTATAACATCCCCGTGTATGGCGTGTAGTATAATTACATATTCCAGAATATAGGCTTTGAAGATATGCATGAGATCACTCTTCTTTTTATCAATGCCAGTAGTAATGCAATTTCTATTATTTATAGTGGCCAGATAATGGTTGTAAGATGTTGTGGAAACCAACACCAAGTCGTACTAGACATGATAAATTGGCCCTATTTGGGTCCATTGCTCCATTGTATGGTAATTTGGTCGCTCGCAGAATAGCACATGTGCATTCAACAGAACAGTTCAAGCAAGTACATGGTTATTTTTAATTTATTTCAAATGACATTAACTATACAATATTCTGTTTCGAGTAAGAACACAAGTGATTTGGCACTATTTAGTTAATATTTAATTGATTACTACCAGGAGATGTGGATTTAATTTGGACTGAGGATTGACCATTGAATGACAGTCAGTTGGATGCAATCCCAGAGAACCCACAAGGGCAGTAGACAAGGTTGATGCATGGGTTGCAGGTGTAACAGGGTTATGGGTCAAGTACTTAAGTAATTTGTGGACACGTGGATGTTAACTCATACACACTGTACATACAAGCCAGTTGAGGTGTGTTTTGTTACCCGAAATAAACTACAAACACATGTGTGAGTGTGACACACATTGTCAAGGTAATACTTTTTTTTCTCTTTCCTTTTTACCTGTCTATAAAAGGTGTTACCCACCCAAATGACAGGTGGGTGGATTTCTGCACACTATGAGCTATCCATGTGATAAATTAGTGAGGTTACACTGTACTTTGGCTTTGAAATGTTGACTAAAGCATTCATTCATTCATTAAATCCAAATGGCTAAGCTCGTGCCTGTTCTATTGTACTTGCCAAGATATCAAACTACAGTTTCAGACAGCACAGTATTTTATTACCGCAATGAAGAATTGTGTACAGACTATAATTGTTAGTATTACAACATACAGTCTAGCTTGACTATGGTTTCAGATAGTGCATGTTTTCTGACACTTTAAAATCGATCAAAATAACTATCAAAATACCTATCTGTCTGTACGGAATGTTTTCAACCACCTGTACACTATATATATATATATATATATATATATATATGATGTTTATGTCTGAATACACGTTATATAGTACATACTGAGTGCATTTATGGATACCACTAATCACTCCATTGTAAGTAACTTGTTATATAAATTTATGGACAGCTGAGAAACTTTATTATGTTTAGGTCTTACTGTAATTATCATACAGTGTACATGCCATTTGTATTTTTCTACTATTTTGGTAACATTATGATATTTATGTTGAAGATGTATCAGGACTAATATGCATTTTTATTTTACATAATTATTTATGCCACGCCTACAAAAAAATAAAAAAACAGAGCTCTATTTTGTTTTAGGTCAAATAATCACGCGGTAGATTGTGACTTAAAAGCTTGTAATATTGATCAATAAAATGCCAGATTCCCTCTATCAGGACATTTATCTATAACCGAATAAATTATTGCCACATAAACATAACGATTGCATCAGCTTGCCAATGACAGTGGATAGTCTGTTTGTCTAGATATTGGTGGATAAGCAGTGGTAGGCAGTAGGCCAGTATTACATCCATTTAATTCAAAATGGTTTATTGGCCACTCTGTTTTTAGTTGTTACATTCCTGACACCTCGGAGCAGGTTGCTCTTGGTTACTGGTATTAATCTAGAATCACAGCATTTGTATGATCACAGCATTTGTAGATGCAAAGAAAAATTGTAATACAGCTGTATATGAAAATTTGAATGTCCATGTGAAAGTTGAGATTGGTGCAGGTTCATTTAATTTCACATTCTTAACTCACCAATGCATGTTGACCTGTGCATGGGAAGTATATTCTGCAGGTCGCATGTCATCTGCCATAACAGACAAGTACTAAGTCACGTAACTGTAAAACAAACTTTGTGTGCTTTAAAATTCCACAGATTACGAGCTTTAAAATGATACCTCATTTGTTTACAAACCTTTGAATGTTTATGATCCATTGCTAAATTAGAACAAACGTTTAAAACCACTGATCTTTTGTATTACACGTGACTATTGGATTTTAATCAACATGTTTATAAATGTATATTTAAGGAGGTTAAATGAACATTAATTTAAGGTGATGTTTATTATATGGAATATGTTTCTGATATTTTTGAAACCAAACATTGATGGGACTCGCGTGAGACAGCTAAATCGTATTTGCATGTGTGGCAGTGCACATTAGGCGTGTGTGACTTAATATCTGGCTCCGTAGTTTGTTGTGACTGGTCACGTTATCATTACTGATTAGTCATAGTTCATGGTATTTAACAATAAAGGAAATGAACTATCTTTCTTCGTCTTCTTGCCAATTATGCCCTAAATCAGTTGGCAGGTTGTTCTTGTGTTTGCACAATTTCCAGTCCAAACAAGAGAACAATGAGCAGAGTGAATGAAATGAAAGTGTGGTAAGTGAAAGTGAAAGTAAATAAATGAATAAGTAAATATATATATATATATATATATAATAATAATAATAATAATAATATTATGATAACAAAGATAATGGCAGGTAACTATGAAGTTAACTTACAAGTTCACAACATTTTTATGGTGAAGAAAAAAGTGAAGTAAAAACAAAACAGTTTCAGCAGCTTATTTAAATAATTTACTTGGTAAACAGATGCCTCACCCGTGTGCACCCATATACCTGTGCAAGCATTCCTGTGTCTCCAGTCTGACCCTCCACACCTGTTCCATCTACATACCTGGCATGTTTTGTTGAGCTGAATTTTTCGGTGATGTTGAGAAATTGGGTGGTCAACAACAGCCAAAAAAGATAGCACCATCCTGTAGCTCAGGTAGACTTATATACCCCGGGAGTATTTATGGACGTCCACTTTAACCCAGTACAAGACCTACAGGCTATACACAGTCTTTGTTCAAAGACAATCCTTTTTTGTGGGTTAAAACATGGCATGGCTGATATGGTGAGCTACTTGCTTTAGCCTAAACCACACATGTGCGATTAGTTGCAAGTAACAACTACGTACCTGTGTACATTTTTGAAGCTATTAATAAAAATTGACATATTTATTAGGGATATTTAAAATATCTGAAATTGTGTACAATAAAATACCTGTCACACCACACACTACAATCTGACGTTGAATTCATGGCATTTGATCTAGTTACCGTCTCAGTTATAATGCGGCATGATTAATTGATGTTAACTGCTTATCTATGTTTGTGTGTCATCCCTGAGTATGTAATTAAAACTTATATGGCAGGCCAATGTTTACTAATTTAATAATTTCCATAAAACTGCATGTTATTTACACCCCCAGGTAAGGGTGGTATTAGTAATGATGCCAATGAAGCCACACAAGTTGGGTCTGAAACATTCCGTAAGCCAATATCATAATGTATGCCCAGAAACTGATGCTAGACGCTGTTGAATTGCCTGAGAGCTGTGCCAATAATTAACGCATTTCTGGTAACATCAACAGCAAATCAATGGATGCATTTGGGTCAGTTGACCTCAGCCTGATCTATCTTAATTTGCTGACCTTTGCCTGGTCAGCGAGTCAATGTAATGACCGGAAGCTTACTTGTTTTACCGCCAGAATTATCTATTGACCTTACCTAACGCGTAATCTTTGTCAAAAAATCAATAATGATACATTGATAGCTTGAATGTGGGTCAACACAATAAAATGTACTTAGCTTGTTTATGGTGTTTCATAAATCGAAGCCAGATTCATTTGGCTGCCGTGAGATGTTGTCGAAACTAATGTCTCATAAATCTGAAGTATAAGGTGCCTAGAACTTAAGTATTGTACCTGAGACACTGTGTAAGTCACGGAAACAAATGACATGTCTGACAGTATAAAGTGTAAGTTCTGATTGTAGCTCAGCATCCAGCTGCTTTACCCTTTACTCTCTGGCAGACTCGGTTCATTGTATAGCATCTCACATTATGTGGGAAGCATTCAGCCATGCAGCAATTAATGTGTGAAGACTATTTTGTACACAAATAATGACCATTGTCTGTAGCCAGATGCTCATTTACACAGTCGAGTGAACTAGAGCAACATGGACTGACTGAACTTACCCAGGTCACCAGGTGTTAATGCAGTATAACATGATTTAAACACCGGCTCTCTCAATTGAAGGTCTGATGCTCTGCAGGGTCAAACTTTGCCACGCCAAAATGTTGTGGACTTAACTAACAGACATTCAGACAAACATAGCTTTATGCAGAGACCCATCCACCCGTCATTTGGACAGGTAAACCCATTGTGGATGACGGACAGGTAGAAATATCACTGGAGGTGGACGGGTAAAAAGTAACGAGCAAAAAAAACAGATATTGTCAGTTATGGGTGTCACACTTGTGTTTATAGTTTATTTCAGGTCATAAAGCATATTTCCACTGCCTTGTCAGTACCTGAGTGAACATGTGACCAAAAAATGTGATTGGCAAAATGGATCCAGCAGCTGTAAATAAACATTAAGAAAAAAGTGTGAACTGCAGGTCAGGCTGATCATAAATATTCTACCTCTGATAACCAGTAACACCTGCCAACAGGCTGTTCAGGGCCAAATGTGTTATGTTACTGACCTAATGTTGAAACATTTCTGTACTTTCAAAAACCCCAGTGAGTCCATCATTTCCATATTGATCATCAAGAAATTGGAACGGTAACAGTTTAACCATCAGAAGATGTCATGACATCCAGTATGAAGATGCTGAAAAATGTGATTCTTCTTTAGTACTATCTGTTTAACGTGTTGCAGTAATAACTATGTTAATGCCTATAAATAATACTATCTGGATGCTTACAATAACTGATCATTTCAGCAGTCCAAAGACGTACAATACACAAAATAAATAGGTGTTATTGAGGTGTTCCAAGACATAAAATAATTATAATAAATGTCCGAATACATACAAACATATATATATATATATATATATATATATATTCATTACATTACCTATATAACGTTTATAGTCTCGGAATATTATTAATGTTTAATCATCAGTACACTTTAGACCTTCCATATCTGCAGGTTTTCATGAATACAGCTTCTATCCACTTAGCAACACATTGTCTTTTGTTAGTTTTATTTGAAAGATGAAGAATTTACATTTAAAGGTATTTATTGAATAACTTTATGTCCAGGTGAGATATTTGTCACACATTGAGTGGACTTTTAGTTCTTCCCTCCCTCCAGACGCTGGCAGCAGCTTCTTGGAACCACGTCGCCCTCGGCTTGATTTGTGGGAATTGAAATGGGTTTAAAAGCAGCGGTTCTGCGAACTGTCGAGGAAAACATTGTCAGAAGGCTGGAGACCCCTGCCGCACCCCCTGACCCTGCCTACTCCCTATCGTTGCTCCCAGGTCCCACTTGCTTCCCTCCCCCTTCTCGTTTTCTCATATTATGTTGCGCTATCTGTATGCAACGTTGTGGTGCTGATATCCAACTCATAAACAAACCTATCAAATGTCGCTGTCAGAACAACATTGACTGTACAACAGCCTGGATGCACTGACTCAGTCGCAGTCTGACAATCAATCAATTATGATAGTCATACAGTGGCCTGAATTGTGGGCATGAGGGGCTCCAGTTGTTTTCTTTAGAGTGTCTCGAGATTTTTACAGTTTTAGTGTTTTTTTGTAATTGTTTACCCGTCACTTTAAATTTCCTGAATACTTTCCTCTGTTTGTTTGACTTGTCTTCTCATTAAATATGTGATACACAGTGGCAGAGGGGATAGAACATCATACTATTGAGCACTGGCCAGATTCTAAGCTTAATTCTTATACAGCATCTCATAACTTGGGAAAGATATTTCATTGTATATTTTCACCAGTTCACTCAGCTCAGTCAGCTCTATGAATTGGGACCTGAAAATAATGTTTTTTCAACCAAAATTAATGTTGTTTTCCCATTTAAATTTGGCCGTGGCTATGATTTGCTTCTCTGTAAATAGAAAGGAACCTTGCTATTAAAACCATCCTCGGGCATCGACAGAAGTGACCCAAATAGTCAGGTGACCTCATTAGCAACATTAATTTCCTAAGCTTTTAGAAAAACAAATTTGGACTATGTCAGGGAGACATTAATTGCAAGGAGGCTGTAATAACAAGGTGACCGCAAAGTGAAGTACAGGTGTATTCTCTTCCATCTGATGACACGTTGGATATGATATGTTTCTTTTTGTCCCTACTCCTCTGACCGCCTCGCGTCCTCGGAAGACCCAACTAATGGGAGTGGTCGACTCTCTCCTCCGGCTTTGCTGCACTTCCCATGGATAACCTACTGTAATCAGAATTCGTTAGGACTTCCTCTGGGATAGGAAACATGTTCAGTGACCAGGTCATTAGTAATCCCTGCCACAACACGTCTTGATGGAGCCGTACACATGCACACAACACATCTTGATGAAGCTGTGAACATATGCAACACAAACACATCTTGATGAAACTGTAAACACACATGCATACAACACATCTTGATGAAGCTGTGAACATATGCAACACACATATTGGAGGAGCTGTAAACATTATACACACAACACATCTTGATTTGAACCATAAACAAATAAACACAACAATACATCTTGATCGAGTCATCAACACACATACACACAACACATCTTGATAGAAAAATGTAAACACACATACACACAACACATCTTGATGGAACCATAAACACACATACACACAACACATCTTGATGAAACTGTAAACACACAACATACATGTTGTTGAAGCCATAAACACATATAACACATCTTGATGTAGCAGTTAACACACATACACAGACGCAACACATATACATATATGTATATTCATGAAGCCATACAATTAATACACACACAACACATTAATATCAACGAAACCATAAAAACACATACACACAACACATCTTGATGAAGCCATGAACACACAGTATGACATGCACAGTTCCTCACAACACATTGTGATGAAACCATAAGTGCATGATGCTTACAAATGACACAACTCCCCATTGCCAAGGGACTGTACCATGCACACACACACACATAGGACAAACAACAATATCAATATATATGTATATTGATAGAAATGTTTTTGCCCACTGGAACATTACCACTGCAGATGTCTAGTTCTCATAGGAAAATGTCTGTTATTTCATTATGAAATTGCGATTATAAATTTATATTCTGGTATACTTTGTCCATCGGAGATCATCAAATTCACACTTCACTGGAAGCAACAGTAAATTAATACATGCCCTGTTGATACTTAGGAAGATGTCTGGGACATGTTAAATGCCAGGAACTGGAGTTATTCCACTGATCAAAACAATATTATCATCATATAAAAACTACTAGGTGTCATGCCCTTTTTGTCAACAAATAAAAAATAACTATCAAGTGTCATCCCCTTTTCTGTCATCATAAAAACTACCCATGTCATGCTCATAATTGTTATCATTAAAAAAATAACTACCAGGTGTCACGCCCAAGTGCACTCACCATGTCCCCCTCCCCCCACCAGCACTTTACATTTTACACCAGACAAACACATAAATATTAGTATAGCTGTGTACTAACACTTTGTTTTACCTTTCTCTACCCACAGTGCAGATCTGTCTCAGTCAGCTCTATGAATTGGGACCTGAAAATAATGTTTTTTCAACCAAAATTAATGTTGTTTTCCCATTTAAATTTGGCCGTGGCTATGATTTGCTTCTCTGTAAATAGAAAGGAACCTTGCTATTAAAACCATCCTCGGGCATCGACAGAAGTGACCCAAATAGTCAGGTGACCTCATTAGCAACATTAATTTCCTAAGCTTTTAGAAAAACAAATTTGGACTATGTCAGGGAGACATTAATTGCAAGGTGGCTGTAATAACAAGGTGACCGCAAAGTGAAGTACAGGTGTATTATCTTCCATCTGATGACGCGTTGGATATGATATGTTTCTTTTTGTCCCTACTCCTCTGACCACCTCGCGTCCTCGGAAGACCCAACTAATGGGAGTGGTCGACTCTCTCCTCCAGCTTTGCTGCACTTCCCATGGATAACCTACTGTAATCAGAATTCGTTAGGACTTCCTCTGGGATAGGAAACATGTTCAGTGACCAGGTCATTAGTAATCCCCTGCCACAACACGTCTTGATGGAGCCGTACACATGCACACAACACATCTTGATGAAGCTGTGAACATATGCAACACAAACACATCTTGATGAAACTGTAAACACACATGCATACAACACATCTTGATGAAGCTGTGAACATATGCAACACACATATTGGAGGAGCTGTAAACATTATACACACAACACATCTTGATTTGAACCATAAACAAATAAACACAACAATACATCTTGATCGAGTCATCAACACACATACACACAACACATCTTGATAGAAAAATGTAAACACACATACACACAACACATCTTGATGGAACAATGTAAACACACATACACACAACACATCTTGATGGAACCATAAACACCCATACACACAACACATCTTGATGAAACTGTAAACACACATACTACACAATACATGTTGTTGAAGCCATAAACACATATAACACATCTTGATGTAGCAGTGAACACACATACACAGACGCAACACATTATACATATATGTATATTCATGAAGCCATACAATTAATACACACACAACACATTAATATCAACGAAACCATAAAAACACATACACACAACACATCTTGATGAAGCCATGAACACACAGTATGACATGCACAGTTCCTCACAACACATTGTGATGAAACCATAAGTGCATGATGCTTACAAATGACACAACTCCCCATTGCCTAGGGACTGTACCATGCACACACACACATAGGACAAACAACAATATCAATATATATGTATATTGATAGAAATGTTTTTGCCCACTGGAACATTACCACTGCAGATGTCTAGTTCTCATAGGAAAATGTATGTTATTTCATTATGAAATTGCGATTACAAATTTATATTCTGGTATACTTTGTTCATCGAAGATCTTCAAATTCCCACTTCACTGGAGGCAACAGTAAATTAATACATGCCCTGTTGATACTTATGAAGATGTCTGGGACATGTTAAATGCCATGGACTGGAGTTATTCCACTGATCAAAACAATGTTGTCATCATATAAAAACTACTAGGTGTCATGCCCTTTTTGTCAACAAATAAAACATAACTATCAAGTGTCATCCCCTTTTCTGTCATCATAAAAACTACCCATGTCATGCTCATAATTGTTATCATTAAAAAAATAACTGCCATGTGTCATACCCTTTTTAGTCATGATATTAAAAAATAACTACCAGGTGTCACGCCCAAGCGCACTCACCATGTCCCCCTCCGCCCACCAGCACTTCATTTTACACCAGACAAACACATAAATATTAGTATAGCTGTGTACTAACACTTTGTTTTACCTTTCTCTACCCAGAGATCTGTCTTAAAATTGACAACAATCCACCGTCAGGCTATAGATATATGTTGCTACCTTTGGCTGTTGTTTTTCTTGTCAATAAAAGCATCATTTTACTTATTTAAAGGACAGAATGTATGTATACTTGTCATCTCTTCTTGCACACAAACAGTTGACATTTAACAAATGGGTATTATCGCAAGCACAATTCCGATATCCATCCATTAACATTATGAGAAGGCACACGGAGTGTATTAGTACCAATCATTAATCCATTATGCTAAATATGTTTATGGGATACTCTCCGGGCCCAAAGGTTGAACAATATGGCATACATATACTCGATGTTGAATCGTTATTTCCCAGAAATGATTCCAAAAGTCATGCTAACATTTTTGCCATTAAATGAACCAAATCTCGGCGTCTGATGGGTGCCATTGAAACGTGGGATCCCTGCGCACTGTGGAAATTTCCATGTTACATACAGTAGATAATTATGTAAATGGTGTAGTCAAACGTCGAGGTGTCTCACATGGAAACCAGCTAATTATGTGTTTCTCTTCTATTTGCATGCCCACGCAGTGTGGCGGGTGAGAGGCATGCTTCAATGTATATCCTATAATGATGCAATTATCATCACTGGGGTCCTCAATCATACAGCATTAGTTCCCATGATAATTTTTTACTTGGATTTCTATATGTGTGTTGTGCACATGCGTGCATGTGCATGGTTGAATATGATAACTAAAGTAAATAAATACATATTTATTTTCATGACCTACACCAGTATTGTTGTGGTTCATTGCAGAATGTTACACAGACAATACTGTTGTTTTCTTAAGTTTAACATGGTTAATCGTAACAAGTTACTTGGACCAAGTCCCACAAGTGGACAGTAATGAGGGATGTTCCCACCAGAGGGCAAGATTAGATATATCTGTCATGTGACAAAGGTCGGCATATAAATGGAGGAGATAGATAGAACTGACGGCTTTTGTTGGTAAAAATCATGTGTATAACTGTGTATAGACGTTTAGCTATGTGTTAGGGAATAATGGAACCACATGTAGCTAACTAGCTATAGGAATATTTTATTGTAAATTTACGTTTTCTGTATTTGTACTTAGAACTGTTAACTTTAGCACCTTACATGTAATAAATATTGTGATTGAGTTAAATGCCATTGTTTAATTTATGTGTATTTGTTTTTTATTAGCATAAGTGAATTTTAATAGTTCCAATTAAGTTAATCCCCCAAACATTACCTAATTGAAAACATTAGGGAACAATAAGAAAATAAGTAAATCTTACATTTACAGAATAAATTCATATAATTACACATGTATGTGAAAGGTGTGTGTGATATATATATATATATATATATATATATATATATATATATATATATATATATATATATATATATATATATATATATATCACACACCTTTCACATACATGTGAATTATATATTATTATTAATAGTATATATATATATATGTATATATATATATATATATATATATATATATATATATATATATATATACACCTTTCACATACATGTGTAATTATATGAATTTATTCTGTAAATGAACTTACCTTAACAAACAAACCTTGTGTGACTATCATTTTGGTGCATTAATGTTCCACTTTTTATAATGTTAAGTATATATTCTATTCTGTATATTTATTCAGTTTTATGCCTCATGACTCATTCCCAGTGAGGAAGGACTAAGGAGTGTGTGTCTCAAACCCCAGCCTTAGATGACCTCATTGTACGTTGCAGTCTAGGCACCTTACTGAATCTACAGACATCAACTTGCTGCTTAATTGCTTTGGATAATTACACCATGAATACCAATCAATCATGTGCTTCAATGGCTCGATATATATTCATTTAATACACTACAATCTTATCATGTCCTTGTGTGAGTCACCAATACAGTGATGCCACTAATTCTTCTGTTCTTTTGTAATGTCATTTCTATTTGGATACTGATTTTGTCACATGAGACACATTTGCCTGCCATCTGGTTTTAACCCTCCACTGTAGACTAGTTGTATGTGACTTGTATCTCAACATAAATTAACCCTTTTGAAGCCATGTTATTCACACATGTAATCATCTAAAATTAAAAACAGTCCACCTAGTTTTTTACAAACATATTTAGCCATTATGTTGAACATTATTTATTTTATCTGATTTCATGTTGCTTCAACCAGGTAAAAATCCGTGTTCTCAGTCTGATTTTCACGTAAACGTTTTATGTCATACAGTGAAACAACGTGCCCTTCCAAGAAGCACTATTCTCTGTTACACCTCAGTTATGTATCATTGTAATATTTCAAGATTTTCAATGGAACAATGAGAAAGAATGCAGATAAACCTGCAGTTAAAATGGCCAAGATAATATTCCAGTCAGGCAAAGTTTTTGCAAGTGTTTTGCCAAGTATGAAACTGGATTATAATTGTTGGAGTCGCAGGTTCCACCAGTCTTGGTGCAATGACTGGTCCTGGGTGTACCGTGTACGTCTGTCTCTCTAACAGGTGATTAATTGTCACTCTGATGAGTCACTTAAAGATGGCAGGGGCCGTTTCAAATTTCTTTCTCAAGAAATGGATTATGTTGATTCTAGTAGACCTGTAAATAGGACTGTTCAAACAGCCCCCTGATACAGCTCCCTTGGTATGTGGACTGGACTAATCATTCAGCTACTTCATGTGTCAGCTAGAGGCATTGTGTGATTTGTTGATAAGCTATCGGTGCATCATCTGTGATGAACATGTTGTGGGACTGGGTTATGGTGCTGCCATCTGGTGGATTAATCAGAACTGCATGTACATCATGTGAAGCTGGGCAGAGTATGTTTGTGTGTTGTTCCCATTCATCTACCACTGTCCTTGAGGTAGCAGACAGGCAGTAATGTTGTTATAAGCACATTACACACACAAACTATGGCTACTACCAGGGGTTGTTGCACTACGCTACATACCCCTGGCCGGTCGTCTCTGTACAGCTGGGGAGTGAGCAGAGTTGAACTATACAATTACAGCAATTGACTTCATTAGTCGCTACTGCGTCAGCCGTGGGAACAACACAAATACTCGCCCCAGTTTGAAGATAGATACACGATTGGTGGGAATCCCGATACAATGACCCATTCACGTCCTAAACATTGCGTCTAACACAAGCAGTGTGTGGCTGAAATCACCCAAAATATGACATCATATGACCGACCACACTCCCTGTGGGCGATTTCATTGGCTGTCGTTAAAAGATGAGTTTTAGAAAGGGATGTGCCAGGGTAGAGAAAGCTGGTACTGACATAGTCAGCCGCAGTGCCCCCTGGTGCACGAGGATGGTACTACTAGACATGCTAGCTTACACCTTCCTACAGACCAACAAACCATGAGAAGTACTACCCGAATTGTAATTTCAGTAATATTTAATCTTGGAAGTTATTTCCCGTTACTATTTAATTTCTGCCGAACATCACAAATTACATGACTGTGCTGCCATCTGGTGAATACATAAATATGCAGTTTGTCCACATTAAAAATTAAATAAATCCCTATAAACTGTGTTCTTACTGCACCAGCCTGGATATTGAGTATAATTTACCACCCAGGAAGTGGATTAGCGGGGCACCTGGTCGGACTGGACAGCTAGTCATCAAGCTGCCAGTTCAGGAGCACTTTGAACCATTTCTCTTTCACGAAATAAATGAGCTGTTGAGAGCAGTTGGAACTCAACAGGCTGTGTGGGTGTTCTAGAAATGACCCAGAGTCAAGTACTTTCTTGCCGTACTGTTTGATGATGAAATGTACTAGCTGGGTACTTTATCATTTGCAGTGAAACATTGCCCAGAATGGCCTCTGGTCCATGGCATAAGTGTTCTAATATAGGTAATGACTAATATTAACTACTCTAAATTACAACGTTGCTGTATTAAATGAAAGTTATTAATTTTACTGACAACCCAGCAAGAAGAAAGCTGATTTTACAGATAATATAATGAGCAATATATCATTGTATAATAAATATGCATTTTTATTTATACACGTAGATAAACACAATTAAAAAGTAAATTAATCATATAAATAAATTGATAGCATAGCTTTATGCAGAGACCCGTCCACCCATCATTTGGATGGGTAAAAACCGTTGTGGACGGGCAGATATATGGGTGGACAGGTGGTGGACGGATACAAAAATGAAGGCGCAAAAAAAGGTCTTCCAAAACCATAGATATTGTCTGTTACGCCTCAAAAGTGAGTGTAAATGGTGTCACATGTCTATTTGTAGTCCATTTTAGGTCATCAAACACATTTAATGTTTGTAAACTGCCCTTTCAATTATGCATTGCTGATCAAATGGTTTGTAAAAACAACATATTAGAATGTTCTGTTTGTCGTATTCAGGGGGCGCTGTTAATAACAATCAGTTTAAAATTCATACAAATTTTGCCAGTCCTTTCACTTGCATCTTCTTAGTGATTCCTCACTGATTATCAGATGCAGTCCAGTTTATGTTTGTACACAAAATCGAATATAAGCTCATACATTTCAATAAAAACTGTTATGAAACAGCACTGATCATACAGTGCAGAATACAAGCTGTTCATTTGGTGGCGAATTTGACACTGAGGTAATGTATAAATTATTGGTTGCCTGATAGTGGCTGAATATTTCCAGTGTCAGGCCAGTGGAGTGATTGATAAGCACAGAACGGAGGAACTAGTGCTGGACTTTGCCCATGGGAAAGTCACATACACACTTGTATATCATTCACTTGTCACACTCCACAATGTTCTACTGTCATCAGTCTATGGCCCAGGGGCCAGAAATTGATGATGAATGCCATATAATAAATGGCTCTGAACAAGTTTTAATATTGACTTGACGTATTACATACTATACATTTGAATATTGTGTTGGTTATTTTATTTATTTATTTATTTACAGTAGTAGTATATTTTATCATAACCTTTTGGTGCATGTGAGAATATTGTCATGTGAACATATAACATACATATAACACTGACATTACAAAGTACTCCAATGTTTTATAATATCAACTGCAGTGAAAAATACAGCATATCGCGATCTTTGATATATATATATATATATATATATATATATATATATATATATATATATATATATATATACATAATGTTATAATAATGGTTGCATCAATGCATCAGAAATTTTATTACTGTATTCATAATTTTGTCAATATTTTATTTCTCCAGTTGTTTTGAAACAAATTGTCTTATTAGCAAGAATGGCTATATATAGCAATGTCTTTGTTTATTAACAAGAGTTTCACATAAAGGATTGGTTGGAAAACGTTTCGGCTTTTCCGTTAATGTATGTTGTAAAACTAGCATGCACTTGATAAAGTTGCACGATGTTTTCTGTCATAAAGACATGCTAATGAAATTGTACTAGTTCATTAGTCATTAGTGGTAGGTGTTTAGTTGTATTATTAAATTACCTAAATATAAAAGAACCTTCCACGAATAATGTTGCAATTTATGTTACTATTCAAAGGTCGGTGTATCTCAAAGGACAGTAATCATTACCTTTGCTGGCTTGGTGCTGACCTTTTGGGCTCTGAATCAAAGACATCCAACTTGCTCATGTATGTCTTTTGGTAGGCACTAATATGTGCGCACATACACTTGACACACACGCACGCACGCACGCACGCATGCATGCCAACACACGTACACATGTGCATAGTCATGCATTCACACACACACACACACACACACACACACACACACACACACACACACACACACACACACACACACACACACACACACACACACACACACACACACACACACACACACACACACACACACACACACACACACACACACACACACACACACACACACACACACACACACACACACACACACACACACACACACACACACACACACACACACACACACACACACACACACACACACACACACACACACACACACACACACACACACACACACACACACAACACACACACACACACACACACACACACACACACACACACACACACACACACACACACATACACACACACAGAAACAATCTCAATTTAACACTAGCACTTTTAATTTAAGAAAACATCATTTACAGTGGTCACTCTGGCACGTGTAGGAAAATGACTCTAACTCATTCAGTCGGCCCCACTCTCGTATCAGGTGTTATGAGACAGATGTTGAAATGCGATTGACGCCCTGGTCAAGATAACATAGCTACATTCCGGTGTTGCCTGGATTCCGAGGTGATGTTCTCGCCTCCGAACTCCCAGTCCCGCTGTTTCATTAGCGGAGCTCACATTTCACGGCGAGGTGGGACAGCGCCATCTGTCTGTGGTCTGTACCATGGTCTAGTAGCCAGGATAATAATCATTGACGACAGTCTACCAGGTCTGACAAATACTGGCCAAACATGGTCGTTTTTCTAGCTGGTGATTCATGCAGCAGTAGTGCTGTTTTGTGTGGTAACGTTGGTGTTTGAGTATAACTGACAAGATGCAAGTTAGAATGTTAATAGATATATAAATCAATTTGCATGTTTTGGTCTCTTGAGGGTAATGTTTTCTCACTCACCGTTGTTCTGTATTATATCCTGTTTATCGTGTGTTTTTAACATTTAAGTAGCTGGCATATTTACACTCACTCACTACGTTAATTAAATTAATTATTTACACTCAGTCAGAAACATTGCTTACCAGTTATCACTAACAAAGCCTATCTAGCTTCGATCATCATATTATGATTTATTTTCTGTTCATAGATTCAGTACCAATACTGAAATTATGTCCCTTGGGGTCACAGTATCCAGGTTTCTATACCATAGCTTGTTGTAGGTTGTATTTAGGAACTACAAATTTATATTGTCTTATAATTTAAACAGTTGTGAACGATATGAAGCCATGTTTTGTTACCCATGTTGATCCCCAGGTGGCAGCACGGTTTCATATGATTCCAGCCAAGGCTGTAGATCTAAGAACAGTGCACTCACTGCGTGCTCTCACCAGCAGGAATGCACCAGTGTGGCATGGCATGTAGTTTTATACATTACCATTCCTTGCCAATTTGTGATCAGCTGGTTCATTGGTACATCTTGGTTGCATTTTGTTTTGAAATACTAAAAACTATTAATTTATTTAACGTTAGGAGAAACATTAATTTAAGTGATTTTCAAAATGTGAATCATTATGTGAAGTTTCATTATGTGAAGTAGTCGTTGTCGACTTTCTATGTTCTCGAAAACAATGTGTTATGCAAATTCAGTTGGTTGGTTGGCAAAGCCAGTAATTGGATGTAACAGCGAATATCAATTCTTTATCAACGTTTATCGTCTCCCAATTATTTTTATTATGAATACCAAAAACCACATTCATTTTCTGCTATAAAAAGTGGTTGTGGCAATATTACAATAACTTATTAACCATTTTATAAAATATAATTATTAATTAATAGTCATCAATGACTGCAAATGTGCTTAGCTTGAAGGTGTTTGGATTATTCACTACAGATCAGTACAAGTTGCAGACATCATACTGATGGCAATACAGATAAGAAAGTGGCTTGCCAGTGTCAACACTGTTGAGGACTTTATTATCTAGATACAAGGCTTGTTCTTGACAGCTATTTATCTGTCCTGTTATAAAGCATGTTGACATCACAACCGAATGAGATTTAATCCAGCTGATAGCTGCAGTAACTTCATTTGTTTGTAGCAGGAAATACCACAGGAGCCAGGCATGGGTTCTTACAATTCTAACAATCTGTTTCATCCCCTCAGCTTTACACACATTCTCTGAATTCTGCCACGTTAACACTTGCTTAGATCGTAGTTCAGAGTTAAGTGATTCTCTTTGTTTCTGGATGTGATTCTTTGTGGCAGATGCATGTTTGCTTCATGTACTGTCTGCTGTGGTTATAGAACAAAATATTATGTAGCATTACATATAACAAACGCAAGTGACCAAATTTGAGACTTTAGCTCATTTAAGATATTTTGTAAAATCGTTTATGTAAATGTACGTGTTTAGAAAGTTTGCTTTGAACGATGTTGACCAATATTTCTATATCATACAGCTGTAAGTATTAACAATCAGCCATATTTTATCATTGAAGTATTAACAACGAACCATATTTTATCACAATCTTGTGGTTAAAATACACTCTACCTGAGAAAGCAATCTGTCAGTCACTTTTCAATGACCTTAGCGTTTTCTACTCATTGGATAAATGTAACACTATTTAAAATGCTGATATTTTTGCAGAAGTGACAGGACATTATTTCTGTGACACACCAATAAATGCGTGGATAGCATGGTAATATTTTTGCGAGTCATGCAATCGCCATGCATCGCGTGTTTACACATTTTACCGGTCCAAATAGTTTAAAGTCGACAGATGCAAGCACTTTTTATCCTCATGCAAGATGTTGCAATGACAGCATCTAAAAAGGCTGTCAATTTCTGACCAATCCAAATGACGATTTGAAACAATTCACACCCTTTTTCCACTGACACAGTCCACCCCAATGTCCAGTTGTCAATGGTCTCGGTATTAGTCTGCGGTGGACAAAATCTGCTAACAACTTATTTTGAATTTTTTTAAGTAGAACTAATATTTTGCCAAGAACAACTTTAACATTCATGAAAAGAAGGTGGTGTAAGCAACAGTAATTTGAAAATTATTCATCACTCACTTGAGTTGTGAAAAACTGGACTCGGGATAATGTATATGTAGCTATGTCTATCCAGCCCTTTGTTCAGGACAAAATGTTTGCTAGTCCACAAATGTTACATGGTAAACAGTAACTAGACACATGCATGCTAACTCATATGTATTGGAAGTCAGCCCAGATGTATATAAAAAAAAAATCCATGCATGTGTGTGCCATCCATTTTCAAAGAATAATTGACAATATCATTACATGTGTATATGCTTTCTGAAGACCTTTTTTTGCTCCTTATATAAATAACAAGCAAAAAAGGGGCTTTCAGAAAGCATATATTTTGTCAGTTATTCTTTAAACATGGATGTTACACATGTAGATGTCAACACATGCATCTACTGAAATTTCTACCTGTCCAAAACAAACTTTACCTGTCCAGAGGAGAGGTAGTCGAGTCGAGTCTCTAGATAAAGCTATGTACCAGGTTGATTGGTTATGATGAAATACCAGGATGTGTCATGATGTAGCTAACAATGGCTAACATTGTTAAATTTAGAGAGAAATATCTTGTTTTATGGTAGATTCTTACTAAAAAACACACTTTCTGTTTCAGTCACAAGCTAATAAACAGTATAAGTTTTTATGAACTTTTACAAATCATATTCAATGAAAATGTCATTAAATATGATTTGCAAAAGTTCATATCTGAAAACCAATTAATGGTTTTCAGATGCACAACACTTGGTGAGGTGTGACAGGGTGTTTAGAAACTGTTTATTTGTTGACAGGAACGTGGGATGAAGATTCCGCGTAGGACGGGACACGGGCCCAGTAACTTCATCCCTGAGGATGAGGTACGTTCTTCCCTTCCCTCTTGGGCTGTCTGTAACACCCGCCTCGAGAGTGCACTTTTTACCTTCATTTGAATTAGCCTATACCTTCCCTGTCTGCTTTTCTTATTACATTGCTTTAGGTGATAGAATCTCCAGCTGCTGAGGCTTAAGGTAGCGGCAGTAGCTGTTAGGTAGCGGCATTTGTGGCCGCTACACAAGGGGGAACATTACTTGTGTATTGCAGCAGGCATGTGATGTTCCTAATGGAGGAACCGTTGCATATTCATCGGACATAAACGTCTGCCCTCGTAACAAGATGGATCAATGTATTCTATGTTGAGCCTCTGTCTTCGTAAGAGTCGTTTCCTCCGTAGAATCCAGTTTGCTTAATCTCTGGCTGACAAGCTACCGTGGAAATTTCCATCTGTGTTCCGTATGCCGTGTGTGTGTATGTGTGAGCTTCGGCAATTCTGGGATTGGGCAGCATTTGGGTTAACTAATTATACTTTCTGACAGTCGGAAACAAGGTATAGCAGCATCTGTCAGAGATGCACCCCTGCGCTTGGCATGAGAATCCTGTGCTCTTGAAATAGTGCAGTCGTCGCTTCAGAATGCGGGGAATTATTGCTCGAGCACATAGGGAGAATTATTTTACCTCACTAGTTGTTGGTGAACTTGTGCAGAGCAGATGCGTATAATATGTGCAGTTATTAATTTATTTACAGTATTTTCATTAGAGTTATTTTGTTTAATACAATTTGTTATAGATATATTTATAGTAATGTTCATATAAGTACCTACTATTAAATTTATGTGACATTGTTCAGGACATTAATTATTTATTTGCAAAAACAAATTGGATGGGGTATATAATATAATGTACCGATTTCCAATATACCCTAGCAACAGGTATAACAATTATGTGACACTTTAATGCACATTTATATGGGATTGCTTGAATTAAATCCTTATATTGCTGTGAATGTGAAACATTGCACCTACCAGGTAGTTGAATATTGACCAAAACATCATCCATGCAATGATGCATTTAGTTCTAACATAGTTGGAATCATGCATCATTTCTCACAACGTTTTATGTAAAGCACCCAAGAGCATTTTTATTATAAGTGGATTCAGGCGCTGTATAAATTCTGATATTATTATTATGCAACTCACGCATATGCGTAACTACATTGCGAGCTGAATAATGTGGCAACGAACGGGTCTGACATGTCTCTCGTGTAGAGTGCATTTCCGACAGTTTAAATGCCTGTCAGAAATGTGGACCCAAGCAACCCGAGTCCTAATGACCCAGTTGGAGTGGCTCGGGAACCAGCGAAGGAACTCTCGCTTTCTCTTACAATACCAGGAAGCAGTATTGACCAGGCCAGGCCTATTGTGAAAGTCTTATGGCAAACGGAAGCCACTCCGGATCCTTAAAAATCACTTCTAAGAATTGCTGAGCCGCCTACAGAGGTAAAGGTGATCAGGTTGATCTCAGCTGTTATTGATCTGTGCTTCCAACTAGAATAATCTATAACGCTTTATACAGCAAAGGCACACAATAACAGTTTGCACACATTTCAGGCACGGTTATATTGCAACTGATAATAATGACTACATAATCAAACATTCATGACAAACCAATTTTTTGGGCGAGTTGACAAAATAAAAAATAGTAATTCTCATGAGGTGAGTATATTCAAAAAATGTTAACACCTGTGGGAAATAAATCTACTCTGTGATAACTGCCTGAGAGGGGCTGGGCTCTCTTCCTTCAGCAGCATATGGCTATAATTATGTCTTGGATCTTGCATCATCCATGGTGTAGCTCCTGTACAGTAATAGATTGCTGTGCAGGCCTACAGTATTTTGTTTGCCTGTGGTTATTATTAGCAGCCCTCTAGTGGATAGATGGGTGCAAGTGTCATGTGTCACACACCATCTGGTGGATAAGGATGTAACTAATGACTCTGCACTTGATTGTATGTAAGATGATTAGTTGATACCGTGTGTAGTGTTACTGTTAGATAATAGAAATATCTCACAGAACATGTAATTACTGTCAGTGTCACACAACTGTAGCAATAACACAGTAGTTTGTAATACTCTACATAAGAATTGTACCAACTGTAACAATACATTATTTATCATCACTTGCAATTTAGCTAGATGTAAAATGTATTCGTTAAACATTTAATAATTGTTGACTTTTGCACACTGATGTTTTCTGATTTTGTTGCTATTAATAAATGTAGAATAATAATGTTGGTGCTGCTTAAATAATATAATTATAATGTCACAAATTATAGAGTCAATTGAAATGATACTTCACACTGTATTAGAAAGATCCCCGGGTTGCATCCAGTGCCTCGGTCTTTGAGTATTAGATTTGTGTCTCTGTCTATCTCTCATGTCATAATTATGAGAGAGGTAAATTATATCTATTTAAAATCATTATGTTATTATGAACACTTTGAATTCATTTGAAAGATCGTTGGTTGTATAGTAACTGTAAAATGAACAAGTAGTTTTAGCTATACTAAATTAAGCTAAACAAACTCTGTCCCTGTTTATTACCAACACATGAAAGATATGTATCTAATTACAATAAATGTTCACACTGATATCTGATCATTTTTCATCAATCAATGATTTCACACGAAAATTGAAAATGTCTTGATCTTGATACTGGTGTCTATTACTGATTACTAACCTAGAATACAGGTGACAGGTTTAACAAGATTTAACAAGATTGCCACCTAGAGATTCAACTCTAGATGGCAGGTGGACTAGGAAGCCATTTGGCTTATCGAGAGTCCAACCTATCTATCTAAGTATACCCCGCCTGTCTTAGGTATACGTCGATTTTATTTTTAAATATATTAACACTACTAGCACCTACACAATCAGCTGATAATCTGTTCCATTCGTTTACTGTTCTTTGTGAAAATGAAAATTTTCTAATATCTAGTCTACACTGCTTCTTTGCTAATGTAACTCCATGTCCTCTAGTCCTTCTCTCTTCCTTGACTGTGAAAAAAATATTTCTGTCAATATTTTCATATCCATTCAATATTTTAAACACCTCAATCTGATCTCCTCTCAATCTTCTGGTTTCTAGTGTTGTTAAACCACATTCTTTTAGACGCATTTCATAACTAATATTCCTGAGTTTTGGTATCATTTTGGTTGCTCTCCTTTGTACTCTTTCTAGCATATCAATATCCAAAGGTATTTAACTGCTGATCCATGGCCCTGTAACATTATGTGGCTGTATCTAGCACGTCTATCTGGCCTACAACTGTTGCTATGTAGAGGCATAACACTTACATTACATGCATCTATTGTCATCTGGTACATTGTTATCTGGCTCAGTGACATGTTGTGCCAACAGCCCATAGGTCACCGCCATGTCTAGTTTGCTTCCCCATCTGTTGGTCATTGCACGGTCTATTTCTGTCCGTCTTTCTGGACGATTTAAAAGACACAGTGCAGTGGGTGGCACAATGACACCGGCATGAAAAACATCCCAATTTGTAATAATTATGTCCTAGGTATCCAGTATATTATGAAGACAACAATTGATGGAATAATAAATCTATGTAAGTTCATTTTTCATGCGTTTAAATTTGGTTATTTTGATATTTTCACCTGCGAAAGAATGTTTTATCATTGATCATAATTTAATGCAATGTTTGTTCAGTATAACATGTAATTTCCATTATAAAAATAGCCCTATAGATGATGTTTTATGAGTGAAAGGTTCAGTCAGTTGGACCGTGTTTTATGGGGTTGTCTCTGTGCATATATAAACAGTGTGTGTCTGTTACTGTATAAGGGTGCATACAAACACTGCTATTGTCACTGTACATTGTCAACTGTCACATTTACATGTCACTTGACAGAGATTTGTCCCAGTAGCCTACATATGGTGACCCTTGTCATTTGTTTTACCTTCATTATTTTCTGCACTGTCTATTCCTGTCCGTCCGTCGGTCTGTCTGTGTCTGAACGATTTATCGGACGCTTGGAAGCCATGTCAAGGTTCAATAAAGTGACACATCTTTTCTAAGTGCATTCACGCTCAAAGTGAAAAGATTCTAATTTTGTACCAGTGTATCCTCTTTTTGGCTGTTTTGACACTGAGGTTTTTCATAGAGTGATATCTTTTAGCATGATATATTTCTGAAAGTTAAATTTATGAGTGTTTTGTGTAGTTATACTGTGTTTTGTCTTGAAGACTGGCCTTGGTACACGCAGGGTCTGCTTCACAAACAACCACATTGAGTACAGCATATCTGATTCTCTTGGCGGGACAGTTTAAATGTTTATACTGTACCAAATAAAATAACTCATACGTACATGTACATATGCATGTTTTTTTGCCCAAGTAACAGTCAAAGCTTTTCAAACTGCATGCAAAACATTCAAATATTAAACATTGGTTAGTCCAATGGCAGGTTGGGCTAACTGCAAGTTTTTGGAATAGTTCTTTGAAGTTGGACCCATGCATCTGGTTCGCACAGTCAGGTCCAACTGAACCAGCAAGTGGGCCGTGGTACAACTGAGTCAGTGAACTTCCTCTTTGCTCTGTTACTCCCAAGGTATGAATGGATGATTCCAGGTAACAAACCAGATAAGATGCCGTTGCTGATATGGTTGGTTATGACCTGCTTTGGTCTAAAAAATAAGATTAAAAGCTTATTAAGGTAATTATCGGTGTATGCCAGTCGAGTAGAGTGTGAGTATATCCCAAGTCTCCTACACCTCCCTCACATCCTCTCACACCCCCCTCTAACCCCCCACACCCCTCTCACACCCACCCACCCTTCACACCCCTCACACACACACCCCCATATCCTGTTACAAGAAAGTGGCCAGGTTATTTTACTGGTTCTTTCGGCCAATCACTGCTGGGGGAATTGGGGATTTAATAATTGTTTTTATCATCTAATTGTAGATTGTTATTATTAAATGCCATCTTTATATTTTAGATGTAATTGATGTTGTATCACTTATCTGACAGGATCTCGCCAGGGAGATATTCACCAGTTTACTTTGCTAAGTGGCTTCAGATGGGAAGGATTTTATAATAATGTTGTTTTTGTGAGATAATTGTAGGTTGTAAGCTCTGGTGTTAATATTTAGACATGATTTGTGTTTAGCAGCCAGGACCTAACTACTTCTTACACCAGTTGGTGACAACTTCACGCACAATCAAAGCAACATGTTCATGTAAACCTAAGTGCCATGTAATCTAGCCACATTTTACACAATAAACAAATTAGTATTTGTATAATGAATATAGAGTTGATTGTGTGGATTTATCGTCATGGAAACAAAGTTTCCCCGTCGTTACAATGTTTGACTTTTTAGAGGTTATAGTCTATCTGTTCTACCAATTTTCTTGGTACATTAAACACGAATTACATTTGTGTACAGACACTTTACGTAGCTATGAATTTATTGCAAGACTTTGTTTATTCTGCTTAGATTGTAACAGAATAATGTTTACCTGTGATCTGAGTTACATTATGCACGCTTAATATAGGTAATGGACCCTGACAACATTAGTAATTTGTCGGCAACCATCCTGATTGTCACCTGACTGAGTTTGCACTGAAATGATACACATTCCTATAGAGGGTGGACCCACTGATTCACCCCCGTTTAAGAGGGTTGAAAATATCCGGAAAACACCTTTGTGGCTACGCTTCACTGGGCACAGTAATAACAAGCTAATAACACACGTTTACCTGATGGCATATGGCTTGACGTGTTATTTGTCATTGGTTTGTACTGTGGTTGCGGTTACACTGTGTAATGTTATTTTGAATGGCACTATGTTGAAGTTATTCTGTACAGTAATGTTGTTAATTTGGATGACATCATGTTGAAGATATACTACGTAAAAGGTTGTGGGTGTAAAAGTAAACATCTTAAAATTAGCACTAATTTAATACAGTCAATGTAGTGGTGTTATGTTCTTGTTCTTATTCTGTGTTACACAAGGGGTGAGAATCATGTACAGTTGTTTAACTGCACCAGATGTTCTGTTTTCTCTTCTCTTGTGTCCTCTCAGCTGTTCCTTCAGCAGTTGGGGGTGGTGGGGAGCGGTGGTCTTGCAGTAGAGCGCCGGACTGTCAATTGAGGGGACGGTGGTTCAATCCCACCTACAACCATTTCAAAATTTAGGCAATTTCGTTCATACCACATTTGCCTGTGCCTTTCGGAAGACACACTAAAAGACGGTGGTCCCTGCTATCTGGTGTCTATGCCAGGGGAAGTAGAATACCCAACTCAGGGGGTAAATGTGTAAGCTGTAGTGGACTCACTAATTCTAGAGAAGGACAACTCCTGCGTTAGCCCAAGATTGGGCTGTCTGGCGGTAACCACCTGAGGGTCCTCTCAGCAGGTCCTTCTCGACATCTTTCCTCTTCCCTCGTCATTCAGTCCTCCCTCCCCAGCTGTCATCTCCCGTTGCCTTTGTCCTTGGTGTTTTTATGAGATGATCTGTATGGAACAGTATTTATGCATTTAACCATCTAACGCAACAGGTTCAATGTGCCATGACAAACACTGGGTAATCACATCCATGTGATATTTGTTTTATGTCTTCTGTGAAATTTATACTTTCTCAGGTCTGCCTTTCCTAAGGTTTAAAGACAACATTATTTTAAGCAACACCTAAAGCGTACAATATTTTTCAGACCTGCAATTATCTTTTCCTAATCCCTCGAGCTCCAGTGTGGACAGTCCAGTTAGATAATCCCTCCACTATCCCCTCTCAAATCCGGGATCAGTTGAGTTGCTCTTACATCTATTTTCGCTAGCATGTAGCACCCGTGAAAGTGGATCAAAGTTGTGGTAAATCCAGCAAATTGCAAGCGTGGGTCCATTTACAACGTAAACTGACAGTTCTGCATCTGCGCAGCACAGTGGGGATTGTGTTTATTAGGCACTTCCCGGAACTGATGCCGGGAAATGCCCTGTAACTCACTGCAGATTGCTGTATTATGCCGGCAGCAGACGTCTTGTAACTTTCTGCAGATTGCTCTTATCTCTGTCAGAAGCAGGGCTGTCTCTTACGTGTTCAACCGTCTGTGCTTTTCTGCAGGTTATTACAAAAAAGAAATCACGCATTTCATGATAACTTTTGCGCACTGAGTTTTTAGTTGTGTATGTTTCATAGATTGTGCTAACTGGTTATGATGTTTGCGTCTGTTTTATGGGAACGGGTAATGAAATCTCATCATACTTCTGGTGATGCATGAATAATACATATAATAGCACAAATTGCAAGAGTCAACTTAAAGGTGACTTAAAGGTTACTTCACGCTGAATTACAATGGTCTCCAAGTGACATGCAGTAGTTTGCAGTGCCTCAGACTCTCAGGATTTGAAGGTCACTGCACATTATATAAGTAAAAATGTGATGAAATCCTGATAACACTCGATCACTAGAAACATCTTCTGTCATTACATCCTAGACAGGGCTAGTTGGGAGAAAATTGACTGAGTTTTAAGTTGGTTCAATTTCAACAATATCAACAGTGTCTTGGGTGAGTAAAAGTAAAACACAACATTTGTATTGCTTGGCATTCACTCGAATATCTTAGCCATTTTACAGGCTGAGCTAAGTTATTTCATCCTTTAGCAATCCCACTGTAGCACCCACCCCATGGCACCCACCCCATGGTACCCACCCCATGGCACCTAGCCCAAGCCACCCACCCCATGACACCCATCCCATGGCACCCACCCCATGACACCCACCCCATGGCACCCACCCCATGACACCCACCAATTTATATATGTATTTATATATACACTGTATATAATATATATATATATATATATATATATATATATATATATATATATTTACATATATTATATATATATTTATATATAGGCCCTATATATATATATATATATATATATATATATATATATATATATATATATATTAATATATATATATATATAATATATATATATATATAATATATATATATATATATATATATATATATATATATATATATAATAGCTCAGATGAGCTAATGTTATGAAATTCACATGTAAACCGACATTAAATAAAGCTTCTTGTATCTTTATTTTATATGACCTGAAATACATAAAAGTTATAATTGTTTTAGTAAATTAAAAAAAAAAATTATTGTTGGTCTGGTGCTAATTCAAAACTAAACAAAGACCTTTATGGTATGCTATTTAAAATAGTTATGTTGGCTACATGTATTTGAATAGGGAACCATGACCCACCCATCACTGATAATTTGGAGGTTAGACTTTGGATCCATAACTAGGTACATGGCCCAGAGCCTGAAGCCACTGTCTCCCGAATATATAAATTCTAGTCAGCTGACTGCCACACTTCGGTGTCAGCTGATTGAGTGGGTGCGGTGCGTGCCTTGGCACACATTGCCTGTGGGACATCGTCAATGACAACTCGCCACCAACAGCCCTGTGACAGCCCGGCTGTGTCTGTCACAGTTTATGAGTTTTATGAGCAGGTCCCTGATGCGTCAGCCGAAGCGTGGTGTGACAAGATTTTGTTTATCTGATTTCACAATTGGTCCTTCCACCCGGCCCGACTGTCCGCCGGTTGCCGAGGTTCCCTTTTGCGCTCCCAGGCCTCATGTTTTTGCAAGCGTGGCACAAAAGATATGCAAAGTGGCCTTTCCGTTGAAACGTAGGGAGTGTCCTGACAGGATTCACATATATTAAATAAGGGGTGCAACTGAAAACCGCAGGAGCGTAATACATGCAAAAACACGCTTTCTGGACCGGTGTACATGCGCGATGGTGTGTTAAATGCACACGTGCATGTGCGCACACACCTTCAGTGTCACAGGAACTGTTCCATATTCAACTCGCACTCCTTGTACCCCATCCAGGGTTTTATGTCCTGTCCAGCGCTTGATGGATGGGCACTGGTCTTTTTATCAGTACTGGCTGTTATGAGTGATGACAACAGCCAGCCACCGGCCCCCAGGGACTGTACCCCACCCCACCCCCACTTGTCAGTCACCCCACTTCAGGGGGAGAACACCCCACCCTACCCATTGAGAGGTGTAGGAAATAAAATCTGACAGAGGCGTGCTAGACTGGTGCCTTGCTGTAGGCTTCGTATATCTTGGCTTCTCGTATATCTTGCACCATCTTGCATGGTCAATGTCAAGGGCTGAAGGTGTATCTAGGCCAGGAGTATGCCTACTGCACGTATGCTGGGCCAGGAGTGTGCCTACTGCACGTATGCTGGGCCAGGAGTGTGCCTACTGCACGTATGCCTTCACGTACCATAAACCTGTCAATTCTGCCAGTAGTAGGCAACATTTTCCACAACCAGATCGACTTTGTCAAAATCCCAGTAGTAGCCAAGTTTAATTTTATGAGTTTTTCACGTTTTTATTGTCAAATAAATGCCGGAAACATTTATCATAGCAGATAACTGCACAGTATTCCAGTACAATCGAAACTCGCTTTAAGGTCACCTCAATAATGCAGCCACCTCACAATTAGGGTCACCATAGTATAGTCCATCATGCTGCTGTTCAGGTCACTTTTGCCCAATCCTAAGGATGACCTGATAAATGAGGCTCCACTGTGCTGTGTGTTCCAATATGAAATTGTTAGACTTAGACAATTCTAGTATCATCATCAGTAAGTAAATTACTAAATCAAAATGTTTGTAGAAACCCAGATTTATAAATTTTCAGACACTGAAACACTGCTGAATTTTGATATTGAAAAAAATTATTTAGCTGAAGTTTGAAAATAACTGTTTTAGCTAACATATTATAAATCAATAAATTTTTGTAATCACAATTCATATTATGGGTGTCGAATTTAAATGTGTGCAGTGCTGTCAACTGAGTAGTCTATATTGAACATAATGTCATTTAAAGTTTCCTGTATGAGGCAGGGAGGCTAATACACTTTGTTTTTTGTACATGAATGTTTTGATACATCCCCAGTAACCAGTAGGTATTAGGGGCCAATACATTGCACGTATGTAAAGGAACATACAAAGCCAAAGACACCCTAGTCAGCTATTTAAAACAAGTACTTAACATTTATATTCTGTTCGTTACCTCCAACAACAAATCATGACACATCTATGAAATTCGTTTTATGAAAAGTGGTGTTGGTTTCTTCGTAAACTTTTCAGTTGCCACCGATGTAATGCTTGTTGATGTCGCCCACGGTTACTGGATGTTGTCGCATAGAAAAAGTAGGTGCTATGTAATGATAGAGTTACCTGGCCCAGGCCGCTGGTGTTAAATCAGCAGATAGACGAGGTAACTGCCAGTGAGATGTGAGTCACCAGCGTCCAGGGTAAATGGGGGGCCCTGAGGGAAACACTTGTCATGCCAAATCATACCAGTGACTTGTCAGGTTCAAGCATAAAGGGAACCTGTTGAAATAAATGAGCGTTAATTCTGCATAACAAAACTGCAAGCGCTACTGAGTATAAGGCAGGTTAATTCAACTTCAGATGTGTCTCTCCTGTTTGCTCGGTTTGTTGATGTGACTGATGTCTGTGCTTTCTCTTTGTTGATGTTGCTCGTGTCATATCGTAGATAAAGTTAATATTACACACATTTATTAGTCGAATACGAGGTATAATAAAAATTATCTGATTATCCAATGTTATGCTGTTCCTAACAATGTCTTCATATACTGTAAATGTAGAAAAGAGGGTTTTGAACTGCCCACTGGCCAGTTCAAAGTGTTGCCGAGTTCATTCACCTCGGGGCGTTTGTGTTTTTCGAATGAAGCCCTAAATGTCATCTGTCCCATCTATTTACCTGACGTCTATTCAAGAGAAAGTAAAAATAATTGGTTAACTTGTAACCACTACCGGTTGACTCACTGAAGTCTGAAAATAGAACGCTGTGTAAAAGTCAACAGCCACCAACAAATGTGTTGAGAGACACAGTCGAGTGTTTCATCTCAGACTCCGTGAAAACACAGAGCATGTTACGAATAATACTCACATTGAACACTGATGATGTCATGAATTAGACAATGTTAAAACTCTTCTCTCAAATCCAACTGATACAGAGGGCAGAGTGCAAGTATTAATAAGAACAAGGCAGCAGGGACAGTGCTTAAGTGTGTTTACAAATACATGTAGAAACTGTATTTATTGTTTCTTTGATGGATGCACTGTATGGAGCAGATGCAGTTGTTTTTACATCGTCACAGTTCAGACAGTTATCAGCCACCGTGTGTTGTCAGCGAACTCATAAATATTCCGAGTTGTCGGCCTTCCGCCGCCTAGCCTCAAAAAAATCCCCAGGCCTCACATCCAGACCCGTGATATCCCATCCAGTGGATGACTAATCCCTGCTGTTAATCATTGCACCTTCCTGGCCAAGCTCTGCCATCCCATATCCCAACCCACTTGGCCAACCAAGGATAACAGTTTATGCCAACTGTTTATCTAATGTCCTGAAACATATGTACAGATCTAGTTCACCTCTCAGTGTGTTCCTTCAGTGTCCAGGGTTTAAATGATCACTGTCAGCGATACAGCAACTGGTGTGGAGGATCAAAGGGTTCTAAATGCATAAATGTGATTTATGGAATGTCTAGACGGCTCCACCCTTAGCATTGGTTGTTTATAAAGTTTGCAGTCAGATTCCCATGTCACCAAAATGATATAAATTGTACTGACTTTTAACATTTTCAAAAACAATGGCAAAGTGTGAGTAATGTTATGCTGGGTAGATGAACACTGGGCTGGCAAGTAAAGGTCAAAAAGACGTTAAGATATTTATAATAATACATCAGTGTTTATGTATATTCCTAATCAATTCAGGAGAATAGCGACTGTGCGCTATTAATGGTAAGGCTCTGTTTATTACAAGTGAAAATCATGGTGCGTTATTGATAATAAGACAGTGTTTATTTAAACCAAAGGTGCGGGGAGCATCTGAGAGGCATTATTAATAATACTAATAATACTGGTTTTTCGAGAAGTCCTAAGAAATTATTGGCAGTAAACCACAGTACGCATAGTGACAGTATCAAGTTGAAACATTAGACAAATATCAATTAAGGTAGGGTTTGTGTAGATAAAAACTCCCAGTAATGTAAATTCATGACAGGCGACATTGTCCCTATGCATTCTGGGTATTGCTGCTCTAGAGCGCGGTAACAAAATCCATTGCTAAAATATAGACCTGGTAGTAATAATGTAATAAATGTTCACCAGGTGGCAGCACTTAATGTTGAGCCACATAGGCTAAGCCAGTGCAGCTGCTGTCAGATAGTTACATCAACCGTGTCCTTGACCTGACCTGCCAGTTTTTGCACAGAGTCAACATTCCTTGCAAGTATTCAGCCATGCAGCAATTGCTACACAAAAGATGTACATTGGCACAGATCCATCACTGTCCTGTCAGGGACTCCTTATACAGTTGAGTGAACCAGGCCAGTTACCTCTGATCAAAGTTCCGTCTCTGAGTGACAGCCAAAATGATTGAACCGCTATTGGTTCTGCAAACAAACCCCAGGTGGCAACACTGTTGTTGAAGTTAAATTCATTGGTGAGGACTGTCGTAAAGAAATCAACACAATTTGTTGTCATCGTTCGTTGTGTAGCAATAAATAGGTAAAATTCCAATGTACTAATAATATTTATTTGTATTACAAATCTATCGATAGTGTTTCTGTTGTTATTTGCCTTTTGAAACCAGTGTCATCAGGAGTGATGTTGGCCATTGTTACCATCATCTGTTTCTTCGTCACTTCTTTTGTCAGTTTTCTTTCACTAGGTTCTATCACCAGTCTCCAACTCCTCCTATCAGTTGCTGTTGTTCTCCAGCCTCCTCCCCCCTTTCCAGATCTCTCTTAATGCAGTCCCCTCAAACATCTAAAATTAAATCCCGCATTCTGTTGCAGGAATGTCCATTTGCTGTTTTTCTTTGCTGTGGTCTAAACCTTTGGTCCAACGTCTTGTCTCAAATAATTAATCACCAGTGACAGCCGTCTCAGACATACTTGATTTGGAAATGTTTTAAGAAACAGGAAATGCCTTCCAAACGTTAAATATGCCATTTTGTAACATTATAATGCACACATCTGAAGTGTTGCTGGTTTGACAACAGTTAGTACCCAGTTTATGCTCTTTGTCAACCAATTTCTAGTTTGTTCTGACAACCATTGGTAAAGTTTTGTATTGATTTCTCCATTTAGTCATTTATTTTTCCAGACACTCATAATTTGAGCATATTTGACTGTAATGCCCATATGTGTATTGTGTGAATGCACAGGTACTGCCCAGAGATAGATGCTAATTGCAGAAGAAATAATCAGTATGTGAAATACCAGGCATATCTTTCTTGCTGGCATTGGTGCTGTTTCTAGCTTGAGGCTATCCCCATGGTGTTTACGTCCACACGGCTCCAGGCTGTTTACTGCCTCAAGCCAACCTTCCCTTGGTCCTCTCTATCTAGGATCTACCAAAGTACCTACAAAGTACTGTAAATGTGCATGTGAAATGTGTATATACTGAGGATTGTACACAGAAGTCTAAAAAAATTATATAAAAAAACTAAATAATAGTCATTAATACAATTAATATAACAAATACAGTGAATAAAGTACAATAAGATGATTAAACAACGTAATCATTTAATAAAAATTAAATATGTGAACTATGTGGATATGGTTCGTTTCCTACACATAATTAAGAAATATTAAATTTTTAGACTACATTGATATTTTAACTTGATTTTCAAGTAATTTTAATATGTAGCATAATGGTTTTCTTCTTGAATAAAAATGTTCAAGAGCTGTTTCATATAACGATATATATTTCATAAAAGGTTATGGAAAGTTATGCATTTGATGATACCCCAGTAATTATTATCATTGCCCACTGATGTAGCCTCTCTGTTAAGTGAAGACTGTCAATGTGTGTCACTATGTCACTAAACCCTGGGAGGTGTATGTCATCGCGTCCACTAAACCCTGGGTGATGTATGACACACAGAATGTTGTCTTTCCTAACATGAATTATTCATGGCTGATGTTGTGTGCGTGCAGCTTAGGCTCGACATTTGTCAACTTGTGTGGATAGATATACCTCGCCTCGCCACAGATACAATGTCTGAACTGTGCGCTACGTGCCAAGGATATCCCCTGTCCATGATTACTGTCAGCGTGTGGGGCACATTTTTACCACTTCAAAAATGCCCTTGTGTATGCCCACATACGTGCACATGCTGTCCTAATGTGCAATTATGTACTGGGGTAAATAAATAAATATGTACACAAACAAGAACAATACAAATACACAAGTGGACACCATTTAAAAAACACAATTTAAAAAACATAATGAACAAATATAATAAATAGCAGTAGGAATCAGTAATCACGAATGTATATCAGGTGGATTTTCACTTCACATTTTCACATGTCCAAGATGACATCAGCACATCCAAAAGGCAGATGGATATGTCTATATAAAGCTGTGGTCTGCATTTTAATTAATACTTTTTTGTTACATATAATTGATTATGTAGTGTAACTACTTAAATTGACATTTTCTAGAAAAGCAACTAAATGTTGTGGAAATCTGTCTACCTGGTAATTGCTTTATAATTGTATCCATGATATATATATCAGTGTTTGATTTAAATATGTCCAGTGATTAATTTTTATAATAACCTGTAATACAACACGCCCAAATCAAGCTACATAGGCACATTTGGATGATAAATTGATCCGTGTAATTTAATTCATGGGTTATAAATAAGCGCACTTAATCATGGCTATGTCCAGTCCGGTAATGGTATTAATTCGTTGGCCACTGGCAATAAACAAAAGCTTTACCAAGTGCAGGTTGGACAGATGCACAGGCAATAGAACCCCTGTGGCCATTAAATGCACATTTCCATTCAGACACTGAAGAAACAGTTTCTCTCCCTTTGTCATGGCACCAGCTATTACTGGTCATTCTATCATCGATGCTAATTGATGTCACAAACTCTTCGTGATATCATTATTGACCACTTGCTATGAGCACACTTTCACTGCACTGTGACAGCTGTTTAGATGTAACAATATTTAACTAGATTTAACAAGATTGTAACCAACAGTGATGGCTAATCATGAATAAATGGACATGGAAGCCAATGGGTTATTGTGAGTTTGTGTCATCTGTGAGAGATGAATTTTTTATAATTTTGTGTTTAAACATATTTCATCCTGCTGATATTTATGGTTTCAATTTAATTACACTCTCCACATTTGCAATCAGCAGTTTGCAATGTCTCTCTGCCGACAGATTAATGAAAGTATACATTGACTGGTTACAGTCAAGATTAGGTGCTTGATATATTACATTTGACTCAAATTACTTGCTTCCATTTATCAAACACAGCTCAGTGCTTAAACCCACACATTATTACCAGTATATATTATTTAATTAATCCAAAGCACCATTCTTGTCAGGCATATATTATTAGTATAGCAATATAAAATGATTGGTGAGCAGTTTGTGATGTATATAAAATACTATAAATAACACACAATGCAAACATTTAACACATTTTAAAATAGCATGTGATATATTGCTTTTTGTGTTAGTAATTACTCAATCATGTTTTAAAAGATGGCTAATCTACTGATTTGTTAATTTAATTACTGCTTTGAATATTTTGTTGTAGGTTTCATGACATTAACACATCAACAATTAAAGTTTTCTTATTTTAGAATAACTTTGTAAATACCAAACTTGTCTTATGTCCATATAACACATTGACTTGTTACAGAAAATATTTTATTATTTTTTTATAATCGAACAGACACATTACAAATTATAGTATAATATAATTATAAAGCTGCTTTTTTATATCTTAGCAAAACCACTTGCAAGTGGTCTTTTATAAAGCAGATGCTCAAAATGTCCTATAACATTTAAAGACTTTATGCTCCATAGATTTGAATATCAGTGAACATGATATATGACAGTGTACCTAGTTGCAAAGCAAGTTTTAATGGTAATTAATCAGTGTTTGTTGAAGGCAATGTTCTGACTGATTGTGCCTCGCAGGCAAAAAGCCTGGGTGACATTCGCTGTTTGTGGTTGTTGTTAATTGAATAGAGACAGCAGCTGGTGAGTGAAGTCTGTGTGAGACTTGCTACACTGAAGGCAGGCTGTATTTGCACACAGTTGATTAGCATAGGCTGTGTGTCTAACTGTTGGCCAGCCAACATACCTGATTGCGTCGCCCTCCCTCCACTGCATAACAACCAGTGAACACATCTGAGTGGGGCAGGAATGTTGGACGCAAAGCAGTTGTTTGTGTGGCTGTGTACACTGTGTGTGTGTGTGTGTGTGTGTGTGTGTGTGTGTGTGTGTGTGTGTGTGTGTGTGTGTGTGTGTGTGTGTGTGTGTGTGTGTGTGTGTGTGTGTTGTGTGTGTGTGTGTGTGTGTGTGTGTGTGTGTGTGTGTGTGTGTGTGTGTGTGTGTGTGTGTGTGTGTGTGTGTGTGTGTGTGTGTGTGTGTGTGTGTGTGTGTGTGTGTGTGTGTGTGTGTGTGTGTGTGTGTGTGTGTGTGTGTGTGTGTGTGTGTGTGTGTGTGTGTGTGTGTGTGTGTGTGTGTGTGTGTGTGTGTGTGTGTGTGTGTGTGTGTGTGTGTGTGTGTGTGTGTGTGTGTGTGTGTGTGTGTGTGTGTGTGTTGTGTGTGTGTGTTTGTTTGTTTGTTTGTTTGTTTGTTTGTTTGTGTGTGTGGTAAGGGTGATAAAAGAAACAAAGGAAGGGGGTAAATGTTGGAAAGAAAGTTTTGAAAATAAATGTAGTAAAGTAAGAATGTTATGTAAAAAGCATGACACAAGATAACAGGGATTACAGAATGGCGAATCTAAAGAACTTAGCATTAATGAATAAAGAACAAAGACATCACTCGTGTGTATATCATAAATATCATCGCAATCATCATACTGTCATGTGTGTAAGTTCAGGGTGTTAATTTTAAAATATTTTCCATGCACCATACAAACTTTCATAGAAACATTAACATTGTTTTTGTTATGTGTAATTATTTTTTATTCAGCAGGTTTTCTTTTATTGTTCCAAATTAATGTAATTTTATCGTTGGACCATTTCATCAAATGGAATGTCTGCTGCACAAATTATCTCAAGCCCATCATGGAAACTGTTATTTTTTTTAACGGAGATCTGTAATGAGATGACCTTGAGGTCAAATCATCAGGTCATAATCATCTTGGGTCTCTTCATATAGTCGGAAGAGAGGAATGATGCTGGTCTTGGGCATGTCTCCTGCAGTAGTAAAATGTAAGTATTTGTAAACAGAGTGTGATATAACAGTGCACAGTGGCCAGACATAATGTCTTATACAGCCGATGCCAACAACTGTGTAAAAGTCTACCACAGTGTTCTTCTGCAATAAATCATCTGTCTTCTAGCCGATAAACAGCAACTCCAGTGCAATTACAAATACGTTACATGTTCTTGAAATTCAAGATAATAAACTTAACACGATTAGCTTTTTTTATCCACTTTCAGGGCCCATGTAAATCCCAGTTTCCTCGCTGAAACGGTGTCCGTTTCTTTCACAGATTGCTCTGTGACATTTGAAAGCATATATCGAGTGGACTTTGGCCTGTAAACGACTTCTCACTACATCTGACTGAATTCGCGAGGCAGTGTACATTCATAAGCTTATGTATCCATATGCTTGATTGTAACGTGTCTGGTACAGAACAATGTTTGCACAGCCGTTTGTCATCACAGTTTGGTCTGCTTTAGTGATCAGAAGAGAAACAGCTAACAGGCTGCTGACATCACATACAACTGCACTGTTCCAAACAAGCCTTGTTATGTAGATGTCACTTACAAAATATGTATTTATCTAATTTTATTTAGATACGAATCCAGCTGCATCCTATCTTAATACGGATTTAATTCAAATCGAAAAATGGTAATACAATACTTATTTTCCTGTATTCATTAGACAACTATTGATTCTAATGACAACCATATGTGACCATTGACGAGAAAATATGTTTGATGTTGGGAAGATTTCAAACAAAATGCAGCAGACTTTGTTTGATGTGAGAATATTTTACACATAGCGTGAAGACAATACTTGATAAAAAAATAAAATGCTACGGAAAACAGAATATGGATTCGTGCAGGTTTGTATAAAATTACAATGAAAATGTGGCAGTTCTATGAAGAATGCATGCATTGGCAACACACCAAGAGTATGTGACTGCTTATGGATTCGACAACAATATCACAACACAATTTAATTTACTTTCTGTTGATGAGTACTCGGAAACCTTTGTGTTATAACTAGAATCAGAATGATCACAATACCAAAGAACCTGCTCTGACCAGTGGCAGCTAATTTAATTAGTCTGTCAACCTGACCAGTCAGTCTGTCAAATAACAATAAGTCATTAAAACGAGAAACTGTGTAGGGAGATTTCTGTCACACCTCAGACGACTCCATGGCCGCTTTGTGTGGACATCAATGCTGATGTACCCTGGTTCTTGTTGCTCGACTCTCATTGTCTCCACACAAAGTGATGACACAAAGATGACAATTGCAGTGCATAACCCCGCCAGTGTCAACATAGAACTTGTAAAAGTCGGCTAACGCGATCGTAAAACTGTTATGGAAACCTCAGATGACTCTACGAATGAATCCCTACGTGCGCGCATCAGTTGGCTCCGATGGTGTTTGTTAATGCAGACAAATGCCACACGATGGCACAGTGCTGCCGATGGGTCAGTTGCGTCCACTATCTGTTGATCTTTTCTGTTGCTGCGATGCAATAAACCTGGAGATTACATCTGACAGGTCAACATTGTGGCAACTCAAACTTAATGAGTAGTTTTAATTATTTATCAGTTTTAATATCACTGCTTGATGTTTGTTTGTTTTCGAGAAAATTTTCCCACATGAAAATAAAGTCGCAAAAAAAGTCATTGGAAATATAGAAACCACAGAAACTGGTTGATTAATTAACGTTATGACTTTATTTTTGCAATTATATTTCCTGTGCTGAAACACAAACCAGTTGAACAACTTGCTCCCATTATCAAATTATCAAACATTATCAAATGCACTTAGATACAAACACACAAATGATGTAAATTGTCAGGTATACATGTTAATGAGCCAGACCTGGAGGTTATTTTGGTGGGTTATTTTGAGCTATCCTGCGGCCTGCGTTGGCCAACACTTCAGAGGGAAACACAAGGCTTGCAGGTGGCATTTACCTCCTGACAAACAATGATTATGTCACCCTGATTATGTCACCTAAACCTTGGTAACCTGTGACATGACTTTCAGCCACATTTCCCATGCTTGTTACACCTTCAGCAAAGAGACAGGTTAATTGAAATTACCTGTGTGAAACTGTTGTAGGATCACTTCAGTTTGTTGAGGCTGTGTACAAAGTTGTCCTGTGAACACAGCTTTCAAATTGGCTGAACGCTACCACTCCGAGCAAACTGTCAAATATAAACAAATTGTGTACGTGCTCTGTATTTGATCCAGTCTCGGTGTAAATGAAGTCACAAATCACTGCTGATGAATAACTGGAGTTTATCATTTGTAAAAAATATGTGATATGTGTGTGTTTTCTTTAACTTCACGTGGGCAATATATCTAGTGTGTGTGTGTGTGTGTGTGTGTGTGTGTGTGTGTGTGTGTGTGTTGTGTGTGTGTGTGTGTGTGTGTGTGTGTGTGTGTGTGTGTGTGTGTGTGTGTGTGTGTGTGTGTGTGTGTGTGTGTGTGTGTGTGTGTGTGTGTGTGTGTGTGTGTGTGTGTGTGTGTGTGTGTGTGTGTGTGTGTGTGTGTGTGTGTGTGTGTGTGTGTGTGTGTGTGTGTGTGTGTGTGTGTCTTATGTGTGTGTGTATGTTTCTTATGTGTGTGTGTTACTTATGACTAAGTATTCAGTCATAAAATGTTTTAGGACATCCAAAACTATTTTGTGTTAATAATTTTTCTGCAGTGTATGTTTTCAGATATAATATTTTGTTGTGTTTGTTCACAGCCTATGATGACTAAATACTTGAACGTGGTGACAGTTTCAGACACACACAAATATGTATATTTCTGTACCGTGCCTTTTTGTACAGTGGTGAATTTAATTATTATTAGATGTCCAAATACATAGACTCGTTGTGATATGCACAGCACTGACAAGATTCATCTTTGATGTACAGCTGTACTCCAATTCTGTGACTGAGATTCAACACAGGTGTCACTGGTTAGTGTCATCTCAGCCACCGTTGGACCAACAAGTGAAGCACACGATCACCTGGAGGGTGACAGGCGGACTGTGTCACCACAATGACATCACTGTAGTGACGGACACCATCCAATGTCTGTCTGTGTGTCCCCATGATCGCTGACGCACGACCTTGTAGCTGGTACAAAGGGAGGACCTTTGTCTTGTGACAATACCATTGTCACACACATTGTCTGAGTCGTGGATAGAGGCGCCGTTAAACCCCGACACACAATGGGCCACCTGTATTCCCCGCATCAGGTGGTCCGTGGTATTCGCTCGTGCCTTGAATCTGCTTATTAAGCAATGTTCGGTCGTGTGTTGTCTCAGGGAGTGGGTTGAATCGGTGCATCGTCACATGTCCCTCGCTTTCTCCAATGTCATTCTCACATCAGTAGAATTCACAGCCTCCTGTTTCACACCATCTCCCATGTCTTATTCATCGACACAATACAATACACATTGTGAGACGGACCGTGGAATATACTTGCCATTGAAAGTAGACAAATCATTACCATGGCACAGGTTGACAGACACATCAAAGCCACTGAGATAATTTGTGAATACGTTGTTCTCTTGTTACCCTGTCTGTCTGGGTGAGAATGGCATTGATATAAGTTGTTGACTTCTGTTTTCTTTTCCCTCCCAGCTGCTGCAGCACTGTCTCCTTCCTTCACCCCCCCCTTCCACCCCTCAATCTTTCGCTTTGATTCTCCAATCCTCTCCCGTCTAAATCTGTACACAATCTTCCCATCTCAGTCCTGGGTTTCCTATTTTCTCTTTTCCGTATTATCATTATAATCATCTTGTATTTAATGTTAGGTGAAACTGATCATATTTTGTCACTGCAATGATTGCCTTAGAATTTAAGGCTTATTTGTGTGTAATATATCTAATTATTATTATATAATGAATAATTTTCTCTGTAATTAATTATTTCATATTCTATTTAATTTTATTATTTTGTATGTACCTATTTCTCTATAATATTTTGTATATACTGATAATTGTGCCAATATACCCTCTATACATTCTGTTTGGTACCACCCACATAACCCTCCCATAAGGATGGAAATTATTACCTGTCTTACAGGTGTTCCACATTCAAGGGTTGCCCCTACCCAGGGTACAAACCTTAAATAATTATATTATGTCGTACCCTGACTTCAGCCATATCAGTGTAACAGCTTGGGCAAAGGGTTCTTTTGGCAAGTGTCATTTTCTACATACATAGAGCCCTTTGTTGTACTCATACTTATCATCTTTGTCATCATCTTCCCATCTGTTGTCGTACAGTCAGTTCAATATATATCCTTCTAACCATCTGTCTCTTATTCCTCATTATTCTTCCCTTCGTCCACCTTCCTCCTCTAATTCCCATCACCCCACCCATAAGCCACGCAACTTATTTCTATTAAATCTCACTGAAGTGCTTTTTACCGTAGTGCCTCAAAGGCCGTATTTCTGTGTCATTCAAGCCTTATCACAGTCCAGGTTTTTTCCAGTTAAGTGCCTCTTTCCTGTTGTGGCAGGCCATAAAGCCACCTAGCCCATTCAACCCCTCCGTCAGGCGTCAGCTCATTTTATTCCGTCCTTGATTCTTCCCATGTAAATCCGATCAATTTTAGCCTCAATGTAATCACTGTGTCAATTGCCCATCTGGATTTGGCATTGTCCGTCCTCTGAAAGAAAAATAACTCACCGTTACATCCCGAAGCATTTGATTGGAATGCCAGATTAAGACGTCTATACAATTTGCCATTTTCAGCATGTGTTTTGTCACGGTTTTGCGATTGTCGTCAATTTGGGTGGCGATATTGATAGTCGCTGTCCGATAACCCGATAACGGTAATTTCTATATTAAGTTCGACTGACTGGATACAGGCATGAATGGCGCTGAGCCGGCAGCTGATTGGTCAGTTTGTTGCAGGGCGAATCAGCTGGTTATGAAGCAGGTGTTCTTTTGTTTGTGCCCCACCCCTTGTTATCCCTGACAGCCCTCAGAGAGTACTTAGTGGGGCCAACTTATAACCTCATTGTTCCACACTGAGTGTTTCCGAAGGGGGAGACTTCTCGGCCACCTGTTGTTGTCCCAAGTTCCCACCCCAAGGGAGACCTGGGGGTGATTAAAATGCATTAACCTTCTGTTGTTTTTGAATGTTTCTTGCTCTGGTAATTCTGGTTGAATGAGATAAAGATCTGGTTGCTTTCATCTTAGAATGAATGTAGACTTTTGTAAAGTGAACTCTCTCTCTCTCTCTCTCTCTCTCTCTCTCTCTCTCTCTCTCTCTCCCTCCCTCCCTCCCTTCCTTCCTCCCTCCCTCCCTCCCTCCTCCTCCCCCTCCCTCCCTCCTCTCCACTCTCTCTCCCTCTCACTCTCACTCTCACTCTCTCACTCTCTCTCTCTCTCTCTCTCCTCTCTCCTCTCCTCTCCTCTCTCTCTCCTCTCTCTCTCTCTCTCTCTCTCTCTCTCTCTCTCTCTCTCACTCATCTCTCTCTCTCTCTCTCCTCTCTTCTCTCTCTCTCTCTCTCTCTCTCTCCTCACTCCTCTCTCCTCACTCCTCCTCCTCTCTCTACTCCACTCATCACTCCTATCTCACTCTCACTCTCTCTCTCACTCTCACTCACTCTCACCTCTCACTCTCACTCTCACCCCCACTCCCTCTCACTCCTCACTCACTCCTCACTCACTCCCACTCACTCACTCACCACCTCCACTCCCACTCTCTCCTCTCTCTCTCTCTCTCTCTCTCTCTCTCTCTCTCTCTCTCTCCTCTCTCCTCCCCTCCTCTCTCTCTCTCTCTCTCTCTCTCTCTCTCTCTCTCTCTCTCTCTCTCTCTCTCTCTCTCTCTCTCTCTCTCTCTCTCTCTCTCTCTCTCTCTCTCTCTCTCTCTCTCTCTCGTTTTACCTGCTGGACACAGTAGATTTCTTGCAGTGTGATATGTTTGTTTTCTTCTCCAAGTTCCAACAATCTGCAGTTTCACCTAAAGTTTAAGCAGATACCTACTACAATACAACGGGTACCAATGATAGTGTAAAAGTGTAAAAGTACGAGTTATCATACAGATTCTACAGTTCAGTGAAATCACTAAGACACCAATATTACTCACTAGAGGACAACACAAATGTGTAGAATTAAAAGTGATGTTAAATTTGGTATTGGTTGGCTCCACTCATTCTTAAATCGTCAAATATTATTGACATTTTAAAGATCAGGTGTCGAATAGATAGTACCATCCAGTAACCAGCGTGCTTTCCCTATCATAGCTGTTTAGTTGATCCTGGAAATTTAAGATCAAAGGAAGTCATTATTAGCTATTTGCATTTATTACATCGCCTAGTTTCTGGACAACTGGTGACGTTGGTGTTGAATGATGAAATATTTATGTCATTGTTGTCCAGATTATCACATTTTTATTATGTTAATGGTTTCAAAAGTACCTGTCCAGACAGTCAAAATCAATTATTTGCATGAGTTCTAAAAATGCAAGCACATGATACGTTTCTGAAAATATAGTGTATAATAGTGATTTGTTTGGTCAAATTTTAAGGAGTCCATGAACATACAGGGTCCAGATAGTTTGAGTTATTACCATATATATCGAATTAAGTTTAAATTGGCTACTGTTACATACTGTACTCTTTCTACTCAACAACCGACACACTTAGTTAATCTGCTAATTTCTCTGATATCTCTAGGATCCTCCATTTCCAAACAAATTGTTGTTCCTAAGATAAAGCTCAATATTGGCAAACGTGCTTTCTCTGTGGCTGCGCCAACGATCTGACATCAACTCCCTATTACAACTAAATCTTCTGAAACTATAGCCATCTTTCATAAAAACTATTTTTTAGAAATTGCTTTTCCATCATAAATTTTCAGCAGTTCCATGCTCCAAAGACGACTTGCCTGTCCCCGTTTATGATTATGCCAAATAATTTTGTTTGTTGCGCCTCTGAGCTTGAACTCTCAACGATATAGATGCTGTAGAAGTGTTACAAATTATTATTATTATAACAGGAGCCGCTTCAAAGAAGCTTGTTCCTCGTTAGCAGTAGTAATTTTTAAGCAATGGCTTAGGTTGGAGCAGGTGTCCGAACTCTCATGTGAGCTTTCAACGGGGTAAGGCATTAGCTTTCCTTGGGGTGCCGAAGGACAACATTTGTAGATTTATTTAGCCGTGCTCTACGTGATGGCACACTTGAAGGGATTATGGCGCAGCTAATCCACTCGGTTAATCCGCTGTGGTGTAAAGGCTAGCTGTGCCAAGTGCTGACCAGTCCAACTGTATATTTGACCTGTCAAGCAGGCGATTATATATG
>JAODUO010000608.1:160000-232500 GCA_025642075.2 Ridgeia piscesae
TTTGGCTTGTGGCGGTCTATCTCGATCCAATTGATCGAGTGCACACATAAATATAATCTCATTAGAATAGAATGAGAAAGATTTGAGATATTGATGAGAAATAAGAATATTGGCAATGCCAGTTGTCGCATTAGTTCCAATTACTTTGAATGTTGTAAATCGTCGTTATGTGAGTCGGAGTGTATTTCTACAGAAGACAGAATTCAGTCTAGAGGATGAAAGGAAAATGAGATTCGTCCATATTTGTACCTTCAGAAGGCAGAACAAACATTGTCCAATCAAGCTGACATGTAGGTAACCCCCCCCCCAGAGCTTTCCCAAATAGCCCCTTCTCCCAGTCAGATTTATTTGGTTGACAAATTCCTGTATAAATTGAATGGATTTCTTTACATTTCTATGCATTTCCTTTGTAAAGACTATTTGTTTTACTTATTTAAAAATAAAGAAAACTAGCACCAGAATATTTCCTTTATAATAAATTTAAGAATAGGAAGACATCTACCTAAATGTTTTATTCAAAATATCCATTAAACGTGGGTGATTTATAGTCCCAATGGCCGTAAAATATCTATTCGCACTTCTTTTTTTCTAGTTAGTAAATTTTAAACACAATTTTAACTGCCCTACATTTTAACATAATTTAAACAGGATTACAAGTAGTTCACTGCCGAAAAATTACAACATATTTTGATCCGTATGTTCTGGGATAAATTCATGTAACCCGGAATGGGAGGAATAGGAGGACTGGCCCCCAGCACAGACTGCCCTGAGTGGCAGTGACAGCTGTGGTCTGTAACTGGGCAAGGTCCTAATACACCATCTCCTGATGTGATCACCTGTAATCAGGCTTCTATCTCATCTCGCATTGCCTGCCAGGCTTATGCCTGTAATCTAATCTGCCTCACACGCCAGATCCCAGATCCATTGATGGCCGCATTCATGGTCTCGTAGCTGTCTCAGTGGTCACATGTTAGCAGTGGCACATGGTCTCCTGGTTCTCATTGGTCACATGTCAGCAGTTGGATATGGTCCCCTGGCTCTCAGTGGTCCTATGTCAGCAGTGGCACATGGTCTCCTGGCTCTCATTGGTCACATGTCAGCAGTTGGATATGGTCCCCTGGCTCTCAGTGGTCCTATGTCAGCAGTGGGACATGGTCTCCTGGCTCTCAGTGGTCACATGTCAGCAGTTGGATATGGTCCCCTGGCTCTCAGTGGTCACATGTCAGCAGTTGGATATGGTCCCCTGGCTCTCAGTGTTCCTATGTCAGCAGTGGGACATGGTCCCATGGTTCTCAGTGGTCACATGTCAGCAGTTGGATGTGGTCTCCTGGCTCTCAGTGGTCACATGTCAGCCGTTGGATATGGTCCCCTGGTTCTCAGTGGTCACATGTCAGCAGTTGGATATGGTCCCCTGCCTCTCAGTGGTCACATGTCAGCAGTTGGATATGGTCCCCTGGTTCTCAGTGGTCACATGTCAGCAGTTGGATATGGTCCCCTGGCTCTCAGTGGTCACATGTCAGCAGTTGGATATGGTCCCATGGCTCTCAGTGGTCCCATGTCAGCAGTTGGATATGGTCTCCTGGTTCTCAGTGGTCACATGTCAGCAGTTGGATATGGTCCCATGGCTCTCAGTGGTCCCATGTCAGCAGTTGGATATGGTCCCATGGCTCTCGGTAGTCCCATGTCAGCAGTTGGATGTGGTCTCCTGGCTCTCAGTGGTCACATGTCAGCAGTTGGATATGGTCCCCTGGTTCTCAGTGGTCACATGTCAGCAGTTGGATATGGTCTCCTGGCTTTCAGTGGTCACATGTCATCATCGTCGGTAGCAAATGGTCTCATAGCTCTCTTATAGGTCCTATGTCAGCTGTGGTATATCATATTATGGTCTCTAGTTTCTTTCAGTGGTCCACGTAACTGTTGGACATGTATGCCTGGTTATTTCAATGGTCCGTATCAGCAGTGACTGATATGGTCCTATAGTCCATGTCATCATCAGGACATGGTTTCATGGCTGCTTCTATGATCCATGTCGGCAGTGGCACATGGTTTCCTGTTTGTTCCAATGGTCCATGTCACTGAGGTTTCAATTAGTGGGCGTGTGGTGAGTTGTTTGATGAATGGGTACATGTAGACGCACATCAAGTTATGTGCTGTATAATTATACAGTGCTTTATAAATCAATACAACCACCAGTAGAAGTTTGAGTGAATTAATTGACAGACCTCTGGACAAAGACCACTGGACAGCTAACACCGTCCAGCGGGTCCATGCTCTGATTTATCTCTCTCGGAGTGTTAATTACCATTCCCGGCTGACATATCTCTGCTACATTAAACCTCGCCAGTGATGAACTATGTGGCATTCATCAAACTTTGGCCGCTACTTCTATCAATTATTGCGCCCTCTCACTCTTAAACTGCCATTAATATCAATAGACCATGGTCAGTAGACCCTGGCTGACCTCGAGGTCCCCGGGGGATGTACCAGAAGTTGAACGGTCACTCCCACCAGCGCCCACAAGTTTGACCTGAAGGGACAGGGAATATGACTCCACAGCCATTAGTAGCTGCCACAGCTGTGTAGAGAGACTACCATGGTAGAGACTGTGTAGAGACTGGAGTGAGAGGCCAGCACAGCATGGCTATCAGTGTTCTCCCTGAGAGGTAGAGCCAGTGACAGTGACAGTGACAGTGACAGGTTCCTGGACTTGCCATCTCATATTTCAGTCTGTTTGCTTAACATTTACATAAATATGTTTCTCCCATGCCATGTGGTGCCATACGATATAAGCCGACAATTAGGAGTTTGTCTGCCATTCACCAGAGCACCCTATTGAAATAGTATTATGCTGGTTGTCCTATGTCTTAAGTTACGTGCTATGAATGCTCTGGATATGGTGCTGTACAAAATAAACATTATTATTGTCTGATATTCTATGAGGACTATGTAGGGTGCAGCGAGTAGAAATTATGTTTTTTTGTGCAGCGTGGCATCAGAGCTGTCAGTTTATGACAGATGTCAGTCGGTGTCTTTCTGCGTATTGATACTGGTGCCATTTTGATTGGTGATGTCAGCATGACAGGTCAGGTCACTGTCGGATTCTGGCAGAAATTAAGGGGTATCAGGTTTCAACGCGGTTTGTGAGAAACTGAAATTTTACAATTTCAAAAAAAATTCCAGTCCACATCTGCCAGTGGAGGTTAAACATGCCGTGCATTTTTTTTATAATAGACATTAAAATTTTAGAGAAGAAAATGAAGGAAACATGATAATGACAGCCAATGGACAAGTGAAATGTTGGTGTACATTATACAGCAACTTGAGCAATTGTGTGGGGCAACCCTCAGTTTGTTGTGGCAGTGAACTTATAAAAGCTCTCAGTTATTAGTGAATACTGAACTTCTTTGTTTAGATATGTAAACTAATATGTCCGCTTAAAAGTTTCATATTCATCCAGTTTTGCTAAGTCATTGGATCAGTTTTGCAATGTCATTGTGCACATTGTCTGGCAGACAACATCTATGTCAGTTATTAATGCACATACAAACCATATCAGCATATCGTACACTTGATCTTCACTCATACAATAAATAGATTGAAATTGTTTACGCAAAACATTTATGAAATTTTATTAAACTACCATAAATGGATGCAAAAGATATCTGCACAGCATACAAAGCTGTAATTTTTTTATTACAACTACAACTGTAACCAATGTTTGCTCCATGTGAGATTCAGACAGCAAAGCAGATTGCCACATTCAACTTTGAAAACTGTTTTCCTTTCCCGACTCCAGACATTTCTTTTACTGTCAACCGGCAACCGCACACCTGTGCATTTGCAAAACATTTCTCTGTGAAGATAGTCCACACAGTATCTCGTCATTGTTCACCTTAATATGCCATTGTAGCCTCTGTCAGCCACCTCTTTGCTTGTAAGCCAAAGTTATCACAACCATCACCTATACCCAGATAAAAAATGAATTCCGACATTATGTTGAAGCTATGTTATTCTTCTTTCCCGCTCCATTTGCTTGTCACCATTGGTAAGCATGAATGGCGTGTGACCTTCAAGTTGTCAACCCGGAACGATTGAGGTTGATCTACTTTTGAGACACAGTCACGCGATTCCCGGGGTAGGAAAATATCACTTACAATCAGTGTTTATAACTACTGTGGGTCCAGTGAACTGAGCGTGCCAATGTCACGGATGGGTTGGCACAGAGCTTTACAAAATTGCCAGCTATAATAACCACCATTTTTTCTGGAATTATTGTAGATCTTACTCCCATTTCCCAAACAGTGACTTAAATGTTATTTAAATGTTAAGTGGATCTGTATTCTGCCAACGTTTGATTAGGACAATCAACTTTACAAAAGTATATCATGCATATACATATACAAATACATGCATATGATTAATAATGACAATGATATTTATGCACTAAAATCCAAGTACATGTTTGTTCTTTGTAGTGGGTATGCAAAATTGCTCAAATATAAATAAGTATAATGAAAAAATAGCCACACAATTACAGGCATTGTTTATTTATCACACACTTTGATTACAAATGATTTTGATAACTGAATTAATGTAACTTGCAAATTATTTAAATGAATGTAAATAAAAGAAACATGAGTGAAACATGACCTCATCGACCAGTCCATGAAAATGCAAAAAAAAACAAGAAATCGAGTGACTCGTCCACTTAGCCAGAAGGTAACTAAATGAACCAGCTGTGAGAACTTACAACAGGGACACCTGTGGGGAGAGGGAGAGGGAGAGGGAGAGGGACCAGCCCGGAGAAATAGGTCGATTAATCTGTAAGCAAAACAGTAAGAAAACACAACCTTACACACACCCATGCCACCCACACCTACATGCCTAGGCCTGCAACCCCCCCTCCCCCACTACATACACCCACCCAAACTAGCCCTGACATTAAACTACCATGCTTCACTTAAATATGTTATCCATATGCGTTTTTGGTACATGTATAACATACAAACATAACAAAAAAATTGACAGCATACTAGCTGTATTTTTTTCCTAGTCACCCCTATTGTCTTGTATTCACTGTACATTTCCCGTATTCAACCTGAATGTCTCGTACTAGGAACAAACACCAAAACATCAAACCAGTTTGTCTTATTTTCAAGGTCATTGTATCCATATTCTTGAGAAAATCTCAACTCCAATCTAATTGTCTGGTCTTGCTTCTAATTGTGTTGTCTGTGCTGTGGTCACTCAGAACTTCTCCTCACCACCAAGAGTGACGTAATTCTGCTGCCCTCATGTCCTGGTCAGGTGACTGGTCATTATCCGTGTTTAATTGCCACACAAGCCCTATTACTGCGGCTTGGTGGTTCCACCATTGACCTGACCAGACCAGAACTTATGGACACGCTTCAGCGATTATCAAAGCTCTTATGTAAGCTCCGGTAATTGAATTCTGCACACAGGGAGTGTTATGCAATGCAGCCATGATGCAATCACCTCACTGCTCTGCGATTGGTTACGTCAATGGCTGGCGTGTTCATTATTGCATTTTGCATCTTATGTTTAGAACGGCGTTCAAGATGTTAGCGTAGATGTAATTTATTCTAATTAACATGATCTTAAGATCAAAGCGATGACTTTGTTCCTTTAACAAGACCACTGAAGTGGTCTTTAACCGCTGAAGTGTCACCGGATGTGGCTGTGCTTTTTGTCGGGTGAAAAAATCCCCTGTGTTGTGACGTGTCACTCGAAACCTTCTCGCTGGAGTACAGGAACACACCTGTCATGCAATATGTGGAGGTTTTGAAACAAGGGGAGCATTATACTAAATACTTTTTCAGATACGGTATACCTGTAGTTGTAAGCTTTCATTCTTGCCACTGGTGTTATTTAATTCTCACAGATAAAAACGGATATACTAAACCAGTAGTTTACATAATATTATCAACAGAGCATAGACATAATCAGAATGGCTTTTTGACAATGTCAACATTTCATGGCCAAGATATGTTCAAACTGTGAAAACTGCTTTTGATTAATTAAATACGTTTTGGTGAGTTGAGTATAAAACAAATGTCAATAAATTAAAAATGTGTTTAATTAATGAAAAGCAGTTTTCACAGTTTGAGCATATCTTGGCCACGAAATGTTGACATTGTCAATAAGCCATTCTGATTATTTCCACGTTCTGTTGATAATAATTATTATGTAAACTACTGGTTTAGTCGGAGGCTTTCAATGTTCAAACTGCATACATGTGGTTCCCATATTGATTGAGAGAATGTGGAGCACAGTGACGCATTGGCCAGGGCACTGGACTCTCGATCGAGACAACCATGGTTCAAATCCAGTGCTGCTCTGCCAACCATTGGGCAAGTCCATTCACTCTACCCTCTCTCAGCTGTATGAATGTGTACCTGGCTATAGACAGTGGTGGATATTTATGTATGAATATTCATTACGTATCATTCGCAGCATAGTGGGATGTTTCCCAGAAAAGTTAAGATAGTGTTCAATTGAACAGCTCTGCCAGGGAGTAAAATGTAAAAATCTTTGAAAAGTTCTAAGGATTGATACAGCGCTATATAAATTAAGAACTTACTGATTTTTTTTACAAAATTTCCTGCAAATAACATTACCACCCAATTGGTTCCAAGTAGTGGAATAACAAACTTGTTTTAAACAAATATGTTCGTTAGAATGTTGTTTTCTACGGGGCCGATTAGGTAACATGTCAGGCCGTTGACCCTTCTGAACCAGTAACACTGAAAGTATGACACTCGGCAAATATTTCACAGATGACTAACAGTAATATTTGTGGAACAAGGTCAGTTTATCTCCGTGGCAATGTACAGCCAGCGTCCATGTCGTAACTTGACACAGGATTAAATATTATACACGTGTGTTAATACTTCACCCACGGAGTGTAAACATTGTGTGTGTGAAACTGCCACATACAAACATATGTCACGTTCTGTGGGGGCTGAAGTGCATCGTTACCTAATCGTCACGGTCCAGTAGTCACAGTCACATCAGCTCAGTGCAGGTGTCCCACGGTCAGCTGTTCTTGTGTGGTAACAATAAATATTTAAATAATGTCCATGCAGTCGACATATTTTAATACCCCATAACGACTTCAAGTGTTTAGACATTCATACAATGTACGAACTCAAACACTCTAAAAATGTGCAAAAACAATAATTTATATGTGGTCTGTGTTTTTGGACATCTACAGTTTTTACACAGCTGGGTACAAACAGTAGATGTAGTGAATGACTCGACTATATGTTTTTCAGCAACCAAAAATAAAGCAATTTGAATATTGTGTGTTTTCTTAACCTGAGTATTTAATTAATTGTATCAGAATACACAGTCATTATAATAATACTCATAAGATATTGTTTGTTATTTCAATAGTCCTCGAAATGTTTAGATGGTAAAAAAACCATTTAAAGGTTAGCCTTTCGAGTTAGCTGATTATCACTCTTTAACAAACTTGCTGTTCATATACTGTAATTACCATGCCTGGCTTGATAGGTCCCTTTAAAAATAGTATGCTGACAAAATGTAGAGTACTAATTACTATACTGATTTAAAGTTTGAATCCAAAATATTTTGAATCACCAAGTTATGGTTATCAATCCAGACAAGACATAATCAGTTAACAAATCAGAGATATCAAAACAAGTAAGATTAGTATTGAATGAAAGTATTGCTGTGAAAGAGTTGCACCGGTTGAACTGTGTATGTGATTACGCACGTAACCTGCAGGTAGATTATCACAGGTGTGTCATAATTGAATCAGTGCATATTGTAGCAAAACCACAATATCAGTTTGAATGAGGCCTTGGTGTACAGTTTGTATGACAAAGGTTCACTGTACTGGCGTAGGACTTTTTAATAGCAGTTCATTAGAAACCCTGCAGCCAATCCAGGGATGTGTGTCTCCAGGCGAACTGAAGGTTTCTTGGCTGAGGGCATATTGCAGGTGTTATCTGAGTGGTGAAAACACACTGCCAACTACAAGATAATCAATAACACAAATACAGTTTGCTTTCCATTATGCAACGACAGCACTGACGTAAGATCAACGTTAATGAAATAAGATTATAATTTACCATAAATAATATATTTTATTTATCACCAGATCCAACTACGATTGTTAGTGTTTGTTTATATGATACAACATATACATACCAATTTATAAATACACTAAGTAAACTTAACATACTTCAAACAAATACACCAAACAAGCGTCTCTAAAACAAAAGCGTGATTATGTAAACTAATGTGTGTTTCTGTATGATTAATACATCATGACTTGTTTATAGTTTGAATCAATGTTTATCATGCTGATTTACAATAGCTATTTTGACGTACAATAACATGGAACAGAAAAGTTTGCGTCATTATATTAGCAAAACAAGCAAAAACCTTTCAAAGATCTTGTGGGAAAAAGCTTGCGTAGCCGTCTGGTGTTACCAGGAATTACATGTGGGATGTTATTTATCCAGATTGGTTTTGCTTACCTGAAATAAGTATCAGCTGCCAGGTAAACATTCCAAGTTGACAAGATGTGTGTCCCAGAATAAATGATAAATATCTGTACAAAAACAGTTCCCACCTAATAGTGCCAGTGGAAAATTTGGTTACAGCTGTAAACTCTATCGAGAGAAAACAGTTAGTCAACATCGACCCTGGGTAATTGCATAGCTGGATGATGCTTTTTTAAATCGATTTCACTGTTCTCTGTAGCAAAGTGTATTGTTATCACCTGTACGCTTGACTTACCACTGACAAACGATGTTTGAAACTATCAATTATCTACAATATTCCTTCCACTCTAAGTAGATAAATGGCTGTCTTTAGCAAGCTGCCTAGATGGATAACTAGGCCGACATGTATTCAGAAATGTTACTGAAGGGTTAATGAAGAGAAAAACTTTCTCGTTATTTGTGTACGATATTTGTGTGTTTTTCACCAGTCAAGGTGAAGGTTATGTACAACCAGACAGTTTTTGCCAACATCATTGTGAAGAACGTTATAAAAGAGAAGACCTTGTATCAGTCAAGTAAGATTGAACATTTTATCTCGCCTAACTGTGGGAAAAGAAACGGCAGCGTGCAGCCGTAAGATAGATCAGTTATGCAATGCTGTGATGTCAGAGTTGTTCTTTTATTCAAGTAAATTATGGCAGCTCTGTAATGTATCCGAAGTGACATGCAACAAGATGCAACACAAAATTAGTGTGAATGTGCTTTATGAAATGTGTTGTTTTCCTCTTTCTCTGTGTAATGTAGAGTGAGGCATGTCTCTATGTTGGGTCTTGATGTTTGTATTTTCCCTATCTGTACTATCTCTCCCCCCCCCCATATCCCCCTACCCCCTCCATTGCACCCTCCACTATTGTCCTGTCAGTATTTACACTACGGTTTTCATCCCCTGCCCCATTTCGCCATCTCAACCCACTCCACTCCCCTAAACATATCCCTTATTTTCCTGTCAATATTGTAACACTGCTGTCTCCATCCCCTCTGTATCCCTCCTCCCATCATGTGTATTCACCCCTACTACTCCACCCCATCTCTTCCCCAACATCCCCCTTCCCCTCTTCACCCTCACCCTAAATGTCCCTTTGCCAAGTCCTCCCATTTCAGTTTTGGTCTTCCTCCATTCCTTCTGCCATAAATGTCGGATTAAACTAACATTTCAGCTGTCCTACTGCTGTCCTACTGCTGTCCTACTGCTGTCCTACTGCTGCCTACTGCTGTCCTACTGCTGTCCTGGTTACTGTGATAGTCACAGGAATTATGTTAATTAAATCAAACAGAAATTTTATATGAAAAAAACCTATAAACCCTCCCAGACCGCAATGAGTGTTTGACGTAATGATTGTGTGCGTAAACAAACGTTCTGGTGATGAATCGGCCATTACAGCTGACAGGGCGGGAACAGCCAGGTACACAAAAAGGCACCCGCGACCTTCCAGTGGGCAAAACAACATAACCATCAATCACTGACACATCTCTTTTCCGCTCTAGCCAGGCCCCTTACCCTTGCCAGGGCACAGCACAGGGACCGTGTCAACCAGATTGTTGCGATATTCATTTTTTGCCCTGAAGTGTATAATTACTTACCAGGGGTACTGTCTTTTTTCTGTATGATGAAATAAGTGGTTTATCTTTAAAAACATTGGCAGGAAATATATGTAATTTAACTTTTTTACCATTGGTTGGATAAAAGTTTAAAGACAAAGTATTAAATGTGTGTTATGTGCACATGCACGCATATGTGTGAGTGCTTAGGTGCATGCAAGGGTGTTTGTGTGTATGTGCATTCGTGCATGCATGCACACAGGTATGTGGGGAATAAAACAGGGTATTCATTTATCAGTTAGAGAGCACAGCCACTTAAGCAAACCATATAGGAAAATATAGAATCTCTGTTTGTTGACTTCGAGTGTAGCAGCTTCCTTGTGTTTGTACAAGTTTGTTGTGACAGAAGGTTTGGTGACACTCCAGGCCGACTAGTTAGAACCAGTTTACCCTGTTTAAAATTGCCACCGTTATGGCACATCTATTTACAAATCTGTTTTGGATGAGGAACTATTAGTATGGAATAATTATGTCGTGTTGTTTAACTGCAACACTTTACAAAGAATCCACACATTAAAATTTATTAATGAACAAACGAAAGCAGTCGAGAAGCATTCTGATGCGACAGAAACGTCATGATCAACCACCTCACTTATTTAGTAGACTACAAAAATGTACACTTACTTTGTCAGTTTGTTATTCTTTCATATAAATCATATTATTTTTACTGGCACAAATAAAACCAAATGTTTTACATTTTGTATTTATTAACACATCATGGCATGGATTCGATTTAAGCAGTACAAACTAGATTAGATTGCCTTTCAATCACACCCCTAGCGTCGAACCAGAAAATAGATAATTTATTATAACCACATTTCATTCACAATCAGTCTTCTGCCCCATTCTGTTTGGTAACCCGAGCTGTTCAATCGACAAAACACCTTTTTCTGGGCGTGGGAAACTAATGCCAATGTATACATGTACTGCAGGTTTGGCCTCGTTAATTACCTACAAAGTACTGCTCAAGTACCCAATTTCAGTTCACAGTTGGAAGTACTTTTTAATGTTTGTTCAATTACGACATTGAGTAAAATATGTCAGTGCAAATGGAAAGTCGAATACATCATAAAAAGTGGTTTTTTTTTTGGTTAGACTGAGGGTTTCATATATTGCTGTTGCGGTCATTAGTGTCAATACTATACCCCACTGGCCCCTGTCAACTTGTGGTTGAGGGTGGGCCACTCAAACCCGATTGTTTCCGAATCTTAGTCATCAGGCCCCCTTTTGTCCAGGTGACATGTTTATCTTCGATGTTGAAATTACCGGTGTGGTGTTTGTGTAAGTTGTGGGGCAGATATATTAGGAAGGTGATACCCTGGACGCACTGAAGGGGCAGATAAATACGGCACCAGGTAAATACGTGTCATCGGCTTGTCATTGTGTGATTGCTTTGCGGCATTTCCGGGTGTTGTCGTTGAACTGCTTGTTTTGTGCGGTTTTGTTTATTCCGGTTTTTACTCAGCCACATTTGTCAAAAACTTCTAATCACAGTAAAATGTGGCATAAATATTTGCCAGTGAAAATGACAGAACTCAGAGTGGATATAAAATTTACTGACTTCACATTTGACAGGCATATTGTGACTGAAAAAGCAGTGATTTACAACCAAATATATAAATGTAAATAAAAACTGTAAATTCAGACAAATTGCATTCATGGGTTAAAGATCTCCTTTATCCAATATTCAATAAAAATGTCACAACATAAAATGCATCAATGCATTTACTGTATTGTAATGATAATAGTTTATATAATTGTCTTCTATTACTGGAGGGGGGTAAATTGACACCCTGTCTTGATCACCCTCCTGTGGTCAGTCCTGGCATGGGCCAGGTTCCTGTAGTGTTGCATTGTCTAGTGTATTGTCCAGCTAACATGCAAGCCCAGCTGGACATCAAAGACCACTGGTCAGTAACACTATATAGAATAAAGAGGAGTAACCAGTAAACTGTGCTATTGCCGCATGGAATACTCACAGCAAACAGATATTGCCAATTTTCCACGTTGATGTCATCATACAGTGTAGGCGTAATTATACACTCGGTCTCCTTCAACAATTGTTTGATATGTCATTGAGTTAAGTGTCATAATCATCCCACAAGAAGCGTTTAGTTGCAGTACTAATGTAGTTCAGTACAAGGTCAAACACTGTAAGAAAGCTTGACAGGTCACAGAGATAATTATCTGGTGTGTGTGTGTGTGTGTGTGTGTGTGTGTGTGTGTGTGTGTGTGTGCGTGTCGTGCGTGGTGCGTGCATGCGCGTGCGTGCGTGTGTGTGTGTGCATATGCGAGGGTGTGTGTGTGGGTGTGTTTGTGTGGGCATGCTTCTGAATTATTTTTATAAAATTTAGCTTGGCCAAAAATGATACAGAAATAACCAGTTTAACAAAACAAACAAAAAATTCAATAACTTGTGTATGTTGTCAGCAAGCTATGGTTGATTTAAGGCTAACATGGAAAAGATTATTTATTAAAATGACTTTGTCCACTGTGTCTTGGTTGAGCAGTTTGACTTGGAAGTCTACATCAGTTTACTTTTAAAAAGTCACTGTACTTTGTCCTTAGCCTCCTGGTATTGCTATATTATGTTTGCTCATTAGTACAGGTGTGGCTTAATAATTCATAACATGTACACCTGAATTATCTTGCTATTTTTCAAACGTTACTCAACCGGTTTCTGTTTTCTTTGATGTTCACTTGTGGGGGACTTGGTAATCCTGTTAGCGTCTACCCACAGTGGACACAATTAACTCTGTGGTTGGCAGTCACCACCCAGACTCATAAGTCATACATTGCACCCAGTGACCAAACCACAGCCTAGAAAACGCAAGCAGCAGGTTGTCTTCTGCAAAAACAAGACAATTGCAGAACTGTGGTGCCACCAAGTACTTTCACTGTCTTCTTGCTGACCACTCTGATCTTGTCAACAATTTCTTCTTAGTAGTTTGATTGCTATCTAACCCTGGTGCATGATGGGGTGAATATGATGGGGGTGCCCCGGTGACTTCAATTAATGACTGTAAAATACAACTGCTTCAGGTTGTGGTTTGTATTATCAAGTGCAAAGATCAGACCCTGATAGGACGCTTCAGTCATTCAGTGGTCTTATTGAACACTGCACTGATTACCTCTAATGTACCGGTTATATTTATAAGCACTATAGGGATTTTTTTAATAGAATACCACAATGGTTGTGTAACTTTCTGGTTAAATATAATCTTATTAACAGTTTGATAATGAAGTATGGAAGTAACTAAGTATGTAGTTGAACTTTTGTGTAAATTTCATGAATAAGTGTAATAAAAAGTTATATACAGTGTAGTTGAATGCTTATGAAGCTTTCAAGCTTGACATGTAGGAGTTCTTCATTAGTTTAAATCTAAACATTTTAAATTAAAAAGTATTTAATTCAATTACACTTAGTAATTCTGCAACCTTTTCCAGGTTTGAATGAATGTTTAGTTTGTAGTTAATTATCGTCAGTCATCAGGAGCAATGGTCTCTGAAGTTAGATAACCCACAGATGTAAACACTGAAAACTTGTTGGGTTCTCCTATCACAGGATGCATAATATTATATAAAGTAAGCTGGCATTTCCCACCCAACCTACTCCCCAGGGATCTGTCAGGGTTGGGTGATTGCAAACAGTCAGTGTGTTGAGTGACAAGTTTGGGTGAGACAGATGCTTGGCTTGGACCTGAGGAAGCCTGACCAAGCAAACTTCCTGGGTAATCTGTGCCACTTGTTCTGGTGTCTTATTGCGGCCTTGGGGAGCTGACCATGGTCAGTGATTATGGTCAATGGAAGGGGAATCTGTGGGGAATTTAGGTAATGACTGAGGGGAAACAGAGAAGGGAGACGGCTGGTCCAGGTTGGTGGAACATCCACCTGAGAAACTGCAGGATACTGATCAGTTTCAGGAGAGTTCTGACATGGATTTTCATAAATAATTATAACTTTCTTATAATTCTTACGTTGTCAATGACATTAAAAATCAGCAGATGTTTTAACTTCTGAAAGATGTAGTTGTGGATCATTGTAAATTATGTAAAGTGTTTATTGTAATATTTTAGTAGCACAAGTTGTGCATGCCTGAAAAATAAATCTCTTTAACCATTCTGGAACATTCTGGAAATCAAGAATTTGGGCCGCTGACCCCACCTAGTGGCAAAAGACGAAGAAGAAGATGAACAAAAAAATTTAAGATTTCAGGGATAAATATAATGTTTCTGATCAAATGTATCGGATTTGTAAAACCACAAATATGCAATAGTCTCCCACATAAACCTTTACTTAACCAACAGAAGAGAAAACATGCTTGGTGACTATTGCAACATGAATAATATTGACGACTATTCCCTCTGTAGTTGTTATTCAGAGTTTATCAGCAACAAGCTCCGATGTCTTGTTTTGTGGTGTTCACTTCCTGTCCGAGAACACCACTATTGACATCAGCCGCAGCGAACACTTTTGCCACAGGGCTCCAGGGTAAGATAATGCACCAATTCAAGTAAACATGATCTGTCTTACACCAGAATATTATTATTCTGTGTAAGCGTGCCTTGCAGTTATCTGATATGTTCTATATTCATCGGCAGTGCAGCGTGAATGAGGGCAGATCAGTTAGTGCATCGCTCCAACTTATGTGTTCTGATATAGCATTGTGGATATAGATGGCAACTTGATGCTGTATCATTGCCAAATCGTCGAGTGTTTTCCAAATATATTGTCTGTAGAGATTTGCAAGTCACTGCAGATATTATTGCTGTAGGCAACAACCAAAATAATCTACTGTTGCGTTGACATCACTGTTTGTGTTACTTGCTAATAAAATAGTTTTGCCATTTCTAAGCATGCAAAGTGAAACTTATTAATTTTACATATGGTTATATGTCACAATTTTTTTGCATTTTGCCTAAAACCCGTTAGTAAGTATGTCTCATAATTAAATAGATCAAAATTGGTGTACTTCTGGTGACACTGAAAATTATATTTATTGTCAAGTTTGAAGGTTGAATTCCCTGCAGTTTACGATTGATCCGTATTTGTGCTAACTGCACAAACAGGAAGGTTTTCGTCTAAAAAGTGCTAGTCATTTTATCTGTCAAATAATGCATCCAGGTCCGTCTTCCCACCACACTATGTAAGCACCCCCTGTTGAGAAACTGACACACCAGTATTAAATGGATATCATCTTTCAAATTTTGCCTGCTGATCCAGTGACTTTATTTACATAAGATTGCAGGGCAATGCTGCAAGGCACCTACTAACCTTAATACTATCTGTTAAACAGACCAGGAACACAATGTGGTGATTGTCTCGTGTAAACAAAGGAATCAATCTATCTCCAGTTTACCAGGCCACAAGAACAGTGGTGAACTTCACTGGTCTATCAGACCCTTCAGATGAAAGAGACACTCCATTGAGTAGAGAACAATGACTAAGTAACAAGGGTAGATCAGCCCAGCAGCACACCTGGCAGACACAGTTATCTCATTTATCAGTTCAATGTAAACTAGTGATTGGAAAAGTTGTTCTTTAACAAATATGTGTAACAAATATATTAGACCTCACATTGTCGCAGAATGCATATGTCATAATGATAAAAAATGGCATCGTATTCACAATTCTGTTACATTTACGATATCAAAATATTACCTGTAGTCCTGTATATTATGTCGTGGCATGACACAAAAACAATTAGCATAAAGAAAATGGGCATATATTATTTTGATAGCAATAAAAGGCCAGACAAATTGCAGAAATTGCATGTAAACTGTTCATTTTGTCCTTTAATTACAGCAGATGGACGAGGTTAGTGTTATAGCAGCTAGCTGGCATGGTATATAATGATGGTTATACCTCAGACATATGCATAAAATATGTTATTTGGCAGAAAAATTCAATTTTCGTTGTCAAATAAAATTTACAACATGTGCCTGATACCTAACAATAACATTCACATATCCCAAATTGTGCACAGATATTTTTCATTAACCTCCCGAGAAAACATAATTACATCTCAACAAAGCTCCTGCATTTATAGGTGAAATATTATTAATTAATCATGGACAAAACACATCAACTATAGTTATTTATCACATTAACCCTGCTACAGTTGAACCACTCTGTCTAAACTGACGGTAGAGTGAGACATAATAACAGTGTCAGTGATAACAATAAGTGGATATAAAAGGATATTTCTTTTACTTAATACACTGGGTGGAATGTGAAATATCTAACATATTCAGTAGCGACCCAGTCAATGAAATCTTATCTACAATACCCTTGATGTGAGGTCTTGTTTACTAGACAGGTAAAGAAGATAAATAATAAACCCTTTAAGTTCTCTTTTCTTGATGCAAGTGAGCGAGAAAATTAATCCCATACTATGCACCTGGATGTCTTTCTAAGAAAGTTTGTTTTTAGTGCTAATATTTTTTCAGAAGCGGACAGTTGGTGGTTTGGAAGTCTTGAGTGATAACTAAGTACTCTGACAGATGGGAAACATTTCAGACACGGACATTTCAGATCAGTGAGGGGACTATGCTGAGAATACGACACAGTTTTTCTAAAAATGAGTCATATGATGAACGTATTGGATATTTGTGCATGAATAGTTTGTTCATTAAGGGCCACATGGCTGGATGTTTCCAAAAGAAGCCAATATGGTGTTTGATTGAACAGAGAATCAAATGTACAGTGCGTTGAGCAGTCCAGGGAATTGGATACTGCACTACATACAAATTGACCTTTCACCTAACCTTCACATACATCCGAAAGGTAATATTGTACAAATAAGTGTATAATATTGTAAGATTATGTTGACACATTACTGTTTGTTAAAATACAATTTGGGTGGTCAAAAATTGTAGATGTTATTATTTTTATAGTAGATATAATCTACACAATATAACATGATTTTATGACATCATTCTCAGGCTTTGTTACTTTAACTAGCACTGACCATGGTCAGTTTTATTGACAGAAAACCTTGGTCCACTCTTGTACAAAGCAACCTGGTCGTTAACTTCAATTATAATTGTTGTCAGTCTTGACTGAGAGATATAGAGCAGTATTTGGCAATGCTTATCACAGTATACAAAAGGCCATTAGGCTGGCCGTCATAAACACAGCCCATGTGTTGGTGTGGCAGGTCACCCTGACATGGGCTTTCAAAATATACAAACCCTGCAGGACACCTGGCTGATATAGTCTAAATCTGGCATCATCATCTTTTCGCAGATGTAATCTGTAACAGTGACAATAAATAATGAACAGTCGTTGATCTTGCTCTGTCCAGCACCTGGATATTATTCCGAAAGGTACATCCTTCAAAACTAAATACAGTGGTCTAAATCTGGCTCCGTCATCTATTTCCAGGTGCAACAATAACTAATGACTAATGTCTGCCAAGCAACAGATTTTTTTCTGAAAAGTACATCCTTTGAAAATGTATACCATAGTTCTACCAATGTTATACTTACATCATATTACATTAGGAACAAGATTGTTGATGTTTATGTAAATGTAGAGGATTCGTAATTAAAATAATCAGTCGATCAGCTGCGACAGCATATCGTGGAATAAATCACGAATATTTTAACGGAAGATAAAACCATTGATGCATGATTTGATTAAGCAGGACAATATGATTGCTTAATAGTGATATGCTGTGTCAATGTTATCTGTCATTCTGGTATAATGTGTTTGTTGGTTGTGGTGCAATAGTCAAGTTGTTTAGATCCATGTTTACATGTGTCCTGACTTGCGTGAAATTACCAGACTATAACATACAGACTCAGTAAGATCCTTGAAGCTAGAGTCAGTGTAACATGATACAAACTGTGTCACCAGGATTGTTGTCCCATGTACAAAGTTAGTATTGTTATTAATGACGGCCCATATTGATACATAATCTGCGATGTGCAGTAGTCGTAGTAGTAAAAACTTTATTTCTTTATGATAACCATGTCAAGTGGTATATCGTGACTTTCAGTGGGCCATCATCACTCAACATACTTTTACATAATTATATACATACACACAATAAAGCTTTAGATAAAATATATAGTTCACAACAATACTAATAAAATAATAATTACATAAATAAATATATAAGAAATTTGTAATTAAATTGTAATTATTATAAAAAAATATATAAGTTTTTTTTAATAAATGATATTAATAAAAAAACAATAATAGTAATTTAATAATTTAATAAAAAATTATACTGATGACATTAAACTATTATATAAAAATTAATTTGAGCAAGTTACCCTTTTCCTACTATAAATAACAGTGAAATTCACAGTGAATCAGTTAGTACAGCTCCCAACACCTACTGCGTGTGGTGTGTGCAACTCACTGTGATATCGACTGAGTCTGATATCCACTCTATGTGATAGCGACTCAATATGATATTGACTCTATGTGATATCGACTCAGTCTGATATCGTTAGCCTGAGATCTTGACAATAAAAATGTCATACATTTTACATATTATGACCCAACTTTATATTGTCACAATTACTGCGTGCTCGTAATGACAGTCAAAAGCATTTGTCAGACTCTGTAAGATTAAATAGAATGTGTCACCTTTATGGATAATGACACGTCTTTGAAATGACGTGTTACATGACACAATGACTGGCTAATAATTAATGACTCCGAGAGGAAATGTGTCTTTCTGCGGTGACAATGTCAACTGCCAGAGATAAGTGCCATCTAGTGGTAGCCTCATTAAAGCAGCAGTAAGCTGTCAAATGTCACAGTAAACTCAGGTCAGGTTCAGTGTGATATGTTTGTGATGTGTTTTTTGGACAGGTCTGTGTATCTGCCTATTCCTGTTACACCCACTTCCCTGTCTCCCTCATACATATCTTCCCTGTTTCCCTTATTTACATCTTCCCTGTCTCCCTCATACACATCTTCCATGTTTCCCTTATTTACATCTTCCCTGTCTCCCTCATACACATCTTCCCTGTTTCCCTTATTTACATCTTCCCTGTCTCCCTCATACACATCTTCCCTGTTTCCCTTATTTACATCTTCCCTGTCTCCCTCATACACATCTTCCCTGTCTCCCTCATACACATCTTCCCTGTTTCCCTTATTTGCATCTTCCCTGTTTCCCTTATTTACATCTTCCCTGTCTCTCTTATTTACATCTTCCCTGTCTCCATCATACACATCTTCCCTGTCTCCCTCATACACATCTTCCCTGTTTCCCTTATTTGCATCTTCCCTGTTTCCCTTATTTACATCTTCCCTGTCTCTCTTATTTACAACTTCCCTGTCTCTCTCATTTAAATCTTCCCTGTCTCCATCATACACATCTTCCCTGTCTCCCTCATTTGCACCTTCCCTGTCTCTCTCATTTGCATCGTCCCTGTTTCCCTTATTTACATCTTCCCTGTCTCTCTCATTTAAATCTTCCCTGTCTCCATCATACACATCTTCCCTGTCTCCCTCATTTGCATCTTCCCTGTCTCTCTCATTTGCATCTTCCCTGTTTCCCTCATACACATCTTCCCTGTTTCCCTTATTTAAATCTTCCCTGTCTCCCTCATACACATCTTCCCTGTCTCACTCATACACATCTTCCCTGTCTCACTCATACACATCTTCCATGTTTCCCTTATTTACATCTTCCCTGTCTCTCTCATTTGCATCTTCCCTGTCTCCCTTATTTACATCTTCACTGTCTCCCTCATACACATCTTCCCTGTTTCCCTTATATACATCTTCCCTGTCTCTCTTATTTACATCTTCCCTATGTCCTCCATTTGCATCTTCCCTGTCTCCCTCATTTAAATCTTCCCTGTCTCTATCATACACATCTTCCCTGTCTCCCTCATACACATCTTCCCTGTCTCCCTCATTTGCATCTTCCCTGTCTCACTCATATCTTTCATGTCTCCCTCTCCAACCCCCTCTCCCTAACTCTTCTTCCTCCCTCACTGTCCTTCCTCCCTCCCTCCCTCCCTCCCACCTTTGCTCCCTCTTTCTTTTCCTTTTCTCCCATCCCCCATTCTCCCTTTTATTTCACACCTTACCTCTATCATATCTTTCTCACTTTATTCTCCCCTTCCCTTCACCTCACCCTTCTCCCTTCGTTTTTTTCTCCCTTTCCTTCCCAACCCTAATCCATATCCCTATCTCTCTCCCTTCATCCCTCCAAGGTGGTAAATTACCACGCAAACACTCTCACTCATTCTAGCCCAGCGGCTGTTGTGAAATGTGAACATGATATGTTTGTTTGTGCACGTTGATGTGCTAATAATGATTCATATTTGGGCCAGTGGACCCCCTGCAGAGCCAGCTGGTGGCCTCAGTCACCTGAATCCCAGAAAGATCTGGTCAACACGTGCGGACACCAACACCTTTCAACAGCACTCGCCTGCAACTTTCCACTTGCATGAGTTCGCAGATAACAACAAGTGCACATATTTTTATTATCCCACCTCTCTGTCGCTCCTCGTAAAAACCCTATCAGGTGGCCTAGGGAGGAATGTGTGGAAGTTGGTCAACACCCATTGCTTCTACCAAACTGTGTGGTAGACTAGTTGGTAACCTTAGGTTGATTGGTAACCTCATATGGTGATTGGTAACCTCACAGTGATTGGTAACATCATGGTGATTGGTCACCTCATGGTGATTAGTAACATCATGATGATTGGTAACCTCATGGTGATTGGTAACGTCATGGTGATTGGTAACTTCATGGTGATTGGTAATCTCAGTTGGCTCATTCCTGTTGGCAAGGTTACGCTAATTGGCATAATTATACAATGAAGGTATGAGTTACTAAATTATTTAAGGATTTTACTTTGATCAGGGTCTAACTGACTATAGCAATTACTGGCAATTACCGATTTAGTCATGTGCTTCATAACAATGAGTCAGTAATCATATTACTTCCTTTTTAGATGTACTTTAGCAGTGACTCAATTGATTGATAGCAATGATGTGACTGCCTTTTGTTTATACACTGCATTCTATCCGGGATTTTTGTGGAGTTTCAATCGAAATGAAAGTGAAATAGAAGACACAAGAAAGACCAAATGTGAATAATCGAGTAGATGAGTAGAGTTATCCACCAATTATGTGATGCAGGAAGAAATCAACATTAATAGCAAACACTGGAACTTTTACATGTTTCATTATAATTATAGTTTCTTGATATTCTTCCTGGCCTCCGCAGATCTGCCTTATATATGACAAAACACAAGAAAAAAAATTTGAAGTGAAAATTGCACGCAGGAATGTTTGATCTATGAGATGTTATGTCGTAATAGTAACTTAATTCATAACTGTTACAATATTGTTGCAAAGTCAACAAGCCAGAAATCATACACATATTTTAATTGCAATGTAAGAAAACCACAGTGTGGATGATCTTCCCTGAGGTGGTGGCTGGAGACCAGCTGGTCCTAAACCACAAACCAGGGAGAACCAGGGAAGTAGGGAGTGATAGAGGGGTGATGTGATAGACACTCTCAGGACATTTGACACATGGCAGGCAGTCTGTCAACAAACCTGTCAAGTCCACTTTGGCTGAGTCTCTAGTTGTGTCAAAGACAAGTCTGTCCAGTCCACCATCATATCAACTGTATCTCTAAAGACCCATGACATATGAGCAGGAGACAGGAGCCATGCCGGGAGGGAGGGGGGTTTATCAAGTGGAAGGGTCTTGGGTCTTGTTTGTCCATTGTCTTCTCATTAGAGGGAAGCTGTGTCTCCCAGTAATTATTAGCAGGAAGTGTGCTATATTGGTTGTAGCAAAATGTTCCCAGTTTTGCCAGGAGCATAGGAACAGGCAAACTTCAAAGCAATGAGTGCCAATATGTATGGAATGTTTAATTTACAATTTGAACATTTTGCAGATACAACTTTTCAATTTGCAAATAGTTTCCCAAACTTACTTAATGCAATTTGGTAGGCACTAAACCATCAAATCATCAATATATCATTTTAGCATTAATATAATATATGAATATATGTTAACAATGACAAACGGACAGTTTATCTGCCTGTGATTACGTCCAGACATCTGCTAATCTTACAACTATCACCATGTCTGGTTAATAAATCTGTTTAATATTAGGATTACGTTTATCATTTAGATGCAAATATGTGACTTATGAAATATGTAGACAACCACAGACAGTGGGCAAACACTAACATCAATTGTTTGAATCATCAATGGATGGAAACCAAACCCAGCTGACCATGTTGATGCCTTAGCTGTATGCTTGATGAGTTACCTCATTAACTGCCCCAATAATCACAGATACTTATCTACAAAATACTCAGGAATGTAGTTAGGCAACTTAAACAACCTGTTGGTTTCTGTTGTCTCAGTGACAATCTTTAGCCACGCTCTCACAAATAAACCATTCTTTCTAAACGTGTTCTTCAAAACCTCTCATAATGGTTGATCACCATTGACATAAAACCGGAAGGTGTATTTTGCACAAGTCTTTTTATAGCACCGCTTTAAAAGTAGGGCTCCAGTCATGCGTGAACTTAGGCCTATTGTAAGTTCTTTCATAACCTTAATTATCAACCAGCTGTTGTTAGGGGGTAGATCCATTCTTTCCTCCCCAGAGAGAATACTGTCAATGGGCTGATGTGAAAGGACAGGTCAACAAAGTTGGCCTTCATGTCATTTGAGACTAATATAACCAGTTTAGCCGGAGGCAGTAGTTTCTGCATCGCTGTTTACTTCACCTTCAGATGCCGCACGGTTGAAGTAATTGACAGGGTTTATCCATGTTGTTTGTCAACTGGGCAGAAAATATTACTCCAGGGTCAGGCATACCGTTAAGCATTCACCTTTATTTACACCTGCACTGTATGACATGCTATTTGTGTGAATTTCTAAACAGATTGTGGCAAAGGGTGATTTAAAAATGAAAAATGTAAGGTTTTAAATAGCACCATATCCAGTAATTAGGACTACCTACTCAAAGCGCTTTTACTCTAGACTGTCTGGCTAGAAAAAGTAGATTTCTTTCAGCATCATTGAAGAGTCTGTATCAAGTTAAAACCTGTAATCTTTTTAATTTCCGAAGAGTGTTCCCTTGGGTTGACTCAAGATAATGCTTCTCTTAAAAGTTACAATGATCTGTGCTGTAATCCTGGAGCTTGAGAAGTGAAGGTCATTTGGCTGATTGGACCTCTAGGGTATGGTACCACTTGGATCAAGGACCATGTCTTTGATCTCTTGGTCCAATCACCATCACCAGAGGGCCCAATCAATCAGAGGGTCATCTCTACTGATTCACCATTGAGTTGGATCTTTGTTTATAATAAATATTTGCTGGACAATTACACAATAGTCCAGAATGTGCAGCCCATTATACTGAAATTTTGTAGTCACTTAAAGGTAAATTCTTGCCAAGAAGATTACAGCACAACGTAATATATAGTGAAAATAATATAATTGTAAATAAGTTAGATATGAAATTAACTGTTGAAATTTGCTACACACATTTGGGAAATATGTTGCAAATGCTTCTGATGAATGTTGATGTTGTTGTGTTGTAAAACATCATGTTGTTGTTGTTGTAAAGCATAATGTTGTTGTTTTCTGAATAATTACATTTTGTTGCAATATTAATGGGATTATGTTTATAATTTTGAGGATACCAGTTACATAGTGTGTTTGAATGCAGTGATACCAAGATGACTTCTTTAAACAAAATATTTTAAAGTCAGTAATGTTGCGCAGGAAATATTATTTATAGTTGTGGTCCTTTCAATTAAGTCCTGTTTATTGCTACTGTAGTTTGAAGGTTGACAGTAATTATGTTGAGTGGCTGATAAATGATATAAGATTTAACGGGAACAAAGAAATGGATACATCCTTATTGGATGATATCAACAGTGACATCACCAGCCAGGGTGGGAATGATGTCATTGCTATTTATACATGCACAAGTGAAAAATCAATTATTTGTGGACACGTTTCATGATAACATTGCAATAAACAAAAGATGTATTACCAGTTTTACACGTTACTCAGAAGACAAATGTTTTCACAAAGCCACTTAGTGATATCATATCCATCAAATGAATGGCCAAATATCAAACTTCAGGAGTTATAAATGTATTCGCAGGTGTGATTATTCACTGAATTACAAAATAAATAAGCAAGTTTGATCATGGCATGACAACTGAACATGTTATAATGTAAATTAATTAAATAAACACTCCTTGTTGATTCATTCTGCTGCCAAAGGGGACAGTAGACAATTAATTACTGTTTGAATAGTATTATGCGTTATTAACAATAATTATTATTCAGATATTTTTAATATTAAAAATAACTAAACATTTAATAAAAATATAGATTTCCTCACAAGGGAATTATGAACACATGAGAAAGTGGAATTAAGATACAGCACCACAAATGAAAAGTTTTAATATACAAAACCTCTAATGGTCATTGTCTGTTTCTGATGCAGTTTATAACTGTTTTAATTATTAAATTACACACATATTAGCATGGGGAAATAATCTAGCTACCAGGTACTCTATTCATTTATAATTGTGTTTCTAAAAATATAAGTTTTGTCCATGAGGAGTTATGTTGTGTATGAGCCGTGAGGGCTTTTGTCCAGTGGGTTATGTATGTCCTGAGGGGTAATGTCTGTGATGAGTATTTATCAGTATGGGGTACATCCTACAAATGTTTTAAGAGATGCCTTTCTAGCTATCTGCCATTTCCCAGGGTAGCACTATCTGGTAAACAGCTGTGATATTGATGACGACAATGAAATGTGACATCTCAGCGTTGTTTACAAGTGCATAATTACACAGCGTGCATTCTCCATCATTCCTTACTGCTGCAAGGCCAACAGGGAATATACGAGAACATATATAAATACATACAACCTGACAAACTTAGATGGTTGGTGAAAACAATAGCGTCCAGGTATGACAACAATGCTCTAGGATCACCTGTTTACCTGAGCCGTATAAGGACATGGAGTGATGAGTTTAAAGGCTTTGGCAACTGGCTGTACGTAGTGAGTCACACATGGCCGAGTCTGTCCTGCCTGGCTGGCTGGCCAAGATGTGTCACTAGCAGCGTTACTCTTGATGGCCCTGTGTGTATGTTCATGGTTCTCCGTGTATATAGTTCTGGGTCCTTATGCCTGCTGGTTCAGTGTCTATTATGCTTGGTGTTTTAGGGTCCTATTTGTCTGTTGTTTAGGGTCCTTCATACTTGAAGCTTTAGGGTTCTTAATATCTGCTGTTTTAGTCCATTTTATATATATCCTATTTTAGGGTCCTTAAGTAATGCCTGCTGTTTCAGAGTCCTTCTTGTCTGCTGTTTTAGTCCCTTATATCTGCTATTTACGGTTCTCCATATGTATAGTTTCAGGGTCCTTCATATCAGCTGCAGTGAAGAGAAATACATCATCTGAAAAGGCAATCAAATATTTACACAGACACAGCCATATATTCTAAAGTTCTGATTATTTTAATCTGGACTATAGTAAAGAGGGAACCTTTATGTCGCACAGATTCAATGTCCATTTCAGTTTGACCACTTGTGGTTATTATACATTTGCAATAACAGTTTTATTTGCATAATAGGGAATATAGCGTGACCAATTTTAAGTTGGCTTTAATTTTAGAATAAGAAAACGATGGTCATGGAAATATGCAGTCATGACATCAGATTATGTTGTGATTGTCACAGCGCAGTAATTCTTTCCGTGACTCACCAAACGACTGCTTACCAAGTGATATATATAACCTGACATCCGGATGAGAAATTTTCCATGAAGATCGGCACATGTCTGCCAATGTCAGCTCCTGTTCTCCAATGTCAACCTGATATATGGTGTTCCATGCATGCTGTCATGCATGGCCGCACACAGTGTTGTATTGGCATGACAGCCAACATGCATGACGACCATTTGTTGGTGGTAGACTATCACGGATGGGACTGATTTCCTAGGACAATGTAGTGTGGGTGACATTACCATCTGGCAACGTTTTAGTTTTCGTAAATGTCAGATTATTATCTCGCTGCTGACTGCGAAACATTTAATCAATTCTTCCACCATTTCAAGAAATGGAAATGAAACCTTTATATAGATAAACATTGTTTCCTTTGTTTGCAGTACTTGATGAGTTTGGGTTTTTATTACTCTGTTAAGTTATTATTCCAAAAAATATAGGTTTAGTTGTACTAAAATTTTTGTTTTGTGGCGTATCAAACTGTGGGATATCACATAGAAAGTGAGGACAAAACATTAATGAAAAATAGTTATTATAAAAGGCAGCAAGATATTTGTCTAAGAAGATTTATAAGCAGTGTGACAAAACGTAATATGGTTGTATTTTGATTAGACACAGTGGTTAAACCTGGAGGAGTTGCTTACATTTTGGAGTTTATTATCTAAACTCAAGTGTCAGACTATTCTTACAAATTCATACGACAGCTGGAAACCTTCAAGTAATGCCACGTGAATAAAATGACTAAGGCAATTAATGATCAGCTGTTGACTAAATACTTAACAAACCACGATGAATAACATTTGGTTCCAGCATCAATGTAGGAAGACAAATACAGTTTTTCTGTAGGTTGTAATGGGCTTGCTAAATGGCTTCAATTAATAGCTTTATCTCACGTTACAGTCAGCTTTTCCAGAATGAATAAACTTAGTACTGGTAAGTCTGAAATGATGGAAATCTGACAGCCAAACAAGAGAAATATTAATAATTCAGGCTAGTCATGATTAGGGACCTTCCTCGATAAATGTAAGTGGTAGATAAGCTAGTTATATTCCTGCTTTCGCAGAAGCAATTAGTGGCTAGTGGCTTTAATTTAGATGGCACACAATTGGCCTTCAAAAATGTGACATGTATACCGTATTCCTGAAATGTAATAGGCATTAAAAAATTGATTTGATTATGGGTAGATGCAATTCACTTTATTATGATGTAATCCTATATCTTTGTAATTGTTTCTAAGTTCATTTCGTTACAGGTTGTTTGTAAACAAGACTGTTATAAATTAATTAATTGAATGCTATTTTTACACCATATATCGAGGGAAATTATGAAATAATAATAATTATTATAAGAACAGGTAAATAAGAGTAAAAAATTCTAATTAATAACAAATCTATTAATTAAACACTACTAAACATATATAACATAATTTGTTACATACCATTTCTTTGTGATTTGTGTGTATGAAGAGGGTGGTTCAATGTTGTATTATATCGTTTTTTAGATTATGAGAGAATGGTAAGGAACCACGATAATGAAGACATTGATGGTCATTTCTTGTAAACATAATGTCACTCTTGCAAACTAATATGTCTGCTACCAATAAAACATTAAACATTTATGATGTATCTATTTAAGACATGTTTCTCTTTTGTAAAGTTAAAACCAAGGTCAAATTTATAATAATCTGAATAAATCATTACCTACGTAATAATAATATTCCACAAAGCTTTTGATTTACTAATAAACAAAGGTATCAATGCCAACAGTAATTTTGGTTAGTTGCTAGTTATCAATTTTTATTTTATTGGTTTACTTCAATGTCTTGAATGTCATGGCTACCTATTTTCAGAATTGTTTATTAGGTTGTAATTGCTGTAAATGCCTCTGTCCTGGACTGAAGCTTGTCATGCAATGGTCCCCTGCCGTGCCTATCAGGCATATAATGATCCCCTGCCGTGCCTGTCAGGCATGCAATGGTCTCCAGCCATGTGTGCAAGCGTTGTACACATGGTGGTCACTTTGTGGTTTGTGTGTGCGTGTGTATTCCACATTCTGGTCACTTCTCAGTGGGATGTCCACTACACTGGGTCAATGGGTGACCTGTGGTTGGCTTCATTCATTAACTGCCCACATCACAACCTTGTTATGACAGGTATGTGGTCAGATGTCCAGCAACCAGCAGAGATGACCAGCTGAGACCAGTTTGTGATGATGGGTCGGGTGATTGATATGACAGATTGTTGCCACTGTTGGCCGGCCTGTGGTGATGGTGATGGTGCTATTACCCACCGTTTATTAGCCTCTGTTCTACCAGTAAACCTGGCAGCATTCTAGAGCATGCTCACATTACATGTGAACCAGTTCTGTGCTAGTATTGGAACAACCCTATTTGGGAGTTGTCTCCACAGTGGAAGATTTTAACATTTGTCACGTTGATCCTCAGTGTATAATCAAAGAAGCATACAGCTAAAGAAATCTATCAGGAAAATATTGCTATTGTTCCTACAATTGAATCTTTTGCAGACTTATGTATCATTGTACCAGCTAACATGGCATTTATTGGCAATTTTTTTATTACCGTCATTAAATTTGTCATCAGCTTTCATGCGATTCCTACAGTATCTCCTAGTCAAGACACTGTATAAATATTAATGATGTCATACAATAAACTTACTGATAAAGAACTCGGTCAGATCAATAATTTTGAAGCTGCAACAAGCTACTAAATAATTCCAGCCATCCTTATCCAGTGACACAGCTCTTGAATATAGTTATCAATATGCTGTGCCAATTTATTAAGGAAATTTCACTACGTGTAATAACATTTCAAGATCCAATCACTACAAGTCCCCATCTACTCATCCTACCCCTGTCACTGAAAGAAGTGGTTAACACCCTGTTCACCCCACTTTTGGTCCACATTACGCCCCATTGGGCCCACTCTAAACACCACATAAAACACCGCAGTGTTTAATCAATAGGATCTTCTCTCAGATAAATTTGGAAATAGGTCAGATTTTTTACCCTTCAGTGCACAGTTAAGTATACTCATCTCGCTGGAGCAGGTTTTGCAGGCTATATTGGCAGCAGTTGAAAGGTTTTTGCCTGAAACGTAACTTGTCTCATTTGATTTTTGCTGTGTTCAAAAGCAAATAGGCTGTCTGCACTACAAGATCAGATTAGACAAATAAGTTCATATAAGTATGAATGTATGTATGTATGTATGTATGTATGTATGTATGTATGTATGTATGTATGTATGTATGTATGTATGTATGTATGTATGTATGTGTGTGTGTGTGTGTGTGTGTGTGTGTGTGTGTGTGTGTGTATGTATGTATGTATACATGTATGTATGTATTACATATTATATTCCCAGTGTATATATACCATATTTATAAATATTGGTGTTTTTATTCATTATATAATAAGACTTTAGTATTGTAGCTCAGTTTTTACATGTGTCTTTAAGGAGCACAACTGAGGGAATATACTTACATTTAATACATTAAATGTTTTAACGAACACTATTTATATACAGTAACTTACTGATTGTGCTATAAAACTAAATTGTTTATGTGTTGCATATAATATACTTTATAAACCATCTGAAACAAAATTAACAGATTACACATGGCCATAGCCTCAAAGTCAATCCACGTAATTGCTATTTTGAATATTGTATTGATACAAGATGAAAAAGTCCAGAATCAACGCTGAGCAGTGCATATATACCGGGTAGCTCCCATTGTTTTCTGTTTGCATGCACTTGACCTTGGAAGCTTGATGCCATTGACCTTGAGAAGGCCATGCTCATACTCATACTCATACTCGTACTCCTACATACAATGTTCAGGCTTCTGAACCACAGTCAGAACCAGCAAGTAATTATACATATAATTGCATCACTGACTTGTGGAGGCTAACAAGTCGTTGGTAGAAATGTATCTTCCCCCAAGGTCAAGGGAGCCAGCAGGTGAAAGCTGTAAACAGGTTGTCGTACAATTAGTCCATCGTTCTGGATTTAGCCGCCTTTGTAGTATGGCCACTACTGCTAACAATATGACGTTAGCTATGGAAATGTCGTCACTGCTCAAGTCAACAAGTAAACAATGACTATATGCAAGTATCTTATATGAGATTAACAATTGCTTTCCAACATTGCAAGTGATTTCTGAAATATTTGATTTGGCTTAGTAAAATTGTGGTTATTAGGAAACTAACATGGGTTGAAGTTGTTTGATACGTAGTGCAATATTATAATAACTTACTGTAAGCATCATATTTACAAGTACATTTTTAAATATGAACAAAATAAAAAGTAATAACACTATAACTAATGTTATTGGAAGTAGTTGACACCACAATACAAGATAATAATTAATAACTTACACTAAGCATCTTGTTTATCATCACTTTTATGAATAAAATAAATGGCAAAGGTATATATTTAGACGTAGAACTGTTTACCACCAGCAAGATTCTATCTCAAGTAACTGGTTCACTCCTGTTTGTATAATGAGGCACTCCACAAATGTCCCTACCCATGCATTGTTGTGCCCTTGCATTGTCTTCGCTCAATTTTCACAATCTACCCCTTGATCTGCCTATACTTACCCCATTTTAAAGTGGCATCTCGCCCCCAAACAAAACAAATGCCCCATTTTAAAGTGACCATCTCGCCCCCAAACAAAAAATGTTTCCCATTTTAAAGTGGCATCTCACCCCCAAACAAAAAAATCACCCATTTTAAAGTGGCATCTCGCCCCCAAACAAAAAATGTCCCATTTTAAAGTGGCATCTCACCCCCAAACAAAAAATCACCCATTTTTAAGTGGCTTCTCACCCCTCAAAAATCCCATTTTAAAGTGGCATCTCACCCCCAAACAAAAAATTATCATTTTAAAGTGGCATCTCGCTCCCAAATAAAAAATGCCCCATTTTAAAGTGGCATTTCACCCCCCAAACAAGAAATGCCACATTTGTAAGTGGCATCTCACCCCCAAACAAAAAATGCCCCATTTTAAAGTGGCATCTCACCCCCAAACAAAAAATGCCCCATTTTGAAGTGGCATCTCACCCCAACAAAAAAATTGACAACCAAGTGCTAGCTACACACGCCACTTTTCTGTCCTCAATTTGCATAACTCATGTTTCTTATGTATGGTTTTAATTCATACGTGAAGCTTAGTGAGGAAGCGAGATGTCTACATGTCACACTGCATGTCATTTATAACTTCACCCTAAAGAGGGTGGCGTGAACAGCAGCGCATAAGCAATGGCATATTGACCTAAGTGTACACGGTTTTTCTTCAGGTGTGCCCAAATCACTTTAAATTGGCAAAAAATTGAAATACTCCATAATGATGACAGATCTAGGCCATGTGTGAATCATAAATGGGGTGGAGGCTTGAAATCGGTAGTTTTATTTCGGCAAGGTCATTCCGGAATTCAGTTGCTGTAAATGAAAACTGCAGGCCATGTCCATAATTATTTATAGCATGTCTTCATCGTTAATTTGACATTAACCTGTTTTCTTGGAGGGTATGAGGGGATATTTGTAGATGGATGTTAGCTAGGTGAACAAGGTCATAGATTGATGCCATCTGTACATTAGTGGTTCTTCTCATATCTAACTCAATACAGATGATGTCCTCAATTGAGCTGTTCTGCAAGATATCCTGTGTGATGGGTAAAATGAAGAACACATGTTTCAATGAAAAGTGTGTGTATAACAGGGATAAAAACCTGAAACCATTACCTTGTCACATACGTATATGTAACTTATCTTAATTATTGCATGCAGGCAGAAGGTTGTTTTGTACATTGTTTAAGAAAATTTTAAATGAAAAATATAATGGAGCAATGCAGTTGCATTAGTAGCTCTGATGAAAAAAATTATGTTGAATAGTCAAATGGAATAGCATAAGAAAATAGTTGTGCTCACAGATGAAAAGAGTAAACATAATACACTGTATTGTAGTTCATCATCGCTGTCAGGTCACATGATGTGACAGAATAATCAAAAGAACGTTCTAGAACACAGTGTTCCGCTCAGTCATTCTGGAGTGAACAACAAATCAAGGAAAGTTCTTTACATTTTGACTTGTTTTACATTTTATTTTAGCATTTGAATCGGGTAGTGACACCTAAACATGTGACTACTGAGATGAATCAATTGTGCCAACCTTCAACAGAGAATGATGAGCCAAAATGCAACAAATCATGGCATTTAGTCAAGTTATGAGCTTGACAGCGTTTATGGAGAGTACTTTAGAAGGTGTGTCTAACGTGGTGTGGCTGGGCATAGCCAATCAACTGAGTTATCACAGCACACCTATATTTCAACCAATCCTGGTGCAGGCCATTTGTCATTGAAAGGTCGATATGCTTGAGCCTTGTCAGGCAAGCCAGTTGTTTACCAGCTAGCGTTATGATAATGATTCTAGCCTAGCTTTGGTCCATTGGGCATAAATTACTGACCTTTGGTGGTAGTTTAATGAGGTGGAAACAAAACACTCAGACCTATTGTTAATTTCTATACAGCATGCACTGTTTGATGCTTTTTATAATTAGCAATTACAAAGAAATGCTCTTTGATATCTTCAGTGTCGCTGAATAGTTTCATGGTCAGTTATAATGGTGAAACAATATTTTATCTTGAGCAAATATATTGATTCCATTTACTAACTGTATTTATCAATTAAGTATGTTCGACTCTGATAACGAGATAAGAACGTTGTGTCAATTAGATAGCTCGCATAGCTTTTGTCCTAATAATATCTGGCGAGAGGTAACTAGCTAGTTAATGTTGATTAGAATTATACTTCACAAAGGAGGGTTTAGAAATTGTTTGACTAAATCAAGCATTAAATATAAAACATTACTCAATCAGTTATTTAATATTACCAATTTTTTTAATTATTATTGAATTAATGTTTTTTCATAGAGATACGTTATGATTAGACAGTTATAAACAATGTATACGATACACCAAAAATCACATTTACTTGAAAAAAATAAACATAATTGTCATCACTGATGTTCATAAGTATAGGCAGAAAATAGACTGAAATTAGTTTACAATTCACTGATGTGGTGAACTTGTTTGTGGACTTCTTTGGTTTGATTCAGATCAAGATTTTCACTCCGTGCTGGATACAGATATATCTATATAATATATATCCGTCCTTGTTCTGTCATTAAACCATGCAACATATAGCTGCATAACCTTATCCAGAACTGGTAAACACTATTATTTCTGGCTGCTGTTGACTTGGAAATATATCAGCAGAGCGTTTTGCCAGTGGTAATCAGTCATATGTTATGTGCGTATGTCAGCGTTAGAAAGTCAAGGGTTGCTCCCCTCCCCAGTAGGGAGACGGCTCCTTCCCGCCACCCAGATCTCGGGGCACCAGAGCAACATGTTAAGTAGCACATTACATCCCCAGATTTACATCTGTTGCGTCACTACACAGGGTAGAATAAAGTATCCCGCCACTTGATCAATGTCAGCCAGCCACTTGCAACAAGACATCAGTGCATCCAAGATTGTTCCCACGCAGAACCCGCTGCACTCAAAGTTTATGTGGTGATATCATATTTACGTATGACGGAAATGCTGTAATTTAATTATTTTGCATCAGAATTATGGCCTATGATGCAGTTCGTTTTCTGAAGAATCGACATGCGCACGCAAGTGATTGCAGAACCTTTATAATGAAAGTGAGAAATTGTGTTCATGTATATAATATATATATATATTTAATCAGTAGTGCATGTTAATTAAATCCAATTTATTAGTATTTGTCTATGGCATGATTGCCTAACATAATGAACATTACTCTGCAATGTACCACATGCACCAAGCAGTATGTAATTTCAATCTAACATGTACCATAAATAATATTATTAAATAGTGCATATATGGTAACTTTCCCATAGATATTTTCACAAAAATATGTCCTACACATGTACATTTGCTAAGGAGGTATTTTGCAACACTGAAACGACATGCAGGTAAGTGTGTTTCTGACAGGTTGAAGTGTTTGAAATAGTAACGCCTGTTCCACAGTCGTTGTACTGATGTGAGCATGCAGATGCCCTCTTGACATATGGGCATACAAATAGTGCTCAAATGTTTCAACCATGCAAGCAAGGGTTGACCACTGTGCTAAGGCACAAACTGCTGTCCAAACCATGATGAATATGGTTGCATTGATCCATGCCAGGGCAAGAAACTGGCCACACTTCTCCTCAATCTTCCAGTTATTGTCTACCAGCTCGGGGCCAGTGGCTCTGGACGTCCAACCAAGTCATCTATCACCCTCTTAGAATCTATACCTGCCATGTAATTGACAAAGTAGTGTCCCCTTGTCCTTGCATGTGAAAAGACTGTTCTTGAAAGCATCTAATGAGTACAGAGTTAGTACAGGGAGGTTGGATATGTCTCATGCAGAACTGGAGAGATATTTGTGCCACATGTGATGCTTAATTTGGTGAAACTGATTACTGTTCCCTGCATCTAGCAGCAAGCTAAATATTATTACCCAAGTGGGGTATCAATCAAATTGTTTACTATCTTAATGTATCCACAGACTTCTTGTAATAAATAAATTGATAAATAGTATTATATATGTCCCTTGGCAATCATGAATGACAGAAGGTGAAGTGAAAGTGTCCGACATCTGTGATATTTGTGCAGAAAGGATGAGAGGGTAGATAGACAGTGACATGTAACAGGTGGGTGGACACCTAATGACCCAGGTCGATTGCACCCTGCCTCAGGGGTGTTTAACTCCAGTTCCCCCACATCAAAGCAGTAATCCCTGGTTAAAGGGGCTGTGCTGTGCCCATGATTGATTGTATATTGATTGCAGGAAAACTCCATAGATCCATGGAACATAGATCAGTGGTCTGGGCATTTGGAGAGGACATTAATCTTGTAATGACCAACCGACTTGACCAGCATATATTTGAATATTTGTGACTTATTGTAATGTGGCCAGCTTGGAAGGAAAAGACTGATAATATTTGATTTTCCTCATTTATTAATCTAAAATATGAATTCAGTATGAAAAAGTTCTGAACTTCTGATCGACTCTGTTTGGTCAAGTGAAAAGGTGGAAGTTATACAAGTATTTATATTACTTCAAAAATGGTGTGGTCCTTGTGTGTGTGTGTACAGGTATTACACGAATACAATGATTTAAGAGTGAAACCCTTGCAGACAAGTTGCAGTATCAGATACCAAGAAAGAAAACAATTTGCACTTCGCCTGCCTTTATGGCCTTGTTTGCCTTTAGGTAGGTGGTCCTGACAGTCGAAATCAGCAAACATAATTATACACACAAATATATATATGACTGAGTTTATATTCATGTCCAGACTAAACAAGCTGGGAAAGGTGGCCAGATTTAAAGTAAACTTTCCTGGACATTGGTGGACACACACAGTTGTTTTCCGATGAGATACACAACAAATTGGACAGCATAGTGCCAGGCACTTGTGCATGTCAGGATGTTTTTGCAGTTCAATATTCCAAGGTACTCTCGCTTGGAGGTAATGTTAACAGAGCGCTAGCATCAACACCATTGTACAAATACTGCCCAGTCACTCCTGGTTATAAATGACAAGTCAATGTACCACTGTGACCGCCAACAACACACCCGGCCTATGATCTCGCGCCCCAACTGGGCGCTTAATGAGTATGTATAGCAATGATTAAAAGCCTATAAAGTGACCCTGTAGCGGAGAGTGGCACTGGCCTGAGACCACGGGGAATAAGTCGTTTTGTGCGTGATACAGACTGATGCGACCACTCAGTTAACACCTGGCGAACGGAAAAGAAGTCTTTAGGGTGTAAAAACAGAGGACAAGTCTAAGTGGTGTCTTTGCCAGGGGAAGTAAACGATCCCAAGCAGGGACCGATATGGCGTGGGTTCTTACCAGTAATCCGTTAAAAAAAATTAAAAAGGTGGGCTTTGGATACGACTATGATAACTGACCGTATTTATATAATATCAACACAGTCGAAAGAGTTTAATATAGTGATTGGGGCAAAATGCGTTATATTTAAATGTACCTTTTAATTAAAATTTAGCACAATAAATCGACATTGTAAATAAGTTACTAAGCAAAAGTAAAATTCTTATAAATCGTGAGCTTTCATCGATTAAGTGCAAACAGTATATGTTTAGTTTATAATAAGTCTCTGCGTGGTAAGACATCATTTGTGTATTGACTATATTCGAAGAAACATTTCAGTTCCGACGTCTTTGCGGTGGGGATTTGCCGCATTCAGAATTAGCAGCGCATCAAGCAAATCCCATCGTTTATTTGTGTATTACAAAACGTGCGTCTACGATTTTCGGCTTGCTATTTTGATAACGGATTCGCACTTTCATGCTTTGATTAAATGGCATTTCAGCGAAGTTTGGCGACGCGAATTATCCAAATGACCAGAGGGGACTGGTGGGTTGGCGGTGAGATACGGCGATCCCGCTGCGATCAGTGCGTTGTTGTCGTATACTGCGCGTCGTGTCGGCTTTTAACTACACTCTTTTGCATAAACAGCTATTATATATCGGTCAGCTTTTCAGGGTGGCTGTCCACTTGACAATGTGTCAAGCTGTGCTTATTTGAGCCTTTTGTAGACGTTCTTTCCTACGCCCCTGGGCGCTAAGACGCAACCCGTAATCGGGAAAACTGCGTTTAGCAAATCATTTAATATAATGTGCATGTCTTGTTGCGTTGAATAAACGGCAAAATTATGCATAGCGAAGGTTATCATTTATAAACGGATCTAGGTTCGTAAAAAGGAATTAACTTCATTTTTGCGAATCATCACAATCCGTTCCATTTAGTGCAAGATTTGTGTACTGTAAATCGTACAGAAATTAATTAACCTGTACAGCTAATCACATTATGAGCCGTTGTGCTGCGGCCAATAACTGTGACAGACTCATCGTGAAAAGGCTGTAGAAATTTTCCAAACTATTCCGCCGAGCCACGTCGAGCTCTACGTTTAGCATTTTCGCGCATAAGTATCTGCCAGTCGTAACCTAGGCTTGCTTGCAAGTTGTCGTCAGCACAAGCATTAAATGTCCCTAGTAACGATGGTGCCGAAAAACAAAACATAAGCGGAAAACTCCACAAAGTGTGCGGACGAGCAAAATATCCCGTTCCACTGAGCAGTCATTTCTCGCGACCTTGATATTGCATCAGCTGCTCCGCGACGCTGATTGGCGGGTATAAATAGTTCTTTCCCGTGGTACTAGGGATTCTTTGTGTGATCGAGAACGAGGTTGCTGTCAGCTGGTTAATAGAGGCCGGACCTTCGCTTGCTAGCTTTGTTAACCGGCTAACCGGCGAAAGTGGTGTTTAGGTAAAGTAGTGACAACGGCAGAAAAGCGTTAGAAGAACCGGTGCAAGCTAGCGGCACAACAACCGTGTGTTGCCAGAGTGAAGTTACAGAAGTAATCGCCGCCAATATCTGCCGGTAGATTCGGCATCGACGATTGTGCAGGAAATGTCAAACAGCTGATTGCGTACTCGCGTACTATCAGCTGTTTTGCGGTGCAAGCCGGCCGGGCGAAGTGACAAGCGCGTTTGACGGCGTTCGCCGGTAGTGTGACGCCCATGTTCGCTGAATTCTACTGGGGACATAGTCCGATCGACTACCTGGACGGCACAGACACGGAGACGCAAGAGAAAGCAGCGTATGTAACCGACGACATAGATTTAGATCCGTTTTGCATGAATGTTTCCTACTCGTGCCAAATACTCCTGGAGCGCCTGCTGACGACACGCGACGGCTACTCCCCGGCTCTCATCCCGTGGGGCAAGCCGACCAAGGATCTGTCCGGGATGTGTCAGTGGTGCCAGGACAGGGGAGTTGCCAACACGTCGCATGAGCATAGAATACGTGACTGTCCGAGCGAGAGCAACCTTCACCACGGCTGGGATCTATTAATGGCGCCGGCAATCGATAATGACATCGTCGACAACGGGGTAGGCACCCTCCTTTTTTCACAGTCCTGCTTAGCTGAAGTGTGCAAATAGCAGGACAGAACCATGGGAAACTGTCCCGGCAGATAGTGTGATAAAATGCCCCATGTTCCTATACATTTTACAGATTACACAATTTAACAGCAAGTCTGATATTTTAAATTGTGTGTTGTTGTATATACCCCCTAATATAAATAATTATGGATGTTTTGAGGGGTATTGCAATTTCTCCCCAATTATTTTCCATCCAAATTATGTTTGCATTATAAATGTTGTGGATCTCTACCTCCTATGGATAGTGTTGAGGAAAGTAGATGAATAAGTGTAATATATTAGTATAATATGCCATGTAGTGGTTTGTATTTTCTTCGTTTAGGACATAATAATTAATTAGCATGGCTAAATTGCTTAAATTGGTTAGTGCCTTGCATACAGGAGGCCCTATAGTGACTATACATGTGTGATCATGTTTGCATCCGTGCATCTATTGTGCAATGCGAAGTGTACAGTAAAACACGTTGCTTCTAAAGCCATATTCTACATAGCATTAGCAATCAGCATTGCTTCCAAACTATACGTTTAGATCAGGCACAAGCAAGATGGTGACTTCCTCTAACTCCAGTTATAATCAGATATTAAGTGCTTGCTGAAAAGATATGTGCAGATGTTTGCCAGTGTTCTAGATATGTTTGTCGACTAAGAGCTGTGTCTACATATAGGAGAACCTGTGTCATCATAGTTGCTTATTGTCACCTTAGTGCCAAAGTTCATGTTAGATTGTCAGACAGAGTGCTTGTCAGTTTGTCCATCCTGAGCCGTCAACAACTCACAATGACCATCTGTGCGAGTCAACACATTGTCACACTCACAAACATTCTCAATCCATAGTTTGCAATCTCGGCCACTGAAGGCATGTGATGATTTATACACTAGAGACGCTAGGCTGATTGTAAGTTTATATTAGTCCTTATATGAATTATACAATCACTCAACTATTACGCAATTGCAGGTGTATTCGAGTGTGTGACTGTAGTAACCTAAAACTGGTCACACATGGCCGGTTCTGCTCACTGGCACTCACTCACGGACACGCATGGTCGATTCCACAAACTGTCAAACGTAGCAGCTTGCAAGTTCCACAAACTGTCAAATACAACATGTTCCACAGACTCACACCTGTCTGTGATATTACATCCTGCTTTGAAATCTGAGATGCCTAAGTAAGTGTAGGTTTGTGTTGCATCATCTGTGTCCTGGTTGCGACATTATCTCCAGGCAGTCGAGCACCTGATTTGATCATCCAGTTCCGTTTACCAGTCTGGCACAGAGATAACATAGAGCAACGGACCATTACTTTACTTCTAGATTTGTAGACAGTTAAAGTGGAATTGAAGATTCTTCCACCCTAAGATACAATTTATGAAGTGTAAAAACCTGTGAAAGACAACTACACATTTAGTTTGAACCATCAAATTGTAATTTAGTTTTCCTTCTTTTGTTCTGCAAGATGTTGACTGAAAATTGGTGAATCTCTGTAGCTGACTGGTGAAGATGTACAGTGATGGGTTTTAACAGACTGCAGATGTTTACAGTTGTCACAATCCTGTGTCATTATCTAGGTTGGTGATTCATCTGGGTCACACGGTTCAAATTTCAAATTCATTTGGACAGTTGTGGTGAAAAAATACAAATGATACATTTATTATGTTCAAAGCTTGCATATATGGTAGCCTGGTAGAAAAAATGTTCTACATGTGTCTAGTGATACTGATTGATTGATCCCACAGTGCCACAGCTCTGGCAGCTTTCTTCACTCTAACAGTAACTTTCTGGGGAGTGGCCAAACCACAGCTTAGCTTGCTCCTGTCTTATTGATGGTCATTTTATTTGGCTCAGTGTGTCAAGGCTTTTCACAGCTACAAAACACTGAATACGTATCAGTCGTTTCTATCTCTTGTGATATGTTTAGCACATTAGCCCTTGTGTTCGCTGACATAAGCATAATGTCTCTTAGTGCCCGCATATATATATATATATATATGTATATATCAGTCTCTAAACAGGTTCCCATTGTGAGTGTTTGAATGGTTTTTCGGTAAATAAATTGGCTATATTCTAGTATCTATAATGTTATGTAAAGTTGAGCCACACATCACAAGGGAATAGACACAAATGCTGCTTTCTGAAATACTGACAGCCACCTCCTTTTGAATGTATTTCGTGATCGGCCAAATATTGTTGACGCACTGCAGGATGGCTTGTCCTGGTATTTTGACAGTTGACAGCTGAATTACTGGGTGATTGTGTGTCAAGGGGTATATACCCCCAGGCTGGGTCAGCTGACTGGCCTGCCATGTAAGCTGTTATTCGAGACATTCACACCAGAGATGAGTGGATAAGCGGGTATCTCCCACCTGTTGTTCTGGTTCTGATTATCATCTACAGTATTGAGAAATGCAGTGTCAATTATCTGATGACTGCTATTTTTGGTGCTTCCGTCAGACAACTGGGATAGGATGTTCTCTGCGTTGTTTTAATCACATTCCCCATCTAGTCTGGTTTGGTTCGGTGGGTTAGAATCGAAGGACTGCAAGACAAAATTAGATTAATCTCGGACATTTGATCAAACTGGTATATAAGAATAAAGCGTACAGCAGACAGTATTGTACCAGTGGCCGAGTACCGTGAATAGTTTATCATACTTTATTCGGTCGAGTAGTTAGTACCAGCATCGTGGACTCTAGCAGGGCATTTGCTAGTGATAGGAGGATCTGCTGTATTTTCCAGGAATCGGGACGCGACAGATCTGCCTTGTTTAGCATTAGCAAACACAGCGTGTTTAGAACACAGCGTGTTTAGAGAGCCGAACCAAATGTATGTGTTGTTTGTGTGCCCTGTTCGGTAAATGGGTGCTGGCAACGTCCTAGCCGTACGTAAAGCCATCAACAACAGCTGGTGGTGGCGCTGTTCCCATTTCTAGCCAATGCGGACAGGGCTAACAGATGGATTATTTATGGCCGAATCGCCACACAGTGTCCCTCTGTCTGTGCTTCTGACACTTTTATCCTGTCATAACAAGCTTTTGATTTGTAACTCACCCATTAGGCATCAAGCCTGCTGTTGTGTTAAAGTACCACACTCTTAACCCAATAAAAAAATCTTTTGTGTCAGTTTGGTAAAATTGTGCTGGTTTACACCTATCACGTATTTTCCAGTGTAACTTGTAAGCTCTCAGGTGGCAAGTGTAAGCACTCGGGCAAGTGGCATTAGCGCGTTATTCACAGGTATTTAAACATGAACAATTGATTGACACCACAGATTGTGTCCTGGGTTAACTTCAGCAGGAGTGGTTTTAACAAACATGTTTACGATGAAATTGTACTTGCTGTTGAGTGTCGTATTTATTCAGTCATATTTTTTATTCAGTTATTGAGTTGTTTAAATTATGAAGTGGTCATTAATGTGTTGTTTTTCTGTTTGTTTCAGATTGTGCCAGTCGACACGGAAGATGATGAGGTGAGATTTGTTTTATTGTTACATTTCCTTTTTAACAATATTGCTTAAATGTGTACTGGAATATACTCACTGGTGAGTAGTATTTTATTGTGTGAATGTCTATTCAGGAGAAAACCAAACATCCAGATTGCGAAATCCTTAGGCAGATCTTTATGAGACATATGGGGCAGGGATATAAGAACTATGTGACAGCTGCCTTGCATGTCATGTTGTTAGGGGGCTTGTGTCCACTGGTGTCTGATGTCATGCTGGTGTCTGATGTCAGTCTATCTTAACATCTGCCAAGGCAGACAGATACAACTGTGATGACATCCTGACATCTCTGGTGTCTCATTACTGACCCTGTGCCTAAAAGTGACACTGGCATGATGGTGGTGACAATGACACAGACTATGATGCCGACTGTGTCACACTTCCAAATATGGTGAAGTTAGTCACTTGTGGTCACGAGTAATTTAAGAAGTGATTGGTGTCCATTTTGTAAGTGGGAATAAACCCCTCCAGCGCACTCTTCTCCCCAAACCCTGGGAATCACCCCACTCCGAATGGATCTGATTCACAATTTTGAATCATACTGATTATGATTGATTTTTGTTTTAATTATTATTTTTATTTATTAAAACGAAAAACATCCTGTTTGGTCGTCACCTTATTTGCCTCGAGCAGCGGTGCAGTGACTGTGGATAGCATAATATACTGGCCCATTGAACTGACCCGCTCATGTCTTGACCGGCTGTTGATGTGGTCAAGCATACAACTGACCCCTGTCCAGTGGCGTGATGTTGTTTGACATTGCCCGGACCTGGCTGGACCTGCGGCTTGTCATGTCACATCCCCCCAGCACTCCCCTCCCATCCGTCCTCCATAGGATCCCTGTCATTACTGTAACTCTAGGAACAAGGCGGACGTTTTGATGATGAGGCCTCATTGAGACCACAATGACATCACCATTGTGGGAGATAATGCGTCAGATTGCGTGGTCAATTAGTCTCCTGTGTGAGGTGTTGGTTTGTGGTCACACAGCTGATAGTTCCGTGTAGCTGCACCTGTAAATGACAACCGCCACCCAAGCGTGATGTCATCGACGGCTGTTACACACACAGGCCAGCCAGCGACTTCGGCTTGGTGCTTACATCAGTGCATGTCGATTGGTCGCCAACCCAACATGTGATGTCGTCACGGCAGTGGTGACACACGCCCAGGGTGAATCAATGTAGCTATCCACCCAGACAGTAGTTGTCTACATGTGACATACCAGGTTCACTTGTGTCCCCCCCCCCCATCTACCACCCTTTGTATGCCAACTGTACTTTTCAAGTGTCGTGGTTATATAGGGGCTCAAGGGCCTGGTGTACCTTTATTGTTGAACTCTTGACGCTTTGTTGTCTGTGGTTTGGGGAGAATACAAATCGGAGACGATTGTTGAAAATATACCAACTCTTATCATGTCTTTAAAAAAAATTCACATTGTCGTATGGTGAATATTATTCCTGCTACCAGTTTACTAATTGTGTAATAACAGAATATAGTGGTGTGTGTCTTGAGTTTATGCACACATAACTGCAGGTGGTTTATAATATAAGACATGCACGCATGCGCACGCACGCACACGCACACCCGCACACACAGCAATGAGTACTACATAAGAAAAAAGACTGGGCATAATCTAAACAAATGCATCTGTCTAGTCAGAAGCAGTAACATTACTTCACATATAAATCCTTTTGTTTGTGCCTTGATCAGAGTGTAACAAGTAATACATTTCTTGATACTAAAGTCAAGTATACCTGTCTAAAACAGTGCGTAATAGCTTGATTTGTCACACTGCATTGTTTACACTTCACTTTTACTTGGCTTTTTATTTACAATTTGTGGCACACCTATAATCATTCACGGCATCGCTGTTTTAATAGCACGCTAACACAATGGTTTAAAATTAGCTTGCTGGAATAAGCACTCCTACATCTTGTCTTTATGCACACTGTATTGTCTATCAAGCCGCAAAATTACTTTCCCCAGCAAGAGCTTTCTAATTTATTATTATCACATAGCCATTATTAGAGGTATGTGTCAATTTATTGGTACTTTCTGTTAATGTTGTCTAGCAAAGCCAGGCAGCGTACATTAATGTTGTACTTCATGCAGTTTTAAATCTTGAGCAAGACATTTATTCTAAAAAGTAGACATTTGCAGTTCAATGATTGGATAATACAATTAACTCTGTTCTTGGTGGCATGACATTATACCAAGTTTCCAAATCAGTATTTTAAAGATGACATCAACTGTTGGGTTGAAAAGCAAGATGTAAACTTTGCGATCTCGTGAGAGACGTCTAGTACTTGGCAGGGGGTCTTGCCTCCTTCTGATTGCTGGCACATTATGAAGGATAACTATAAAACGACTGGAAATAACCTGGCTCATATGTCATTTGGTGCACCTACAATTGTCTGCAGTCGTCTGTTTAGGGCCGTTTTTAAACCTTCACTCATGCGAACACAATGGGAGATTTATAAACCAGGTGGAAGAGACTTGTCCATGGGTAACCGTTGACACCGTGGGTGGTGGCATGGCGTGGCCGTTCGCTGTCAACCGCACTGTTTCTTGCTCAATAAATTACACGTGCAACTTGCAAATAAATAGCCGGATAATGTATTCACATATGTATGAAGTTCGGTTGGCCACAAATAAGCCGTCGAGAGTTGACAGCTCGGGAATCATTCATGTGGCATAGTTGCAAGTGCGACGATTTCTGGCAACTGTAATTCAATTTCAAGCTGGGTGGGTTGTGTGAAATTCATAGGGATACTGATTTAGATAAATTATTTTTCTGTAAATGTATTAATTATTGTTGTTATGTAAATTTTTATTATATGGGTGATTTTGTGTGGTTTCAGGCACAGAGCTTGTTCGTTGATGCATTCTTACATAACAATCGACTGGAGCACCTCATCCAGCTAATGGGCTACCACCCGAAATATCTGGACTGCTTTTTGAAGACTCAGCAGTTCATACTGAGGGGGGATGGACCCCTGCCCCAGCCCTACAGACACTACATTGCTATAATGGTGAGTCACACATTTCACAACCCCTTACGTCGTCTAGACAGTGCACTATGTGCTCAAATACAGAAGTATTCAGGGTGTCAGGACCACTTGGTTTGTAAATCCGTGTTGTGTACCGATGGATATAAGGATCACAGGATGTAATGAACAGTGCGATCAAGTCCTAGCATGGTCACTACAGCAGGGTTGCCTGTATGTGGAAATGAGGCACCAGCAGATTTTAGTTGGTGAAATTCTAACCTCTTCTGTGTGAGTTTCTTGGTAGTCATAAGCTGCAGATGTTGCCACGAATAGCAGCACAGACAACTGTACCCGTAGAACTGACAGACCAGTGTTATCTATATTATTCTGTGTGACATTTAGCCACTGCATGACTCTGTATCTATTGGTATGATGGTCCTTAGTCTTAAAAATGTATTATAAAGAATGCAGTTTTGCAAGAATGTTTATACACCCATGCCCAAAAGAAAATTCAAGTTATCCACGCCTTTGCAGCTGTTACATTATATTACATGGTAGTTTTTCCCAAGAAACATCGTACATTATACAGAACAGTCTTTATCCTTGCAGGCGTTTAATGCTCACCTAGACACAATCCATGTTTTAGGAGCGCGTAATGTTGCCAGAGCTGCTTAGTCTCCTGGTGAATAAATAAGCAATTGATCAACATGGACAAACCAAGGTCCTGTTCCTGACATGTGCCCTGTCTTCCACAGGGAGGGATGTCCCAGTAGACTAGACGTGGGAGTGGAACACAAACATTACACCTTCCATTAAGCCATGTTGATGTTCATATGTCATGTTCGCTTGTCATAACGTGTAAGTGGGATAAATATAAAAGACTTGTTCTTAGCGTCGGTGCCGCGGTCTCTCACTGGAAAATTCCACAGCGCTGGCACTGGGAGATAGAGGGTTAACCACTCACAGCTGACTGCCGCTAGGATGTTATGGCCGCGCCATGAATAGGTCCCGTTTTGCAGTGGTCCCATGTCCGCTATTGTTATTTAATTAATGCCTTCTGTAGTGCATGGAAATATGGACCTATCTCATTACACATTCTAGATTACGCATTCTAGACGGCAGTGATGTTTTTGTACATAGGTCGTTGACCCCTGCAGTTTAATATATTTGGTACTTGCAATTTCGATAGGAGTGAAAAGTATTAAATTCCCCAGGCCCCTGGGTGAAACTATAAACTGCTTCATCCAGTGTAGTAGTTAAAACAAACCTGTCTTGTAATGAATCCAGGGTTTGGTTTTCTGTTATAAATTTAAGCATATAGGGTGTATACCCTGGGAGCAGTATTGTGAGATATTAAGCAAGTAGTTGTAAATATATTGCTTTAATCTGTGCATGTGCAACCTTTGGCATAAATAGGTCAGATATTGCATCAGATTCAATTGATATATTCATGAATCGTTTTATCAGATTTATTGTACATACCAAATCCATGCAATTAGTGTGAGTTGATCAAGTTCTAAGAACGTGTTAGTGCAAAGTGCGGCCCAGTATGGCACACTAACGCTGTTATTGGGTGCAAATATAAAAAACTGTCTCAATAACTGTTATAGCAATAACAAGATAATATTGGTACCATGTGGACGGCAAGGTCACTGACCGAAGACAACGTAGTGCATCAGCTCCCTCCCTCTGGTAGTTAGAACCATCTAGACCCTCCGTATTCCCTGGCTGGCTGGATGCCTTCAAAACTAACCACTGCCTCCTCCCCAGGGCAATGTCAGCCTTCCCTTTTGGCGTTGGTCCCTCCTGCTTCTGGGCCAAGGTTTCCACATTCTGTTTGCTTCCGGGCGTAAATCGCATGCCTCGCCACTTTTTGTTCGTGCGCCAGCATCCAGCTTGTTGTTTACCACGTCGACTAAATCAATTCCTGCCAATTCAACGAACACAAAGCAAGGTGGACCGGCTTGAACGTTGGGCTGCTTCGGAACTGGGTTAAATTATAGCACAGTGGGATTAATTGCAGTGTAATAGATGACATATGTATGACTGTCGAAATAAGTAGTTCGCCTACTGATATTATATCAATCTTTATTTTGTCTTCATGCAGATATGAAAATTGAGTGATTTGGAATTTTGTACACAACCTTGACATTGATAGGCTTGTATAGTGCTAAGGGTAATGTTTTAAGGTAAAATTATTTCTTGGAATGCTCTGCTCTCTATGGGTGATGCCATTGGAGACTGTAATAATGGGTGTCTTCCAGGAAATAAATCTAGGAACTAACTGAAGGAGTTACTGCTGTTTTTTTGTCACATCTTAATCCAGCAACATCTGCAAAGGACAGATCATCTTTACACAGATAGTTCTGCAGTTTTGCACCAGGTGTATCAGTAAATTCCATCATTTCAGACCCAGATGTAAAGATATGCACACCTGGTACAAAATGCCATACCGTGAAAATGCAGTTTGCACAGTGCTAATCAGATTTGACATAAATGGGTCCTATTTGGAATTTACGACATTTGTTTTACAGTGTATTGCATGCGGTTTCTGTCTTTATGGAGTATTTTGTTAGCTGTTTGAATATTGATTCCTCTGTGCTGCCACAGTGGCACCTGGTGGCAGGCGTACGTGGCTAATGTCCGTGGCCAATAAAGCTCGCTCAGTGCTCATTTGTTATTCCCCGTCTTCCATTTAATGTGCCATTGTGAGCGCTGATACATTTATATCTCCTCGTCGCTTGTGTTTTATGAAGCCATTCCACATCTCACACTAGAAACTCTGCAGTTGTTTGTGCTTTTATTTCCATGAGGTGTTTTACGACGACTCCACCATGGCCTGGGTGTCGGACCAGTGTACTTGTTTACGAGGTCGTGATGCTGTGCGCTCAAGGTCACGCTATTGACACCTTTGAAACTGTATTTCTTACTGATGGGTGGGCTTCTGAGGCTATTTTTAACCATTGTGCTGTGACTATTTTGGGGAAGTGCATGGCACAGTGACACATTTGGGAGACATCACACAGTGTCGTCATTGTGCTGGTGAAATGATGTGGAAATTAACTGCCAGTGTTCAGAAGAGATTCATTGTTTCTGAAGCAGTTTGACATATAGTTCTACTCTCAGCGGAACCAGCTGAGGACACATTTGTAATGCGCAGAATGTGTGTATACATAGATCAGACGACAGGGTCATAAGTGGCTGTTTGAGCTATAAAAAATGACAACAAACTGTTGCAAGATGTAAAACGACATACTTTGAATTGAAGTACCATTATTGCCCGAGCTAGAAGAACTACAGTCTATCAGCGCACACACAGCAGAGAGTTTTGAGTAAACAAAAGGTGTGTGCCGATCAGACACTTATCTTTTCTGAGAGGATAAACTTGGATGCTGACACTTCATCTTCCCTGGCACGGCAGCAGTGTTCACTGAAACATAACTCCCAGTCTCAAGAAGGGTCCATGATTAAATTATTGCAGTGTTACACCCCAAATGGGTTGCTAATACCCCCCACAGGTGATAGATAACATGATATCACCCCACACAGGTCTGCAATTTTGCAGTGTTCAAACAGGAAACGGATCAGTCCATACCAACTTGACCTCATGACATTATCTGTAGCTCTGCCGGGCAAACATAACCTTTGTGGAGACTATGGCTTGTTGCGTGTCTGAGTTCCTGCACTATCTGTGCCAGAGTCATGCACTTGCGTGTCGATCTTTGCACTCGCTTTTCTGTTTCAACGCCGCTTTGTCAGACAATGAAAGAACAAATTTACTATCTTTGAATTGGCAGGGTGTAGCCAAAGGTGTGAAATGGGTACTTAGGGTTGGATTTAGGGTTCAGTCCTGTTGAATTTGTGTCAAGTGGGAGGTAAATAAATCGAGAGTACCATGAAAGCTTGGTGTCAAGCGCTGACTGAGTGGCATAGTGACAGAGCCTGTATTTGGCAGGGAGAAGGCCCAGTTGTCATCAGATGCGCTCATCCATTAGCTGAGTCTAACCAGAGCAACAGTTGGCTGAGTGCAACTTTGATGTGGACGTGTTGTGTCGACAGCAAACCAAGATAAATATGTTGAACGCCACCAGGGCTCCCTGGACTCAGGGCTCCCTGGACTCAGGGCTCCCTGGGCTCAGGGCTCCCTGGGCTCAGGGCTCCCTGGACTCAGGGCTCCCTGGACTCGGGGCTCCCTGGACTCAGGGCTCCCTGGACTCAGGGCTCCCTGGACTCAGGGCTCCCTGGACTCAGGGCTCCCTGGACTCAGGGCTCCCTGGACTCAGGGCTCCCTGGACTCAGGGCTCCCTGGACTCGGCTGTTTTGCACCGAAAATGTAACTACCACTTTGGAGGTGTGTCAAACAGTTGTCAAAGAAGGAAAGGTCCCTGGTTATTTCATTGTGTCAACTATCAAGTCTTGTCAGTGGTGGTCATTGTCCAAATAAAGCACAGTGGGTGTTTGCCGGGCATCCAATGTCCACTTCTGTGGTGGTGAGGTCAGCATTCACTCATGCCACACCACGAGTCTATTTATACTAGATAAATATAGACATCTTCAACAATGTGGCCATGATTAAAATCCCAGGGGTTTGACAGACGAACTATTCACCAGTGCTATCGGGCCCAGTGCATGGTTTGTTGTTACAAAAAGAAGCTTTAGCTAGGAAAAGACTTCGCCTACCAGTGGTAAAATTCATGTGAAACTAATCCCTGGGAATCTAGGACCGGGTGTTTGTTATCACTAGCAAACTAATACAAATTATTAACTGTGGTGCGTGCATCAATGAAAGAAGTACATATACAAGTTTGTTTGGTTAAATCTGTAGCTGTAGGCCAGTCGACAAACTGTACATTTGCCAGGTTTCGTAGGTACAAGTGACCTAGGCCGTCAATCGTGTTTGATGTGTACATTTAAAGCAGCACTTGAGATAGAGACATCTGTTTGTTAGCTCACGGTTCAGAGTTCTCCGCTGTGTCTATTTCAGCAGAAGTGTCGACACGAACCAATCAATACACAGGGCAAAGAGAATAGGTTTTAATTGCGCAGTAAAGTTGTGTCATGTCTTGTGTAGCGAACCCTGCCTGAAAACTGCTGGCCTATATTAGTACATAATAAACCAGACAGGAAAATGTGTGTGTTAGCAAACTTTGCATTATATAAATTATAAATGCATGCTTATATAGTAAAAATAAAGTAAGATTATAAAGCCCATGATGCATCGGTGAATCCGCATTTAAAATGGATACTATTCAGTCACAATATATGAACTAAAGTGGCTATAAAGTCACAAAATTCCTCAATAACTTGCATAAGATGACATGGTAGTGTTATTTGATAGGAATGTGTGTGTTGTGTTGTAGGCTGCTGGTCGACACCAGTGCTCCTATCTGATCAACATCCAGCGCACAGAGTTCTTGCTTCAAGACGGGGACGAGCGATGGCTGAATGGCTTAGAACACATACCAACAAAACTTATGAATCTGTACGAAATAAACAAATTGATGGCACATCGACCATGGTTAATAAACAAGTCGCACATCGAAGTGAGTACAAGTAAATGATATGTTCGTTTTTGTCTTGGTCAGTTGCAAAGTCGTATTATTTTAATGATCAAGTTTGCATTCATGCTGTTGTTTGCACATATGCCTATAATGTGTACTTAGTAAAGTAATTTAATAAATTAAAAAAAATTGTTTTATAGGTGCTGTTTAAAAAATCCTTATTAATTTAAATAAAGAACTGTAGTAAAATTAGTTTTCGTGGGACAGTATTGTAAATTGTGTCATCACTATTTGTAGAAATTGACTCGAGGCGAAGACAACTGGTCGCTGTCGGAACTGATGCAGGCCATCGTCATCCTCGCCCAGTTCCACGCACTGTGCAGCTTCATCTATGGCTGTGGGATCAACCCCGAGATTGACCACGAAGACGGTCACTCGTCGCGGCCAATGTCGGTCACTGACGCCAGTGTGGTTGAGAACTCTTCCTCGCCAGGTCTCTCGCAAAACAGCAGTCACTCGTGCACGCCAAACTCAGTGAGTGTTCCTTTTTGCTCTATTTTTCTCCTGTAGGTGTCGTTACTTACTAGTGGGTGAACATATTATGTAGAATAATTAACTGAATTATTGTTTAGTTTAAAGAGATTACTTTTCAAGAGTAAATTTGGAAATATTGTTTGCGTTTTGTAACTTTACTCTTGCGTAAAATATACTGAGGTATACTGAGCATGCAGGATAACAACATTAGCGTCAAACTACTACAAGATAACTAATGCGATTCTCAGAACAGTTTTTCATCTCACATCGTCCTGGGAAGTTCACTCATTTTCTTCACACTTGTTGAGTGATGCCACTTCTCTCTTATTCGCTGTAGCATTTCTGAGAAAGTTGCATAGGTAAAACGTAATCGTTCACACCTGATGTTGTGTGACTTGTGTGCACTGGTCGGTGGTCCACAATGTACAGTCCAGTGAAAAGAGGTGACCAGGACAGGTTAAATAAGCACTGGCAGTTTGCTAACAGCGGGTTTCGTCCGTCATTGAAAAGCCATTGAATAGTTGTAATGGGTGGATGTTTGCCGGCAGTGTTTGCACGTCAAAGAATGACGTTTCTTATTCATATAATAGGACAGTAATTTCTAAAGCTTGTGGTTCTTGCGGTTTGCCAGCTGATGAAGTTTTAATACAGTACGTATCAACACATTGTCAAGTGACTCATGTCACTGAAGTACTTGGGTAGGTTGGTGAACTTGTAAGTTGACAGCTCTTGAGAATGTCACGTCTACGGATTAGTCACTAAAATGTCCTAATGACAAGATTTGTAGCAATCAGATGCCAATGAATTTATGAGTTCGACTGAGTCTCTTAGTCTGACTGTGAGTCTGACTTTGAGTCTGACCATGAGTCTGTGAGTCTGACCGTGAGTCTGTGTTGCAGTTGCCAGAGGGACAGAGCTGCATTGAGCAGTTGCTGAAGCGGATGCGGCAGCTGACAGAGGAGGCCCAGGTGGAGATGACGCAGGAGGAACTGCTCAAGAGGTTTCAGAGAGTCGAGGACCAGAATGCAGAGTGTGAGTGTCTTCACTGTGTGTTTGAGTGTCTTCATTGTGTCGTCTCTCGCTGCCAAAGTGTACTGCAGCCACTCGTCAGTTGTAACATTCTTTAGTATCTGTATACGGACGGTTATGTTCCCCATCATGATGCGGTTCTTAACAACGTAACAAGTTTTAATACATTAAATAATTATTTAATAAATAATAATGTTTAATACATGTAACCCAGCCAATCTATTAGATTACTATATGTGGGCATTTGCCGTGGGTGCTTGAGTTATTTTTTTTACACTTTTATGACATTTTGCTATTTGAGTAAAGTCAAATTTCTTTCATGTTTTTGTTTGATTCTCCTCTTGATGATTACTTTTTAACAGCTCTGATAGCCATGTTCAGTAATAAAATGGTGTAATTTATTGTTGACTGGCATTGTCACCTTGTGTGTGTCATCACGGTCATAAGGACAGTCCAGTTCATCTTGTCATTGTTGCAGGCATGCTGACCTTTGTCTGTCATTTTTTTCAGTGGTCCCTGTTGCTAAGCAACCATCGCCACAGGCGGACATCTTGCGGTACGTGGACGATGCTGACTTTGTCTACCAGGACTTTGCGAAGCGAGGACACACTGCCGAAATACCCACCTTCAGAGCACTGGTAGGTGTTCAATACAGGAATATATCACATTTTCTCATAACGTTGTTATACAAAAAGCAAAAGCTTATGACCTCTTTCTAGTGAAACTACATACTCTGAATATAAAAGGTGTGGCTTAGTTCAGCCGCAACTGTTGATGGATTCAGAGTCTGCCCTAGATTCTCAGATGCTCCAGTTGGAAGACTGTAGTTTGAGCTGTGGCCAGTCAGGGCACTAATGGAAGATTTATGAGTTTGTGGCAAGGATAGTGGGGAGGTGTTTCCCATCATGTTGTTCCAACAGGGGATTCTGGAGCGTGTTCTACACGTGTTTGTGTGCCTTTGTCCCACAGGATTACTCGTGGGAAGACCAGGGTTTCTCACTCGCCAACCGGTTGTACTCGGACATAGGAAGTCTGTTGGATGACAAATTCACGACAACTTACAATCTCACCTATAACACGTAAGTTGACAATTTACAATCTCACCTATAACACGTAAGTTGACAATTTACAATCTCACCTATAACACGTAAGTTGCTATCTCATCACCCATGCCTGATACTTGATAAATGTTTATCTTAAGTGTATATTTGTTAGTTTAATGTTGTGTAAACATTGCATTGTCTAGTGCACTGTATTGTCCAAATTGAATTATATTTCTTATAACTTAACAGTGCAACAAGAATTGTTAAGAAATATCAAAAGTAGGGCCGCAGCAGATGTCATTACCACAGCAAGTGACCATTGATTATATAAGGTAGCAGTTAATTTTGGAATAAAGAGTTTTACATAAATGCACCTATGAAATTGTCATATTTGTATGGAGAAGTGTTAAAACGATCTCCATTGTGTTCTCCTTCCAGGATGGGTCAGAAGGCGAACGTGGACACGTCAGCGTTCCGCCGTGCCATATGGAACTACATCCACTGCCTGTTTGGGATCCGCCACGACGACTACGACTACAGCGAGGTGAACCAGCTGCTGGAACGCCCACTCAAGAACTACATCAAGATCGTCACGTGTTTCCCCGAGCGCGTCTGCAAGAAGGACTATGACAGCTACATGCGAGAGTTCGAGCACTCCGAGAAGGTACGTTGTTTACCTGTTGTCATCGGTTGTATAGTCATCAAGTTAACAGTGTTATAAGTTTGTTTTGCATCTTTTTTAAACATAGGAATGGTTTGTGTGGATTTTATCAAAATATGAACTTGTTTAAATGTTATATATACAGTCTTGCACAAGTGCTGGCTCCACCAATCCAAAAAAAAAAATGGTCGTAGTACTTACCTTTTAACAAGAACTGGTTGATTTGAAAATGCAAGAAAAATATTAATTATTTTATTCATTGGCAGATATATTTAACTATTGAAAATGGTAAGGTTATAAAATGAGAAACCAAAGTTGTGACAGATTTGAAATAATGTATGTACCAGTAACATTAGGACCATTAGTAACATTACCAGTAGAAAGTTAGGACTACAGTCTAGCTGTTCAGGTGGCCGAGTGCCTATATCGCTATCCACATCCATTGTAGGTTCACATCAACCTGATGTTACTCGAGGCTCGTCTACAGGGGGAGCTGCTGTACGCGCTGCGAGCCATCATGAAGTACATGACGTACTGCCCATCGTAGGCCAACCATGATGTCACGCTTGACTGCTCTTTGTGATTGCTTATGGTGCTGCTGACGGTTCAGTTCAGTCCACATTGTGTTGAGAGCCATTAGCCATCACAGACAAACGCTGGCTTCAACGGTGTGCGCCTGGCCTTCGTCCTGTAGATGTACAAACTGGTCACTCTCAATGGTCACCCCTGCTGGTTCCATCAGGCGTACCGACTGGCTGGACTCCCGATAAGACTGCTAGACTTACTGACGGTTGCGGAACCGAGAACCGGAAGTTGCTGCAGCTGTGCCATGTGCCGTGCGTGGCACTCAATGGTTGTCGTCGATCCATTGAAACAATGCCGACGACAACGCAACTTTGCCATGGAATGAAGGAGAATGGCACAAGGAAAGGTGACTTGACTTCTCCAGTGTTTATCTTCATGAAACTGTGATACGTTTTGTACAGCGAAAGAAAAAAGTGTGTTTGTATAAAGTGCTATAGCTCTGTATGTATCTGTCCGACTATGTGCGTGAACATGTGTGTACGCGTTTACGCGCATGTCCACGCACATACCGTCGTATATCAATATCTACTAATACATGTGTGTGCGTGTGAACATTTTATACCAGCTGCGTGTGAGGCCTGAGTGTCGTGTCGGCTCGTCTTGTAGCCTCTCCAGCGATGGAGATAACGAAAAGTGCTGGACAAGAATATTCTGGAGCGATCGATGTGTCTAGATCTAGTCAGTCTGTAAGGATAGGAGAGGATGGTTTTTACTTGAGTTAATGGTTGATTCAATGTGCCACATACCGCAACTGCGTCTTTCACTTCATTTGGTGGTTGGTGGCACTTGGCCACTGGCCACGTGATTAAAACCGAGCTCTTCAGTGCTCATTCATTCATTCATTCATTACTGGTTAGTTAGCTAGTTAATTGATGTTTACCGTTGTTCAATTTTAGCTGAATCCTTATTAAGTCTGTTTATTTTGAGGTTTTATAGCCCAGAAGACACTTGCGATGGCTGGGGATATGTAATCAGTATTCCTTCGTTGTTATTAATATCAGATATGACAGTATCTTTAAAACGTTTAGGAAGAAAAGAAATTATGCGTGCATCGTGAACTGTTGCTGCTTATGACTTGGGCATTCTGTTACAGTTGTAGGCAGTTGCATTTCACAGTGCATGTGAGTTAAATAAATAAGCAGTTGTTATATTATAATGTAGATTTATTGAAGTAATGCTGTTGGATTTAGCGACATTGTTTATGCTATATCATGTCCCGTCCCAATATTGTGAACCCCACATATTGCATCTCGCCTCATCCCATTCAGAGATTTCATCACTAGTGTAAAATTAACACTAAATAATTGAGTATTTTAGGTACCTATTTAAACTTTTCTATGATATCTGCTGTACAGATGGTAAAATCAATGTATATTTTAAATTGTTGTGTAATAATATTATGTGCACGCTGTTGTATGTATGAGACATGGAAAACATTTGTGTATGTGTGTGCGCGCGCATCCCACTTCTGACACCATAAGCCGTAGTAACGGCATGAAGGAGGTATTGGAACCTTTGTATCTCGCACGTATCGTGCGGGGGGCATTTTGTGTTACATCTATCGTGTTCATATTCAAGTTTGGCTCACGTTATCATTGTTAAGTTCAGCAACAACTGCAGACTGTTGCCGTTACTGTTTTGATGACCACACGTGGTCTAAAATCCATTTGGCTAAACACAGAGATGGACTGGTCGTTAAACACTTGGAACTGTATGCCAATTAGACAGTTTTCATTAGGCCATTTCCAGCGCTGCTGTTTTCGCTATTAATTTATTTTCGCATGAACTGGCTGCCTGCTTTGTTATTTGTATAGGCGACACGTCCGTAGCGACTGTCGCTGGCTCGCTCCAGTTTAAACTGGCCACGTCCAAAGACAATGATCTCACTGTTAACAACGGCGCTGCGCCGCGATGGCCGTTTTCTCTTTCTCTCTAGGCTAGGCTGTAAACCAGTTCGCTGTGTTACTAAACCGGGTATTAATTTAAATAATTTACAGCTGGGCTATCTACGAATGGAGTGTGATAAATTATTTTCAAGCTGTTTATCGTGCCAGTCTACCGGAACCGTAGTATTATTATTCTATTGTTGTTCGTTTGAATTGCTACTGCAGAATGCTTGCTGGTGTTTCGACAGCTTAACGACTGTCCCGACCGACAGGTTCGCCGCGTTGTCGGCGGCGTGAGAAATACTTTAAGAAACGTTATGTAATTCCACTAGTTGTTCACCGGAAGTGGTCATCGGGTGTACGCCACCGTCATGTAACGTACTACGGCATTTAAGCGTGCTTGTCAGCGTGTGCTACTAACTATTCCGGCTTCTTGCACCCCCTGCACGGGTTCTCCGCGAGACAGGCTCTCATTTCTATGCAAGTGAGATTCGATGGGTGTTGGGTCTTGATTTTGACGCAAATCCCGCACTGCACAGACATTGTATTGCCATCACTGAAGACGGGTAGAGGTCTGCTATGATAAGGGGGAGACTTGACCGGTTGCAGTATTTATAGACACAGTCGGGTGCCATGGTGGTCGTTCGTTATTCGGTAACCGTCTCAAAAGCGTCCGGTTTCGTTCACCGCGGCAGATAATTTCATCTAGCGCATTTGTAACTTACTCGACGTTTGTTCCCAACAATTGCTGCTTTTCCCGCACTTGCGACGCGCATGCGCAAAAAAACGCTTCCCCAAATTTTAGTTTACCGTCATCAGTATTCATAGACCGTCCGGCCTGCTATTTGCCAGCCGACTTGTGGGGGAGATGGGGGATGGGGAAAGAGAGGGGAGCAGTTGGAGGAAAGGGGAGCTGCCGTCTGCCGCCACAAGTCTAGTCATTGTTAGCCAAGACGAGCGGTTCGCTATCGCCACACTCTCTAACGCAGCGGCGCAGACGGCAGCAAAGGAATTGGCGTGATGGGCCTGTACCACCATTGTAGCACCGATGTCGTGGTGGACCTCTTTCCTCCGTGTTTCCCGCCTTCCCGTCCCGCGGTGGAGCGTTGTATTGTGCTGGTGGGAATGTGAGGAGCGAGTTTTATGTGAGACAGACTGGTTGGAAGTTACACGAAGTCGTTTCAAATATGCATTCCGCCGTAGCTTTAGTTTAAATTATACTGTTCGCATAATTAATTATCGGTATATCCAATTCAAGACTGCGACATCCCTGCCGACGCGACGGCGCGAGTTTATTGTAAATACAGATGCGTGTATTTTGTACGATTGTCATTGTTTTAAGGGTCTAAGAACCCGCGAGTGTCAGAGCTGTCGCGCCGGCTGGGGTGTCTTGTGATGGAGACCGATACGGTCTCGTTGCCAGCCGCCATGTTCAGAGGGAGACTCGGCCGTGTGACCATCTAGTCTCGCGTCAGTTGGGCGGACACCGTGTGTGTCCTTCTGCCGCCAAGGCGATGTCGTTACGAGCTTCCAACATGTGTTAATATAAGTAACTCGTATGTGTCTAGCGTGATGGCGACGACGACGATAGGATGGATGACGATGTGAATGTTGTATGCGAAATGGAAAATAAAGGTGTTCACAGAACCTTCAAACAAAACTGTTGTTGTGTCTGTATAATTATGTACATTTGTGATCTACTCAGAAAGTGTTGTTGACATTGTCGCCGGCAATAGCGGGGGTTAGTTGTATGCGACGTGGGAAGGAACCCGGTAAACAAATAAACATGCGGGTGTCGTGTGGAATAAAAAGACGGAACTTGGGATGGAAATCGGGGAAATGGGACCTGTAAGAAAGTGCGAATGGAAATGGGAAATTCAGAGCCCTCAATATTGGGACGTCGCGATGTTTTCTAGCTTGACTTAGACGTAGTCATTTAAATAAACCTTGCTTCCTTAATCCGCAACCCTCGGTTCTAAACTAATGGCTTGTCTTCGGTATCTTAGTTGAACCCGTCACGTGTTGCTAAAATCCCAATTCTAGAGATTTACCGCCATTATCAACAGTTAGTTGGGACATTACCCGCTAAGCGAGTGTCACGCCAGAATTTATGTACTCCGGCGCGCTAGTCGCGTCTTCATCCGAACACCGCAGGATTCTTCGTCAGCGTGGCGACCGACCCAGCGGTTCCACAGCGCTCTCGCGGCCGCTTGCGAAGATAACCGAGGACCTGTGGGGGTGTTTGCGAGCGAACGAACGGGCACTTCACTCGTTACGTAGTCTCCGTCGCACCCGCTCACCACATAAACAGTGGCACCTGTATTTACTGTCAACGAGCGTGGTAGATTTGGTGACTCACGCTCTCGATTTGTCTCCTGATGTGCCTCTTCAAACGTGTTCGACCGCATGTCACTCGGCTATGACAAGTGGCGGCGACGACCTGAACTGTTACTCTTCGTTATTTGTCTACCTCCGATCAGACCCACCGCCGACACTTGTCGGTGGATCCATCTATACTTACTTTGTTTCTTTCTTTTCGGGCGAAAATACGAACATTTTACTATGAAACATTGTTTTATTCACCTTCTACAAAGGCCGAAAAGCGAACAACGAAAACATCTACAATTCAATAAATATGCTGGCAATAATAACGTGTGCGGCACGATAACGCGGGTACCATGTTTGGGGGGGGGGAAATCGTTATATTTATATTACAAAACAATAATATGAAAGTTGTCAATAGGCATGCACAAGTTTCAAACACCCACCCACAGTTCACGGGCTAATTTTACAACTGTCAGTAACAGATATCTGGTAAAGACCATAAATTACAGCTTCCCTCGTGCTCTTGAACGGAACAGTCGCTGCGCACCGTTGAAGCGAATCCTTAGTCGACGAAATTAATCCGGTTGAACTTTATCGCGAAACGTTCACCGGGCCGGCCATTCGCCAGCAAGCCCCGCCCCAGCGGACACTGAAATGTTCTAATTATTGACCCACCCCGTTCAATCGTTCCTGTGTCGCGCGGGTCAACAACGTCTCCGCGTCGTTTGTCGTAAACAACAGATGGGGTACCCGATTAATTACCGACGTTACAATAACAGGGTTCTTACTTTTGACGAGTTATCGCACAAGTTATGCTGCGTCAACATGTTGCCGATCTACGACACCTGCGCGCCAGTTTCGTCGCACAACTTATTTTCATAGCCGACGAATTCACACGTGCATTTCGCAATGTGCCGACACGTAACACACGCTCATGAATTACTGGAGAGTAAACAAGCGTAACACACACAGCGCCCCTTTAACAAACTCAAACTCCGACTTAAAATGTTTACTGTAAACACGTTGTTGAAATGAATATTTGCGGTGTAAACGTCAATTGGCGAATTCGATTGAGGTCAGCAAACGGGAACTTCGGCACGGGATATGTTAGTTTGTTATCCGTGGTTATTCGTTCTATGATAAAATCTTGTCATTTTATTGCTGTTGAAAAAAGGGTAACGTATTTACTAAATAACGTAGCGGTCATCTGGCTATAACGGACACAGTCTGAACGATTTCCATTGCAGACACAGACAGTAAATTATATAAAATCTAGTTTTATCTGCACAGTTAGCTGTGTTGTACTAGAGTCGTGCGTTTGGAAAGTTATTTGCGTATTGGTAATGAACTGACATTGGAGCTCAGGCTGCCTGCTGATTACAGTGTATCGATCTATCAAGATCAAGAATAGTCCGCAATGAAGCGTTCACGTAATACAGATAACGACCAAGTTATGCGAAACAAACGCAGTTCATTAAAGCACTGGGCTGGTCGACAGGTTTGAATAAACACACATCTAGGTCTCGTGTGTTGTTTTACGAAAACACAACTGTTGGCCTTTGTTTACACACGGGTGAAGAAGCGTAATTATCAGAACTTTGGACCCAAAAATCAAACCAGCTTGTTGTCTAGCTACTTCGTTCGCTCTGGGATTCCTCTCGTCGAATTGAAATTGACATATCTGCCGGGGGTGGGGGTGGGGTTGGTTGGGGGTGGTTTGGCAGTAGTACGAACCGGAAATCGCGGCACGTACGAGCATTGTGTTATGTATAGGTAGTATGACGTCACCCACACATATGCGCACAAACGTACACCACATGCCGTCACCCGCGCCCACACGCACACACACACACACACACACACACACACACACACACACACACGCACGCACGCACGCAGCACGCGCACACACACCAGCACCACACGCACGCACGCACGCACACACACACACACACACACACACACACACACACACACACACACACTGGACATTTTACACTACCAGCAAAATCCTAATAACATTTTGATAACACACTAGCAACAGTAACCAGTATTCAAAACAAATTTGACGTCAATATGATAATTTACCATGACATATTTTGTTTTAACTGAAAATTAATGACGATCGACGTTGTGAATTTTGTTCAACTTATGTCCTCGATATAGGTGCACGGAGTATTCATAGGAGGGTCGACTATAATACTAAGTCACATACTTGATTCCACGGCCACAGTACATACTCGATGTGTGTAATCCCACATTCCGTCCTACAAATATGTCATATTTTCTCCTATAACCGGGCAATTGGTACTTCGAGGTAATTTAATATGCCTAAGTCAGACCCGTACCCTAGGGGTGCGAAGCGTACATGTTTGTACACCCCGTCGTGGATGGGATGAATTGGTACTGGTTGATGCGTAAGAGTTCACAGCGCGCGGTAGTGTAGTGGTTAGTACATTCGCCTGGCACACAAGATCTCGCAGTTGAAAATTCAGACCGGACAGGCGTGGCATATTTGGTGTGAAATCCTCTCGCTTACACTGGGGATTGCATCGCTTATTACCATGAGTTCATGTTAATGTTGGTCTCGTCTCAAATTTGGACGTAAACTAATTACTGGGGACAACACGCACCCTGCCAGTGCCCACCTCAGTCCCAGAGATAGGTCGGTGTTTGCGAAACATTTCTTTAAACGTTGGAGTGCGATTGATAGAACGCAGGAGTCACGGGACTGAGGTGGATGTTTGTTCGTGAGGGTCAATTATTTTAAGTTTTCATTAACATCAAAGGAAGCTAATTACAATGTCTAAAACTTCACCGACTGTCATTTTGACAATTCTTGAAACATCTACGTTGGTGTGTTACTACCGTTTAGTGTGGAAACTGTAGCAATGACTAAACTCGCCGTTTTACACGAGTTTGTATAATATTATCAATATAGCTACTCTTGACTGACGATCACATGTGCAGACCATTTGCCAGCGCACAGATGAATGAAACATAATTGATGGCACTGGAGACTGACTGCGGCCCATTCGCCGAGCTTGTACCGGATGTTGGTGTTCCAGTTACCGTCCACCTGGTGTCGTGGACGGTCACTCTCCTGCTCGTGGTTTCCACCGCGGTCAACAACATCCGGGCGGCCATTGTCGTAAACAACAGATGCACTGACCACCAGTCGAACTTCTGACCAACTAACTGCGATCGTAGGTTCTCAGTGTTTACAACCCCACGCCGACAAGACATTGGACATCACGCGTTGTTGTCATTAATTAAATATAGTTTACTGATTAGTAATATTCCTACAGTGCAGTTGTTTTATTTTTTATTAGTTGTTGTCAAATAACATTAGGTGCATCGATTAATAATTAAACCATTCGGCGCTATACCGACCTAGGAAAATCATGTAAACCGAAAATGTATTTAACGTTATAGTTATAATTAATTAAATGTACTTACCTACACACGCACGCACGCACGCACGCACGCACGCACGCACGCACGCACGCACGCACGCACGCACGCACGCACGCACGCACGCACGCACGCACCACACACACACACACACACACACACACACACACACACACACACATATATATATATATATATATATATATATATATATATATATATATATATATATACATTTCCTCACAACGCCTAGGCGTGTTCCTCGCGGTACCACGTGCAACAGAAGATATGCCGTTATAGCGATTACACGTACTCATTGCGGTACCACGAATAACGGAGATCTCGTGGTGCTTGGGCGTTCTTAGCGTGGTACCACACGCCGGTGATTGTTTTAGGCGGACCCTTTACCTTGCCCTTAGGGCACCTTACCTATATGAGACAACACACATGTCCTATATGTTCGGTCGTAGTCTTAACTCAGGGTAATAAGCCCGTTCAACTCAGGGTAATAAGCCCGTTCAACTCAGGGTAATAAGCCCGTTCAACTCAGGGTAATAAGCCCGTTCTCTGTCAAGTTCGCGCCACATCGCAAATGCACGTGAACCCGACTAAACACACATGACAGGCCGCTGAACTGAATGGACATCATGACCGCCGCTGACGTTGCCGAATATAGACCCTAATACCCGATACTTATCTGCAAGTGGCTACTCGATATTTGGCCAAAAAAATCGTTATCCGCACTGTCTGTGCTCTGCCTGCCTGCCTGCCTGCCTGCCTGCCTGCCTGCCTGCCTGCCTGCCTGCCTGCCTGCCTGCCTGCCTGCCTGCCTGCCTGCCTGCCTGCCTGCCTGCCTGCCTGCCTGCCTGCCTGCCTGCCTGCCTGCCTGCCTGCCTGCCTGCCTGCCTGCCTGCCTGCCTGCTCCTGCTCCCTGCCTGCCTGCCTGCCTCCTGCCTCGCCTGCCTCCTCTCCCTCTCCCTCTCCCTCTCCCTCTCCCTCTCCCTCTCCCTCTCCCTCTCCCTCTCCCTCTCCCTCTCCCTCTCCCTCTCCCTCTCCCTCTCCCTCTCTCCTCTCCCTCTCCCTCTCCCTCTCCCTCTCCCCCTCCCCTCCCCTCCCTCCTCCCCTCCCTCTCCCTCTCCCTATCTCCCTCTCCTCCCTCCATCCCTCCCTCCCTCCCTCCCTCCCTCCTCTCTCTCTCTCCTCTCTCTCTCCCCCCTCCTCCTCCTCCCTCCCTCTCTCTCTCTCTCCCTACCTCTCCCCCTCTCTCTCTCACTCTCTCCTCTCCTCTCTCTCTCTCTCACTCTCTCTCTCTCTCTCCTCTCTCTCTCTCTCTCTCCCTCTCTCTCTCTCTCTCTCTCTCTCTCTCTTTCTCTTCTCTTTCTCTTTCTCTTTCTCTTTCTCTTTCTCTTTCTCTTTCTCTTTCTCTTTCTCTTTCTCTTTCTCTTTCTCTTTCTCTCCCCCTCTGTCATCAACAGATGGAAAGCGGCTAAAATAAGCTGCTGAGGTTTTATCACGTATTTTTTGTATCTATCCTGTTGTTGTATGTAATATTAATTATAATAATAATAAGAAGAAGACGAACAACAACAACAATAGCAATACTATTACTAATAATTCAGGGCTCGAAATTCGTCAAATTATCTACTTGTCCGGCGAATAAGTAGAAACATAAGTCCACTTAGCCAATGTAAATAGCCAATTGAAATAACTACTGTAACACTATCTGCCAGTGGCAGCCAATGTCGCTATTAGTCTCAGTCAGGTACAGTCACTGTGGGTACAGTACACTGTATTTACATTTGAACAGCATGGGCCTATACTGATGACCCTCTCCTAGGCAATGCGTGCTGTACGGCCTACTGCGTGTGTCTAGCGGAAGAACCGTGCAACCCTACACCCTAGTGTCATTACCTTTTGACATCCGTTTGATGTTCCAGCGTGTTTCTACTGGGAGCAGGACAGTTATAAATAGCTGCATCGGACTTCCCTTGGAAAACAAATGTTCCCAGTTGTACGTGTTAAACCATGGTGATGTTGTAGTTATAGGGAACAATCCCGGCTCCCGGCGGAGTCAAGGAACAGGGAGAGCTTATTTGTTTGTTTGTTTACTGTCATTAGACAATAATATTTGCTGATTAAACATGATTGAATGAATAAGTAAGTTAGTAATTATTTTTACAAAAAGAAAAATAATGTCACTAAAAGTCCATATGATCAAAACGTTGTTAATTCTAGAGCTAAAAAATTAAAAAAATCTCATAAACGTTAATAAAATAATAGCATCATCTGCCGTTTCGCTTTAATCTAGAAGCCTAGTCACGTGACGTGAAGTACTTCCCGTTTGGCCCGGCCACATTAATGACGTAGGTCAAAATTCCGAGTCAACGATTTCGTCGAAAACAACATCTGTCGCGTGACACTGAGGCGCGTTGATGAGTTGACATCGACGTATGATGTCGCCGATTGTGGTTTCACGGCCACTTCACTGGGCTATTGAAGTAGGCGAAGGTTTTCGTGAGATAACGAACAAATGACAAGAACATCTGTAGAAGATGTCTTTTATTTAGTCCGTCGGGAACATGACAAATGAAGTACATTAGGTCTGCGTGTTGTAAAGTTGTTTTCTGAGTTAAACTGCCATTTTAACAGTTTAAACTGCCATTTTAACAGTTTAAACTGCCATTTTAACAGTTTAAATTGCCATTTTAACAGTTTAAATTGCCATTTTAACAGCATAAATTGTCATTTAACAGTTTAAAGAAGATATGTATGTTATAGGCCCTACTTTTTTATATTTGACATTTATTTGGCGCTTGATGTGTTATTTAGAAATTAAGATTTTGCCAAATTACTGGTTTTCAGATGCGGGTAGAGAAACAGAACAAAATACTTATATGACACGCAAATATAATATTTCTTTACCCTTTGCCAAAGACTCTTGCACCGTTCTCTCTTTACATTGAATACTGTGTGAAAAACACATAATTACATATCAGTTGAGGAAAGCGATGTCCAGTATATGAGGATTGTTGATTCAGCAGACAGTTGTATTAGAATGATGGACGATAGTAGTCTGTTAACGACAGACGATCTCAGAATGTCAAACTGTTATTACATTCGCATATTCTTCGTCCTCCAGGTCCTTTCTGGGGTCGGGTCCGTGTCACGTGGTTGTTGCTTCTACTTTTCTTGCCAGTTCATTCCAACTTTCTTATGTTGGCAGTGGCTATTTGATAGCCTCTCACGTCCAAATGCCCATATATGGTTGTCCTTATGTGGACTAACGTTTAGGTTTAGGTTTAAGGCTAGGGTTAGAGTTAGTGTTAGTGTTAGTGTTAGTGTTAGTGTTAGTGTTAGTGTTAGTGTTAGTGTTAGTGTTAGTGTTAGTGTTAGTGTTAGTGTTAGTGTTAGTGTTAGTGTTAGTGTTAGTGTTAGTGTTAGTGTTAGTGTTAGTAGTTAGGGTTGGTGTTAGGGTTGGTGTTAGGTTGAAGGTACTCTTAACAAGACTGACGTTAGGTGTTTTACATGCATGTGTACGTGAGTGATTAGCAAGTAGCCACCTCCTCATAACATGTTCCTACATTATCATGCTCAAATATTAACTTCGTCTTCTTGCACGGTTGACTACGACGAGTAATCTTTTAGAGACACGTGTTCTGGTGCCTTCTGCAAGCACAATATGTTATTGTTGTGCTGAAACAACGCAAGCATCATATTGATTTGAAAACGGTTCAACCCTATAAAAACGGTTGTTGGTTTTTATACAGAAATGTCTGTTCACACGGCTATGTCTTTTCAGCGAGTACGAGACATGATAGGATTACACCGAGCCAGACGTGTCTGCGCGAAAAAAGTCCGAAAAAATCACAACAGAGCTTTAACATTGTAAGTTTACGCAGTAAACAAGTACGTCCAAGTTAGGTTTTCAAAAACAGGTTTGATATTCTATTCAAACGGAAGTGTCTAACGACGCACGCTACCAGACGAAACACATCTGCTTTTCAATTTGACTCTATCGTAGAACAAAAATTACGAAAATACACAATTAATGACATAGGCAACTATGTGTCTGTCAAATACAAACGACCAACGTCTGTGACTACCAATGCATATTCTGAAACGTGATTTTTATTTGATAATTGTTACCTAACTTTTCTCCGTATTATAGTACACGACTTTGCTACATTTTGGGTGTGACGTGTGTTTCCACTGACACGGTGTGGTTTGTCATTCGGGGCTTCTGTCGTCATGCGTCAAAATATCTATTCTAGTGGCCGGAAGAGCTGACGTTGACAGCCGACTGTCGCCACAGCCGCGGCGGTTTCGTCCACGCGGGCACATGGTTACGTCCGACCCCTGAGTGACGACAGAGGATCGGCAGACGCAGGCTCACCGCGAGGGACTTTCCCGTTGTCTATTGCTGACGGTGGTTTCTAAAGCACCAGTGTGGTAATGTTAGTTTCAAAATTGACTAGGGACTTTCCCCCTGTAGTGCTGTCGGTGCGGTTTTTAAAGCACCAGCGTGGTTGTAATTATGGTCGTTTCTATATCGACTAGGGACTTTCCCGTTGTAATGCAGACGAGGAATATTCCAGACAGGAATTATGTTTGTTTCTATATTGACTGCTGACGGGTGGACACGTTTCAGCACGTCCTGTGGGGTGATCTGTCTGAGTGTCTCGGGACTCCGCCCCTTCGCGTGTCTTGCAAAGTCACATATAGGATGTTGAATTGTCGATTGAACCTTCCTACGACGTTGACCAACAGCTCAGCGGTGAACCACGCGAAGCTTTACTCGTGCAATATGTGGTGGTTTATGTCGTAATATTATGTTATATTGTATGTAATGGTAGTGTCTGTTATATCCATTCGATGTTCCGAACTGGCCAACGAGCTTTGTTTGCACTTTACTCCTTGGCAGAACTGTTCAACCGAATTTCATCTCTACTTCTGTGGGACGGAAAGGCAAGTTAAAGAGGGAAAGAGATGAAAATATTAAGGAAAATATAAGAGGGTATGGTGGCAGGAAGGACGAGAGACAGACAGAGAGAACGAGAGAGGTGGGAGAAAAGAAAGAGGGGGAGTAGCGAAAAGGGATATAGAAAGAAAAGAGGAGGAGGGAGGGAGGAGGGAGGAGGAAGAGGAGGAGAGGAAGGAGGAGAGAGGAGGACGGACGGAGGACGGACGGACGGACGGACGGACGGAGAGGACGGACGGACGGACGGACGGACGGACGGACGGACGGACGGACGGACGGACGGACGACGGACGGACGGACGGACGACGGACGGACGGACGGACGGACGGACGGACGGACGGACGACGGACGGACGGACGGACGGACGGACGAGACGGACGGAGGACGGACGGACGGACGGAGACGGACGGACGGAGACGGACGGACGGACGGACGGACGGACGGACGGACGGACGGACGGACGACGGACGGACGGACGGACGGACGGACGGACGGACGGACGGACGGACGGACGGACGGAGGACGGACGGACGGACGGACGGACGGACGGACGGACGGACGGACGGACGGACGGACGGACGGAGGACGGACGGACGGACGGACGGACGGACGGACGGACGGACGGACGGACGGACGGACGAGGACGGACGGACGGACGGACGGACGGACGGACGGACGGACGGACGGACGGACGGACGGACGGACGGACGGACGGACGGACGGACGGACGGACGGACGGACGGACGGACGGACGGACGGACGGACGGACGGACGGACGGACGGACGGACGGACGGACGGACGGACGGACGGACGGACGGACGGACGGACGGACGGACGGACGGACGGACGGACGGACGGACGGACGGACGGACGGACGGACGAGGACGGAGGACGGACGGACGGAGGGACGGACGGACGGACGGACGGACGGACGGACGGAGGGACGGACGGGACGGGAGAGGAGGGACGGAGGAGAGGGACGGAGGGAGGGACGGAGGGAGGGACGGAGGGACGGAGGGACGGACGGACGGACGGACGGACGGACGGAGGGACGGAGGGACGGACGGAAGATAGAGATGGAGTAGCAACACGTAGGAGGAAGAAGAAAAATGGCGCGTACGAACGCACACAGGCTCACACCCGCACGCACGTACGCACGCACATACGCACGCACACCAAACACACATAATGCACACACACAAACGCACGCACGGTATTTTACACTGCATGCAAAATTCTAATACATTTCATCATCCTACCAGAACAAGCGAGTTAGTGAGTAAAATAGACAATTATTCTTAATTAAAACCAACCATGCTGGTAGCTAGCACACGTCGTGTCACACTCTAAAGCGCATTCAGCGTCGTTTGGCCGCGTGCCTGGACCGGCACGCCTGAATCGTGTCAGTTTTCACGCCGAGTCCAACGGAAAGAGATCGAGTTCCCTGATAACCTGATACTAACCACAGCTAATGACGTTTGTGCGTTCCGTTTGTTGCTCGCGCATAGTCGAATCGCTACTGCATATCTACACATCTCGGAAAATGAATGTAACACGATTTCTGTGCAACGCCTTCTGTTGTGAATTCTCGTTAGTATTTTAATTGGCGGTTGTTTGTCTGTGGCATTATGTCTGATCGACAGAGCAAATGAACTTTTTATACTAGAAACTGTCTAATAATAGTTTTCGTACTACAATGACAACTGTGAAGTCTCATCGCAAGTCAGGGATGGTGGTTAAGTATAGACCTACTGCTCTGCCATGTATTCCAAACAATGCGTGACACTCTACTGATTTGTACTTCGCCGAAATGTTCTGGTTCCCGGAATCAATTCAACCTCTCACACCCAGGGATGTGTCTGTCATTATACCTCCCACCATCGACCAGAGGTAATAATTAGTCGTAAAACGGTGAAATCTACAAGGTCGCCAGATTGCTGAGACGCCTTTAATCCACAGTTCCACAAGACGTTATCTAGTCGGGATTAGTAACACTTGTATCAATCAGCATCTCGTGGAGACGACGTTTCGACACTAGAAGGCGTCGACAGTGGTCGGGGTCGCACCAGGGGGTGTGAGGTTACACACCTTTAAGTACAACGTATGGTTGACTTTACACACGGACCCGCCCATATTTTCAAAACCTCGATCCGGTGTCAATACTATTGACAATAGGCCTACAATCTGAGGGAACGGACGCCCAAGCGCAGCAAATAATTTCACCTGCCCCCTTTTCCATTTGACCTGACATTTTACCATCAAGTGTGCTACCGTGAGAGAATTGTAAGCATTTCAGCTTTGGTTTAGTTTTCTTCCTTTGATTATTAAATGTTATTGTTTTCTACAAAATAGTTATTCTTTATGCAGAATTATTCGTACTGCGTCGCCACTTGCGCACTTATTGGAGTTATAACACCAGTCACAATGTTAAATAAATTAAAAACCTTCCCAAACTCTCGACCACCGCCGATGAAATACATATGTTGAGAGATCTTTGTTGAAGTTGTAATCCACGATGGTTTGATCTTCAGTATTACAGAAAAACACATCTACATGCAACCATGAAGGCAGCTTAGACCACCGTGTGACGCCACTTTTATATTGGCACACGAGCAAGCTTTTATTATCCAGGATCCGTGATATGGCGCCACTATTCACCTCTCATGTGACAGTTTCAATTACAGCCTCCGCAACGCGGAGCCACTGTTTGCTGCTTTTGCAGAGGCCCGAAACAATAGGGCGTGCAAGTCTCGCGCGCGAAAACGAGACTGGGGGCAGTTGGGGGCAGGAGGTTCATATACTCTATGTTAACATATAGGACTTTGTTTTGTTTTGGTCGTAATAATCGAACTCTCCCGAAATAGCGTATTTCAGTTATAGTGTCCGAAGGATTATTACAAGCAGAAGTAGTGGAACATTTTGCCGGTGACAATGATCACGGAAATCATGAATTTTAATCCGTTATTATGGTGGTTGCCATGGCAATAGCGGCAAGTACTTGTGTTTGGCGATCTTGACTAATAATGAAGAGTGCCAGTTTTCGCGCAGTACAACCTGTTTGGGCCAAACGTATACATGTGTTATGATTATGTGCATTTAGACAACTTGTCAGATAAAAGTGCTTATCGAAACCACAACGTACAGCAATGTAAAACGCAAATCCTGTCAAAGACACATACAGCCTAGCATCGTGTCGTAAATCGCTGTGTCTATGATCTACGTAAATCGCTGTGTCTATGATCTAGTGTGATAAACTCAATATAAAATGGGACATTTCAGATAAGAAACGTATAACACAAGATATTTATGAACTGATTTTCCTAGTATTCACCAGTCGTAAGCTACAACTGTCATCCATCGTTAGAATATTATTCTTGTGTCCAGTCCCCAATTAGTCTCGCTTAGTCCCCAATAAGCTCCAGTCGCGCGGAGTCACGCCATGTGTCGTGACCCACTTGCAGGCCCTATTTCGCGGGAATGAAAGAAACGACTCTCGTGCCATTGTTCAACCAGAATCAATTCTTCATTCTGAATCTATAGAAATAAGCGACGTTCGCGCACGCGCACGCGCACGCGCACGCGCACGCGCACGCGCACGCGCACGCGCACGCGCACGCGCACGCGCACGCGCACGCGCACGCGCACGCGCACGCGCACGCGCACGCGCACGCGCACGCGCACGCGCACGCGCACGCGCACGCGCACGCCACACGCACACGCACACGCACACGCACACGCACACGCACACGCACACGCACACGCACACGCACACGCACACGCACACGCACACGCACACGCACACGCACACGCACACGCACACGCACACGCACACGCACACGCACACGGCTGACGTTCGGTCGCCACTCCACGTTTTTGTTGAGTCATAAGAAGAGATGCAACTGGGTGTGTAATATAACACAATAAAGTAATGATATACTAATACAATAATATACGAATATACTAATACAATAATATCGTAATAAAAATACAATAATATAATAGTGTAATTATATATAAATATAATAATAATATAATGATACAATAATATAATAGTATCATTATATTGAAATATAAAAATATAATAATAATACAATAATATAATAGTATAATTATATAAAATATAATAATAATATAATAATACAATAATATAATATATATATATATATGTATAATATATATAAATATAATAATAATAATAATATAATAATAAATAATATAATAGTATAATTATACATAAATATAATAATAATATAATAATAACATTATTATTATTATATTTATATATAATTATACTATTATATTATTGTATTATATATATATATATATATATATATATATATATATATATATATATCAAGTAAAATATTAATATATATATATATGCATTATATTATATATATATATATATATATATATATATATATATATATACATATATATATATATATATATATAAATAATATATATATATATCTCTTATCCCCAGTGGGACACAAAGCTACAACATAGGGCAACTTTGGGGATACTGTCTTTATGCATTCTATACAAATACGAGTTTTTCAGGTTTCGTAAATCCGCCGGTAAATCACAATTCCCGTGTCAGGTCGCTGCTTGTACAAAAACCGATGGTTTTTGCGGGACGTTGCTTAACAGTGGCGACGTGCGGCGGTGAATTGCCGTAAATAGGAAATGACGTAACTGTGATAGCGCGCCATTTCCGCCCACTTCTCAAAGCGCAACGAAAATTGCACAAGTGACCTTTTTATGGATTAACCCGGACAACGACCTCCGTGATTGGTGGGCTGCGAAAGAACACGCTCTAGGACAGACCAACGCTGCTGTCGACGTGGTGAGTGTGCTCGCTGTTCAAGTTGTATTTAATATGGTTGAACATCTGTGATGGATGTGGTGTGCCTATATAACTGGGGCTTCTAAACTCCGATTTGTGTTTAGTGTCTCATTAAAGGATGACGCTGTTATGATAGCCAGTACAATACGGACTTAACACGCTGTACAGTGCGTATTATAGTAAGATCTTATTGTAACACTGTCATTACAATAACACCATTAATGTACCGGTAACACTGCCCTCACAAGCCAGGGGTCGCTGCGCTACGCGACTATACCCCTGGCCGATCGTCTCCGTAAAGTTGGGGAGTGAGCGGACTCGAACTATACAATTATAATAATTGACTTTGCCAGTAGCTACTGGGTCAGCGCAAATGTGGGAACAGCGCAAATACCCGCCCCCATTTGAAGACTGATACATGACTGGTGGGAATCCCAACATAATGACACATTTACCTCTTAAATATTGCACGTAACGCGAGCAGCGTTTGGCTGGAATCACCCAAAATATATCACATGACCGGAGGCCGACCACATTCCTCTTAGGCGATTTCATTGGCTGACACTAAAAGAGGTAAAATACATCGATTTAATTACAAACCTTGTCTAATTGACGCGCTTCTAAGCTTGGTTTCCAAGGATTTAGGCGCAACACAAACGTTATTTATTATAAAGAAAACTTTGTAGTTAAGTGCGAATTGAGCGGGGGTAGTTCTGTTTTGCTTCAAAACGCTTAGAATACAAATATATGTAGTATGTTTTCAACGATTGTTATTGAGTCTTTCCGATGAAGGACTTTAAAAAGAATGCTGGGAGCGCCATGATAAATTATGTAGCAGTTTAATATGTTGCCGGTCTTTTTTGGACTTGTTCGCAGCGTCGAACTCTCGGCAAGAGCCCCAATAGTCTCGCTTAACCGACTTTCGATCAGCTGCATGACTTCGCCGAGAAGATAGTCTGGTGACTTAGCCGGCTTGTGAATACTATCCATGTGAGGGGATAACATGTGCTGCCACCTCACGGAATCTGGTTTATCGAGGCTTAATCCCGCCATAATTCATGCTTCATAAACAACTGCAAATTTTTATTTCTGTCTATTACATTTTGAATACTGTTAATAGTATAGTATTATCTTATAAAAGTATATTCTTATTTTAGTTGTTATTTCATAGTTGGCCTGAGAACGAATCAGCCGCCCTGGTGGCAACTTTGGCAGCGGTAGCCTGCA